>VZTZ01016348.1:79890-207788 GCA_013400955.1 Drymodes brunneopygia
CATCCAGGCAACACGAGGCCGGCCCGGCCCCTTCCTTGCCGCGACAAAATCGGCCCGGCCCGAGCCAGGCAGAGTGCAGCCAGCGAGGCTCCTTGGCCGAGAGCAGCAAAAGTAAAGTCTCTCTCCTTGTTCAGAGCAGAGCCGAGTGACACTGGTACTGTTATCTCTCGCACAATGTTACCACGCGAAACTGAACCATGGGTCTGGGCTCCTTCTCCTCTTCCCCGACCCCCCCTTCCCGCACCAACATGGTGCAAGGGGGGAGAGAAAAGACTTGTCAGTCCACCGAAAACCAAAAAGAGAGCTTCTCCAAGTGCTCACCGAATTTTTATAAATTTTTTGGACGCGGAAGCTGTAATAACGGCTTTAAAATACCTCATTTCTGACTCCGCTTCCTTTTTTATACTGAGAAGTTTTAATATAAGTTATACTACCACAATTTGGCAAGGTAAAAATAAATTAAATCATCAGGAATGCTTTTCATTTTATTTATTTTTTTTCCTGCTGCTGCAAAATGAATCAAGTTATAGCTTTAAAACATCTATGAAGTTGACCTGTGAAACAGAGATGAGTGGCAAAGCCCCTTTCGACTTGGCTCTTATTTCAAATGGAGAATTCCAGCATACTTAGCCCTGGCACAAGCCCTTCTTTGGTATCAGCTCAGCGCTGGAAGCAGTGCCTCTGGGATCTGTTCATTGTTCAGACCCCTGGCTAGCCAGGTTAAACTTCTACTTCAACTTGAGCTTGAAGACAGCTAGACAGCTCCTTCTGGCCTTTTGGGCTAGGAGCTGATTTCCTGTGTGGATGTTGGGCAGCCCTGGGAACACGCAGCCATGTGAGCTGACCTGTGCTCACTGTCTGGAACTGTGAGCAGTTGTGCCAGAGCTCTGCTTACAAGGGTGAGCCTGCAGATGGATGTACACGTGTATTCCTCTGTATCCAGTTTCTAAACTAATGGCTATACATGTGTTTAGGTGCATCTTAAGTATTGATAAAAAATAATCTAAATTTCAATTTAGAATCTGAGTCTTCAGGTAAATGGCAGCAAGGAAAAAAATAACCAGGAGGCCCAGGAAATAATTCTGTTCCCATGAATGTATATTTAGAGTGAATTTTAAAGATTTGTGCCCAAAAAATAGAGAATATGCTCAATTTTTGTGTAATACTTTCTCAAATGTCAGCAATTTATGAAGCTGTCATTGTGACTTTCCTCAGAATTTAGCCTAGTAGAGTAGGGCTGATCCTGGTGCAACAGGTATTTCTTTTCTTTTTATTCCTATTTTTTTTTTCCCCAAGTCATTGGCAGTAATTCCTAGTTATTGCAGGACACTGTTTTTTTCAGATTGTCAGGCCTGTATTAGAAGGCTAGGAAAGGTCAGCACACTCCAGCAGATGATTTATTGTAAGAGGTCAAGTGAGTCTTAGATTTACATACCCACAGTAGGGACAAATAACTTTGTGTGTTTTTACTTCTGTATCTTGCAGAAGTGAAGCCAGTGACTGCACAAGGATCAGAAGCAGTGAACCTTCATTTCCATTTTTCTCTCTGGTATTGTTCAGTGCATTTAAGGTGTTTTGTTTTTTTTCATGTGAAAGGTCAGGGCAATGTTAGTCTTTCTCATTTAGACTTGTTAAAGAGAAAATAATATGTATTTTGGGTTTTGAAATGGTACCTTAGTCTGAATGTCATAGCGGAAAATGACTTCACAGATAATGCTGTTCTGTGTTTGTCAAGTTAAAGTTTGCAGCTTTAGCTTAAACCTGTCTCTCTATGCCCCCGTTCATACACAAACTTACTTGCAATTTATGACTGTGCTGGGGGGTGGGTTGCTGCATCCAGGGGCTTCTGTAAATTGGGGAGGGTAAAGACACAGGCAGAGAAGCATTGGTAGGTGCTCCTCTGCCCTGGAAGTCTGCAGAGCCCTCTGCCCACCTCTGAGCCAGCCTGAATCCTGTAAGTTCCTCAGGGCTGGTTTATTCCAGGGCTTTTTCCACTGGATTAATGAAATCTTGATGACAATCTTCATGAGAGAGGATTGCAGAAGATTTGTTTCATGTAAATTGACTATTAATTTTTTTGGTGTTGTTGCTTTAGCAAGAATGAAATCTAAACCAAGGAATAAGTCTGCTGCAGAAGCCAGCTGGAGGGTATCTGAAAAAAAAAAGAGCTGGCTGGAATTTACTGATGTGCATATAACTTCTCAGAAGTTATTCATTAGTTTCATCCAGGAACTGCCAATCTGTAGTTGTTTAGGTAGTTAATGTGGGCTTCATGATAAGGCAGTGGTTTTTGTTTCTTTTCTTTCACTGAGAGGCACCCCAGTGATACCCTGTTCCTCTGCAAACATGAAAAACTTCCAACTCTGTGCAGGTTAGCAGCAGGGTTTTACTGTGGAGGGATCTATGGAATGCTAATCAATCGCCCATTTTCCAGGATATGGGTAAAACCCTGACTCCCCTGCAAGAAATCCAAGTAGGTCAGACATCAGCCAGGAGCCCTGCATTTGCTGCGGTATTTGCTGGTCTGCCCAAGGAACATAAAAGCCCTGTCTCAGTGTCCATACAGTCTGTGGGTCAAAATGAGTCTCCTGTAACAAGTAACAGAATTTGTATACTGCTTGCATTAAGTATGGCTCAACTTCTTGGACTCCTGGAAATATGTTCTGGATACCAATAGAGGAGGGGAAAACAGCAAAAACAATACATTTTCTGCACATGTGAAAAGCGCTTGATAGTCAAGAGACTAATTTTGTTCCTATTGTCCATATATATGTTTTTGGGTACTGTGCACAAGGTGTGGGAACATTTGAATGACCCGTGTGTATGTGAAACTGGCATGGCATGTGGTGAGCTGCTTCTTCCTTCAGCTGAGAGTTTGGCCCTGGTAGCACAGCAGGGAGACTGCTTCCCTGTCAGCACCTCTGTGCCTGAGAGACAAGTACTGCATGTTCAACTCATAGAATCATATTCTACTGAAGGTTTGGATTGGAAGGGACCTTAAAGACCATCTTGTTCCTACCCTGTCATGGGCTGGGACACATTTGGCCTGGAACTCGCACTTTAAATATGATGTATTCCAAAAAGTTGATCCTCAGTCTTGAAGATACCCTCAAATGAGTAAATTAAAAATAGTACAGACATTCTGATCTGAATATATGCAGTTGAGTTTAGTTTAGTTAGGATTATTGCACACATTAGTGCTTTGCCAGCAGTGGAAGTAGTGCCACAATGTGTCTCAGAGCTGTCTCCACCCTCCCATTGATATATCTTGAAATGGAGTATTTTTAATTAGTTATTAGCTCCAGAGAGTATCTGGATTGGTGTATTGAACAGAATTTGAAAATATCTGCCACCAATAATGTGATTTGGGGAGCATTTCAGTAGCAAGATAAAATTTATATAATTGTAACAATAGTAATTCAGTCCACCAGCTAGCGCGAGAGGAATAGCATATATCCCTTTTATTGGAAGCATTCATCTGCTGTGACCTTAATGTGAATTCTCTCACAAAAATGAAGTTAAGATGGAATTACAGATAGAAATACTCACTGGTACTGCTGAGAGACTCATACAGAGACACTGCAGTTATTCCCCAAAATGTGGATTCTCTGCAGAATGTAGAAATCTCCAGATTTGTCATGATTTTTGAATGTCTTAACAGTGTATTTTTCACATCATATTTTTGTAGCTCTACATAGTTCTCCAATGTAGGAATGCAGCTGCATCTAGATAAAAACTGGCTTAAGACACAGATTTTTTTTTTTCCAAACCTTTTTTCCCAAAGAGAATGATGTTTTCCTTTAGTCAGAGGAAGGGTGGATTTGTCTCCCTTTAAGACTTCAGGATTTCATGAGTCCTGAAAAGATTTTTTGGAAATGTCAGTGATTTTAACAGCTTGGGAGCTACCTGAAATTATTTCTTTTTGTGAAACCCCGTGTAGAACAAACTTTATTTTGTCCCATGGGTCTCACAGTAAGGCGATTTCTGTTTGTAGATTATGCTGCTATTATGCTACTTTCTCCGTTGTCCTCAATCCTGCTTAATTTACATTACTTGTATGTGTTATGCTGTAGTGATGAGCTTTATGGTACAATTTAGTCTTTGTTTTAATTTGGTGAATGACTTTAGTGTACTGACTGCTGGCAGCAGTGTCACAGACCTTGTGGTTTCCATAGGGATGATAGAATTTCCCATGACTGTTTGCATAGATACTGTTAAAACAACTGCCCTTCCTAAGCTTGCTTTTGTGTGGAATTGCTGTAGCTATAGCGAGGTATCAGGTACAGTCTGGTTGGATATTCAGGACAGGTGCCGCATCTGAACTTCAAAGCCTGTTTATGTCCACTCTGCAGCAAAGTCTGCTCCATCCTGCACAGATGTAGTGTAGTTTACTAGACAATAGCAAGACAGCAAAATACTCCCAGGCGATCTGCTAGACTGATGCTGATGTACTGTGGTGCACCTTTGTGTCAGAACCATGCTCTGAATTTACTACAGGCGGGTTTACAGGCAGAGCATCAGATGTGCATTTGCAGGATGGAAAATTCAGGGAGACATCAACCTGGATGTTTGGTGTGCAAGACCTTTGGGAGACGTTGGGGCTTACTTACTTAATGCTTATTTTAATGAAGCTTGCCAAGGCAATTTCCATTTTAAGGCATTGTTTTAACCAGCTTCAACAGCAAACATTTTACTGGAATAATCTTACTTTTTTTTTCCAGCATGAAAGATGACAGCATAGAACATAAACATAAAAATATAAATCTTCTTTAAGAAAGTTCTGCTTAATATTAAGAAATGATACAATTGGTGGTATGTATCATTTCACCTAAAGCATGATCCTATTAATGATAACTAAAAATTCTAACTTCTCTAGAGCACCTTCTAGCAAGACCTGGCCAGGGGAGTGATCGTGCCTGGTGTGCTTTCCTTGCACATTCAAAATGCAACTGTACCAATTACTTGCTCAGGTGGCCAGGAAGGTCAACAGTAACCCAGCTTATACCAGCAATAGTGTGGCCAGCAGGATCAGGGCAGTGATCATCCCCCCAACACTGGGCACTGGTGAGGCCATGCCTTGAATCCTGAGGTCAGTTTTAGGCCTCTCATGGACATCAAGGGACATCAAGGGGCTGGAACATGTCCAGAGAATGACAATGGAGCTGGGGAAGGGTCTAGAGCACAGTTCTGATGAGGAGCAGCTGAGGGAACTTGGGAGGCTCAGCCTGGAGAAACGGAGGCTCAGGGGCACCTTCTCACTCTACAACTCCCTGACAGAAGATTAGAGGCCTGGTAAGTAGTAGGCGTCGGTCTATGCTCCCAGATAGTAGTGACACAACAAGAGGAAACAGCCTCAAGTTGCACCAGGAGAGGTTTAGATAGAATCTCATGGAAAATTCCTTTACTGGAAGTACTGTTAAGCCCTGGCACAGTCTGCCCAGGGAAGTGATAGAATCACTGTCCCTGGAACTGTTTAAAAGACATGTGGATGTGGTACTTGGGGACATGGTTTAGTGGTGGACTCAACAGTGTTGGGTAATGGTGACTTGATGATCTTAGAGGGCTTTTCCAACCTAAAAGATTCTATGATTAAATGTACAAACAGAATACCTTCTTATTTAGCATATTTTTTGCCTGATGTGATTTAACTTGACACTAGCTGAAATTATCTAGGGGTGTCTAATGGCTGCCTCTGTTCTCTTTTACAAGACCCTATAGTGAGAAGTGAAATGTGAAACAAAAATAGTTGGTTAACTATCCACATTAGTTACCCAGAGGTTTGTGCAGCTGCTCAGTGACCTGAATTATATGTGGTTAGTTTGGCCTATTTCTTTGAAGTGCACCAAAGCAAAAGGAAAGGATAGATTTGAGATCATCAGAATGTCTTCTCTACCCTCTTTTCCTCCCTGAAGAAGTCATCCATGGAAATACCAAATAAGTGAAAAAGGCCCAATGAGGCCTCTGACCATTATTACAAGACAGAAACAAAGTTGGCTGTTAACCTGGATTGACATTTAGTGTTCACATTCTTTATACAGCTTTGATGTATTCTCTTTAATGCTTCTTGGAACAAGCCACCACTGAATTCCTGTTTGTCACTCAGCTTGCTTAGTTTGTAAGTTCCAGCAGCGCTGAGCTGATGCTGGGTGTGTGAGAAGGGAGTGAGTACGTGCCACACTCAGCAGCTGGGAGAGATGTCCTTGTCATCATGTACGTGACCAGATGTGTTCCCTGGAATCCTTCTGTGTTCTTGGTCATAACATACCTCACTCTGTGTGCTAGGACGACTGTGCTCACTGGCCCTGCAGCATGCCCCCTCTCCGTCAGGTGTTTCTCCATGCTACCCTTTGGGCAAATGCTTTGCTCAGGTTCTTTGTCTCCCCTATTATTTCAACTTTTTATCTGGGTTCAATCTCCTGTTTACAGAAGAAATACTCCAACTAAAGATATAAAACAGTATCTACCTCGTGTTTTGTTGAAGTTGTCACTAGAAATATGAAGTATTCCCTTCCTGAACTCTCAGCTATCTATTTTTGAGTGTGACAACCTTAGGGCAAACATCAGGTCTGCTCTGTGTATATCTGCCCAGTTTTATTACTCTATAACAAAGAAGAACCATCAGACAATAATGTAGTTGTATTTTCAGCTCTCACTATGTTGTGTCACATAGGTTGAACAGTCCCTTGTTCTTTTTCCATTTAATTTACTAAAAGTACACAAATGTGTATGTTCATGCATACCCATGTGCAGCTGCAGTGGAGACTACATTGGTATTTGCAAGAAGGGCCAAGGCTCCACAGGGACACCTGATCTTGAGTTCAGGATACCAATGCTTGACTGCTTGCTCTGAGAATAGGATGCAAAATTCCAGCTCCATTTTCCACTCTCCTCCTTGGGCTGTTAAAGAGAAGGAACATCTCTTACTGCTCAGACCTCAACACCTGGCTTTTTGTTCCCTGTTTGGTGGCATGAAGTGACTGTTGCATTTACTTTGCTTGGCTTTGCATAGCTGTGTTTGCTATAGACTGGAGGGCATGTGGCTTTCCAACACTTTGATACTGTCACTGCCTTAGATAAACAAAAATCTAGATGATCCCAAAGCTTAAAGTCTCATCTATTCCATCTGATTTCTGAGCATTATTATTCACTGGCTTTCATATAATAAAAAACATATTTCCATCAAAATGGAAAGGAGGACCTATAGCCTTTGAAGTTTGATAAAGCTTTAGAATTTGCTTTGGGCTTGCAAAGGTGCAGTAATGAATCTTTTGACAGCTCCTATTCTGCTATGTTGTCCTTACAGAGCACAGAAGACCTTAGAAAACATCCTCATTTCTTATAATGTCTCATGAGTGGAGAAAGAGAGGATGAAATTAGGCTCTTGAGTGTTGTTGATTTAATGGAAGAAACATTACCAAAAAGTAGGTGCTGGGAAAAAAGTACATATGTGGTGAATTCTGACTTTGTGAAAACCTAGATTAGGCAAACCAGCTAAGTCTGGGTTGATTGTTACCAGTTGATGTTTACCAATAAAAAGGTAATTGATTGTCCACAAAGATCCTCAAACACTTTTTGCAGGTATAGACCAGCAAAAACCTGCCTCATCTGGGTGTTTCTGTGATCAAGCTGGTTCCAGCCAGAGCCTTGGCCTTAGGGTCAGGCAAAGCACTCAGCAATGGATGTTGTGGTGCAGACAGCTAAGAACAGCAACTGGTTAAAAATTTGCTAAGCAACAGAAACTCTCATTCTCTTAGAAAAGGATTCTTTTCTTGCTTGCTTTTGATTTTATTTTTTCATTCAGATAGCCAAGTCTCAGTTTCTCATTAACTGCTTTATAAATCAGAGGGAGCTGGAAGAGAAGGCAAGTGCCTGCGGGCAGCTCTCCAGAAATGTGTAGTTCAGGACAGATACAATGTAAGTGTTGTCTGGCTCCGCCTTACACCAGTAGTTGTCTTCAGTGGGAGGAGGACCTCATCCTGCATCAGTGTGCAGAGCTGTACCAATCCCTGTGACCTTGCTCCCAGGAGATTTCCATCCCATACTGGTATCAGCTGGCTGGTGATAGGACTGCCTGATTGAAGACGCTACATTTGCATTTATTAAAAATAGTGGACTTCTTTCTCTGACCAAGCCTTCTGGCTACATCCAGGATCATTGTCAATGTCTTACTGTTTTGCTCAATGTTTCAAAGTCTCACAGATGCTTATTAAAAGCAATGGTATAGAGTTATGAGGCAGAAAGAAGTCAGGAAGAGGGTCAGTGAATAGTAATAGGTCATGGTTTTAGTAGTCAGGCAGAGTTTATATGGTATACAGCAGTGGTAAAAGGATGGAACAGGGTTTAACAGGCAGCCAATAGTGGTGGATTAATGATGACCAGCAGGATCATGTCTGCCCTGCTAATCTAGTTCAAGGAGATCAGTACCCAGTGTGCAGCTGAGGATGTACACAGGCTTCTGCTGGAGCAGAGACATATTCTGATGGACCCCTTGCTGTGTCTGTGCATGCCTAGCATGTGTCTGTCCATCATCTGACTGCCACTTGTGGCCCCTTCTCATGGGAGACTCTCCCTTCCTTAGCAGTGACTGGTGGCATGGTCACACAGGTCACCTGTTGGGTGAATTTTTGTGGGAAAGGGATTGGATTTAGACAGCACAAGCATCATGAAGCAGTACCTACCTTTAGCTATGCAAGCAAGCACTTAAAGACTCTGGTAAATCATGCTGTGAGAGAGCCCCATGATGTGCTGCTGGGGTTTGTCCCTGCACTGGGAAGTGAGTGGTGGTTGGGCTCTGTAGTGCTGCAAATCCATTCCAGGGACTGCAGTCAGGTCCAGCACAATATGCTATCTCCTTTCCCTGATGTACTATTGGTCCTCTATTATCATCTCTTACCCCGGATGCTGACTTAGGTACCCACACAGCTACAACTGTGCATTTCACCATCACAGTCAGAGCTCTGGCAGCTTCTTATCTCTAAAGGAAATACTCTGAAAAATATTCACCTCGTCAGATAAAGGATGTCCACCAGCACTTGTTGCATCTCGAAGTGTTCTCTCCTAGGTTGATACATTTGAATGATGATCTTTTTGAAGAAAGAGAATTCCTGCCTGCTGTGGCAAATACTGTAACTTTTTAGTGCTTACAATGCCTCTGTTCCTCTGAGGCCTTGGTTTTCAGCTGTGAAAGAAAATGTCTGCTTTTTGAACTGGGGATTTGCAATTCTGTGTTCATCTGCCTAGGCACAGACATGGTCCCTCCTCTTGTCCCCATTTTTGTATATTTGAGTCATACAAATAAAAATGTATGTAACTGCTTATCCCCATGATTTCTTAGGGACCTGTAAATACTGGTTTTCAGCCAAGACAGATCTTTTCTTTCTTTCAAATTTCAAAGAAAATGGAATATTTACATTTGCCCTTTGCCTTCATATGCCATTGCTGTTTCAAGTAAACAACAGTGCCATCAGAGGTGCAATTTTGTCTTCCCAAAGTACTTCCGTCTTGGGTATCTCACCACATGGACAGCCTGATCTGCCACTCCCAGACTGAGCTCTTTCTGCATGGCTGGGATCCAACTGATGTCAAAAGGAATCCTGAAGCCAGCTACTTTCAAGGTACTTTTTGATGTAAGGAGCTTGTAGGCAGGTGGAGTCTGTCTCTTCTTCCAAGTAACAAGAGATAGAACAAGAGGAATCGGCCTCAAGGGGAGGTGTAGGTTGAATATTAGGAAAAAATCCTTCACTAAAAGTATGATCAAGCACTGGCACAGGCTGTCTAGTGTAGTGGGAGAGTCACCATTCCTGGAGATATTTAAAAGATGTACAGATGGGACACTTGAGGAAATGGTTGACTGGTGGCCTTGTGTGAGAGACTGGAAAGAGTGGTGTCTCGAGACATTTTGGGATGCATGTGTGTGGGGGCAAGTCAGGCCTTGCCCTGGTGAGGCAGTGCCCTGCCCTGTACACCCCAGTCCAGCAGTGTCTGCCATCCTGTGGCACACTGGGGGCAATGGCCCACAACCAGCACCTGCAGCCCCTAACACAGCTCCTGAGTGGCCAAATGACCGGAAGCTCCACCTGCGGGAAGGGCCACGGGGTAATTAAGGCCACAGGGCATGAGGCACTCAGATGTCTTGATCCTAGCTCCTCTTGGAATTTCTATCTGAACACCACTGGAACGCAGGATGTGCTAGCTGTATATGTCTTTTTCTATACCTCTTCTGTCTTTCTCTCTTTCTCCTAATTCCCTCTTCTTGGAATTTCTCAGTAATTCGAACAGGCTTGGTTTGCTAAATTGTATGGGCACAGTTAATTATTTGAGAAGTGTTTTATGTTAACTGAATGTTGCACTAAACCTTTTGCCAAAGTTCCTCAATTTTCTTAAGTTGCCAGTAAAGTTCTTTTTACTGTTGTGATCTCCTGAGAATATCTTGTCAGCACTTCGCCTGTGCGCCTCAATCAGCATACATGAACAACTATAAACTCTTTTAAAAACCTCACCAAGTTGTTTGGGGCCTTGCACCTTGGCAACACTTGATTTCTGCTAGTGACAATTTGCCTAGATTGAAGACTCTGGTTTTGATCTCTTGGAGACATTGGCTGTGGCATCTGGTCACCGTCCAGCCTTTGTTGAATGCACAAGTCCCAAGAATGATGATTTTCCACATGTGCACTGTAGCCAATATGATATAATATTTTATTGTATAAATGAAAAGAAAAATAATAAAATAAATACAACTATTATAAATAGTTTTTAAAAGCTTAAGAATTTCACGCAGCTGTTCAGTGCCTGGTGGAGATCAACATAGTCTGAGGGACCCCCATCTGGAACTGGGTGGCTGAAGAAGACAGTTACCCCAAGGGCAGTGGGACCTCCACTGTGGCCAGCCTGGGGCAAGGAGTCGGGGCTGGACGGAAGGCAGGTAATGTTGAACAAGCCAGGACAGGCTCCTCCCACTATGACAAAGGCCCCTGCATGGCCCCAGTTTTAGGCAATTCCCTGCAAACTGATGTGTTTCATTTCAGGACTTGGGTGTTTAAACAGTACCTGCCCCCAGGCATTTCTCACAAAAATTTCAATTGATGTGTTTTGAGTTCTAAAACAAGAAAAAATAAATTATTTTGTGCAATGCCTTCTGCAACTAGAAACTAAGGGAAGCTCTTTGCTGGTATACACAAAGGATGCAAATATACCCGTGCATGCAGAGACAGATGCTGGCAGCAGGTGAGCAGCAAGTAAGGCAGGGTTGTACCTCCAGGGACACCAACATCTGGGGAGCTGGGATCTGCATCTGAGGAAATCTACTGCAAAGTTAGAGGAAAGCTGAGGAAACTTGTTGAGACAAGGTTGTTCTTTCTGTGGTGAATTTCTGAAAAATACAGTGTTTGCACAGATGCTGTCCTTATCTCAATCACCATGTGCAAGTAGCAAATTAATTCAGGTTCTGAGACCTGCCTCAGTATATTTAACTCCCCCTATACCGGAGCACTTTCTATTTTACTTTCTGAGGAAACATAACCAGATATTGAGCTGATTTTTTGAAATACAGCAGAACTGAAAAAAAATGCTGGGAATTGTCCCACTTCCTCCTAGTCACCTAATGTTTGCAGAGTTTTGTTTCAACAATTTTTTGTTGTAATATCCTTGAAAAGGATGTGCACATACATACTTGGCAGAAAAATAATTGTCTTGCATGTTTTTCTGGTGTGTGAGAAAAGATGTGAAGGAAAAGGATTGTGATGAAATTTTCTGCTTTCCCCCTTTCTACTTAATAATTTTCCTCTCACTTTTCTGCTCGAGAAGACTGTTGGAGATTGCTGCTTTCTACCTTTCTGTCAGACTCTTAATTAGCAGGAGCACACAGCTCGTGCAGCTGGGGCTTTGATGCCTTGCTTACTATTGCTTCCCACTCAGAAGATTTCCATTCATTCTGAGTTGGTATCCAGCCCAAAGCCCTGACTTCCCCCTGAGACCCTCAGCATGTCTACAGGACTCCAGTTTAGTATTCACTGGAAGAGCTGCACTGATGCTCCCTCGCTAGACCTACAGGCTGCTGGTTGGAGCCATAAGGGAACAGGAGGAAGAATTAGCCTGTGTGTTTATGTGGCTGTGCTCCAGTAAATATTTTGATGCATCTGCTGCCAGCTCTGGTCTGAGGGAATCTACCTAGCATTTAAATTTTGATGGAGAGCTGTTTTGAATAATAACAGTGCAGCCGGCTGTGAGTCAGTGCATGTGTGTTGACTTAAAAAAAACCCTCAAAGCTTAACGCTTGCTGAGTGCCGAGCTGCAGTGCTTTGCTTTTTCCCTCCTCCTTCCTTCTTTTCTTTCTTGTCTGGACTTCCTCTGTTTTGTTTTGTTCTTGGGGGCATTTCACATAGATTTTATTCACTGTCAGTGGAGGGGTGGGGTAAGAGGAATAAAAAAAAAATCCCAGCCAAAATAAATCCTCCCCAAAAACTCCTGAGTAGCTTTTGCAATGGGTGCTGTCATGGGTACGTTCTCTTCTCTACAAACGAAACAAAGAAGACCATCTAAAGGTAAGACCTTCTGTTATGCTTTTCCTGTCCTTTTGCTTTATTTGCTGTGGGAGACATTTGCATGAGGAAGGGAGGAGAAAATGAGCATGTGCCACTTGCAAGTAACCTGCCAATGTTTTTGAGAGGGGTAATTTGCAGAGGAGAGTGGGATGCAAGGTGGTGAAGAAAACATGTGGGCATCAGGAAATTGCTGTGAAGGGGCTTGGGGGTTGAAAAGAATCTGAAATACTGTAATCCTTCATGCACACATGTATGAGGAGGAGAAACTCAGTGGCTTCATATGTAGAGCACTTGCAGAAGAGACCTGTTTATTTCCAAATCCCATGCTGTATAAACCCTTTCAAGAGGGAATAAAATGTAGATACACAGCAAATTCTTCCCAATACCTCTGGGTTTCTGTCTCAGGAAGTATTGTGAGAGTCAGTGTTGCATATTCAGTAATCCAGTACCAAGCATGCAGTACTAATGATGTGTGTTTTATAAAGATTAACAAGAGGAGAAAAAAAATTAGGATTTTTTGTAAAGAAGGAGAGAAGCACAAGCTCATGAAAAATGAGAAAGTAAGCAGCAATTCCAGGGATTTTAATCCTTAAATCCATAAATATTGCCTATAAATACTGATTTTTCAGGAGATCTGGTTTGTGTAGTATTTGCTTGAGCTTTGCTCAGTTTTCTTCAGGGTTAATTCAAGAATTCCAGGGTGTTGCTGAGCAGAAAGTTGAAAGCACTGTCAGGGGTAGATCCATGCCTTACAGAATGAGTACTGTTTATAAAACAAAAGGAAAAACTCTATAACTTCAGCAATATTTGGGCTATTTAGAAATATTCCCTGCCAGAACCTCTGCATTTTACAGTATCTTGGTATTTCTAGGGAGGTCTCTATTTCCACTGGATCTGTTGCTCTTTTCATATATATGCTTTTGAACTGAAAGTTGGTATGGATTTTCTTGCAATTTAAGTTGAAAACTGTTTTAGGAAATATCAAACATCAGTTAATCACTCAAAAGAGAAGTGGGCAAGGGCTGTGCAGGAGATTAATTTGTGGCAATTTTATGAGCAAAAGTCTGTATTCCTGATACCTGTAGGGCAATGTTTTACATTACAGTGTGTGTACATGGTTTACAGTTCACCTTTCTGTGTTATTATAATGCCCCCATGATTGTGTGGTTGTTTGGGACACGTATGGTATTACTTAAAATGTAAGAATAGCTGTGTAACTGTCTAAGCACTGAGTTACACCTGAAGCTGGGAGACTTGTGTTTAGGCACTGCAGCACACAAGAACTGAACAGGATATGCTGGGCACGGTGGCTGCTGTGACACCAAGGGGTGTCTTATCCACCTGCCAGGAACCTGGGAGCTGATTGCCACTAAATGTAGATAATTTGTGGCTGAACGTATCCATTCTCTGTAACTTGTTGTCTTGTGATTGGCTCTGTGCTCTAGTGGATGCAAGCCATTGCTTTTTGTTGGAGGTTACCTGCAGTAAAAATCCAGGATCTGGTCCCATATTTTAACCTCTGCAATGGAATTTGATCTTACAGTTGCCTGCTGGCAGTGGTTATTCAGCTATATTTACCAAAACCTGTGTTCCCAGGGTTATCTCCTCTTGGCTCTGATGCATTATCTATGTGGTTTGCGGGTGTGTTTTACACTGACTGTTAGCACTTCAGCTTGTGAACAGTGAAACACTAGTGTGTGCTGGGCTTGAATACAGTCTGAAATTGTTCTTTGTCTGTGAGTTAAATGGTCAATCACCACTACATGATGGACTGACTCCTTAGTGCTGCCCACATGTTCCCTCAGCATCTCCTCCAGCCCTCAACCATCCTGGTGCCCTCTACCAGACCATGCTCTACCATATTCAAGTCTGTCTTGGTCTGGGGAGTCCAAAATTGGCCCCAGCACTCTAGCTGTGCTTGCATAAGTGTTGAGCAGAGAGAAAGGATCATTTGTCCCTGTGTTTGCTGTGTGGCTGTTAGTGCAGCCTGATATGGGGGCTTCTCTGCCAGAGGGCAACTGGCTAGTGGTGCCCGGGTGCCATTGCTTCACTGGCTATTGGTAAGTTTGTCTTTGATATAGTAAACTGTTTATTTTATTATGGGATTATCACATTATTATTTATTAATTATTATATTTATCTATGTGTTTATTTTAATATTTCAGGACTTTATGTAGTAGTTAAATACTGCTCATAAAACAAGGGCCTGGAGAAATAGTTGTAACAGGGCTAGATTCACACTTGTACAAATTCTCTCTCGTGCTGGTAAATATGTGCTCTTCCAAGTACAGCAGCTCACACCAGTGTCTGAAGCTCTGATTCTCTGATGTAATAAAGTAAAAGCAAAAACCAGGTATTGTTTCAAGAAAAGGTAAAATAAACAGGTCATGTCTAAAGTGAGGAGTTTCCAGAGATCAGTTAATACCTGAAAGCCCATGGTGGGTGAGGGCAGAGTGGGTGCAAGTAGTCCATGCTGAACCCTTCCAGCTTCAGCATGTGACACGGCCCTGCCTGTGCCGCTCCCCCTCATGTCCTGCTTGTGGCTGGGTGTGGGGTGTTGGCAGTGGGACCGGGGGCTGGTTTGGTTATTCCAGCTGTGAGCAGCAATGTTGGAGAGGACATATTAGCACCGTTCAGGAATACAAGATTAAATTGCTTGTTCTAATGAAAATGGGGGGATCTGAATCAGTAAAGGCAGGAGTGACACAGAAATTGTCAACTGGAGAACAGTGGTCCATCAAGCATGCCCTCGTCTCAGGGGGAAGACAGCACTGTGTGTTTGGAGAGGAGGACATAATTTGCTTGGCTCAAATGTGAAAATTTAATCCAGTATAACTGAGCATTTTGTCTTGGTAAGTTGGGACCCACATGCCCTGTCCTGCAGGATAAAGATTTCTGCTTCTTAGACTTGTAATCCTATCAATAAAGCTGCAGGAGCTTTCCCTGTTCACTGAAGTGTCCCTGGACAGTCTGTGAGATTTATGCTGTTCGCTTTGGGAGCAGCTCAGGGCAGTTCCACCGATTATTTGTACATTTCATTAGGAATTGTTTCCTGTTGGGATTCTTGTCTGCCTTTTCCGGCATTCTGAGTTGACCTGCTGAAAAATAACACCTCTTTCCACCATGTTCACTTTGCTTGTGTGTCAGACCAGCATTCCCAGGATGCTGGTGGAGCCTGACTGAGGTCCTCGGGACAACCTGACAGAGAGCCAGCAGCAAAGGTGCCTCGTGGTCTCCTGGGCTGTGCTCGGCAGAGCATCTCCAGCAGACTGAGGGAGGTGTTGCTCCTCCTCTGTGCAGCACTGGTAAGACATCTACAGTGCTCTGTCTGGTGCAGGACTCCTCATGTTGGAAGAGATGAGGACCTACTAGGCTGAGTCCACCAAAGGACCATGACAAATACGAAGCAATTGAAGTATCTGACATACAAGGAGAGGGTGAGAGAGCTGGGATTGTCCAGCCTGCAGCAGAGGAAGCTTGAGGAAGTCTTAATCAGGCTGTATGAATATCTGATGGAGGGGAGTAGAGGTGATGGAGCAAGGCTCTTCTCTGAGGCGCCCTGGGGCTGGCCAAGGGGCAACGGGCACAAACCGAAATACAATAAATTCTGCTTGAGCATAAGGGGGAAAAAAAATTCCTGTGAGGGTACTGAACATTGGAAGAGACCCCATAGAGGGACTGCGGAGTCTCCAAGCTTGGAAGTACTCAAAACCCAAGTGAACAGTCCTTAGCAACCTACTGCCTTGAGGAGGGAACTGGAGATCGCGTCCAACCTTATCTACCCTCTGGTTCTGGGATTACTGGCATTTTAAAAGCGCTAAAGATATAAGGACTTGAGGTACTGGGATCAGGAAGTAACATTCAAAGCTCATTATGGACCAAATGCCAACAAAGCTGACTGTGTGGTCCTCTGTTCAGTACATTAGTAGTTAGTGCTTAGAGCTTAGACAAATGGTAGAGATGGACTTGGGAATATCAAGCTGCTCGTATATTCTCCTGCAAACATAAGCAATGAATCAATAAAGGAGGGGGGAAAAACCCTTCAAAAGCACAGCACTAAAAGGCAGAGGGCCAGCACAGCAGATAATGCACACACAAATGCCTCTCTGATTTCAAATAGGTGCAGAAATAGCGATTTTTTATGGTTTTACTGCATCCAGTCATGACCAATTTTGTGGCTAGAATCAGCCATTGCCATATTTGCCATGGAAACATTTGGATTAGCAGATTGCTAAAGCAGGGGGAATTTCTAGTTTTGACTGCTTTCTGTACCCCTGAGTTCTTTTGTTTGTTCTCTAAATATGCACCCTACGTCCCCCAGAGAAAATGAAATATAACTCAAATATTTCTCAGTACCTGAATCTTGGGCTTAGAGCTACAGGCTCTGACCCCAACAGCAGCAGCAAGCAGCACCAGTTTCAGTTGGTAATCTGACTCTCTTAAATGTGAGTAACCATGTTTTAATCAAAGACCACTCAAACCTAAACTAGCAAGAGGAGTCTGGCACAGTTGTTTAATTTTGCTAGAGCTAACATCAGAAATTCACTTTGCTTAAAATATCAGTTGTGTGATTTTTATGGTGAGTAAATTTATTTTGAAATTGCTTATTGTCCAAAATGATCAGATTTTGTGCCTGACCAGCTGTATTTTCAAGGGGTTTACTTACCAGGAAGCCATCTCTGCTTGACTTTGCAGTCTTCATAAGAACATCAGATTGCCCTGAGCTCCTAAGGTTGATGGGTCATGACTGTGCCCTTTCAGTTCCTTGTGCTACATCAACCTGCTTCTCTGCTCAAAAGGTGAAAAAGCAATTCAGTAGTGTTTCAAGGAATGGAACCTTTTCAGCCTTAGTACAGCCATGGAATGGAGATGATAGATTTGATCAGGGAAGGGGCCTCATTATTTACTTTGCCCAGTACATACTGTTGCAAAAATAAAGCTTTGAAAGCTCACCTTCTCTTGTTTCTTTCTTCTCCTCAAAGAAACTTGACACCTTGCCACTCTTGTGAACAAATGCATGTGTTCTAAAGACTCAGACTGTTCTCTGGGTATTTTCTGAATGGAGAGAAGACCAGTACTCACCTGTTTTCCTTCTAGAACAAGGACATCATTGTTCCCTCTGATCAGAGATCTGAACAGGTGCTTGAGAGAATGAAAGAAATAGCTGACTTGATTTTTCCTGGCTGTGCCCAAGAGCCTATATTTGGCACTGATGCTTCATTTTCTCTCCTGAGTCTTGTCTGATGGTCATCTGTTAAAGCCTGGCAGCTGAAGTCCATGGTCGTCTGCCTGCACTGAAAACTGAGGATTTGACAGGCAGGTTTTTCGAGGGAATTACCTTTGTAGAGAGGGTACAGAACAGCACTTGGCAACAAAACTCTTTGATGCAAGCACTCAAATCAGAAACAATTTGGAAAATTGGCAACCAGTAAGTGCTTGCTAGAACATGCCTCTTCTCATGCAGCATTTTGGTTTCTCTGAAGTGCAGAGAGGTGTGTGGGAGGCTGCTTGGTGTCACAGCAGCCAAACATCCTGGCCATGTGGCTGACAAACCTGTGATGAGTGGCTCAGAGGTGAGGGAGCTGTTTGTCCCTGGCTTCCCTGTGTCCTACCAACTAGAGTTCACCTGAGTGGGGGGTTAGAGGTGATCAAATCTTACAGACTTGTGACTGCTTCCATTCCCCACATCTCCATCTTTCAGCCAAAATTTCTTTAGCTACCGTGCAGTTGCTAGCTCTAAATATTTCTTCCTTTGCCTTCAAGTGACTCCTGGCAGTGAGGCAGAATGATCTTAAATAGCTGGTCTTAAGAGTCTGGATTGCAATGATAAAATTTAAATAAGCTATGTGTGTCCCTGATTGCTTCCCACAGGCATACAGCTCCTGCCTGAAATGCTGCAGTCAGACACATCTTGGAGGTCTAGAATAAAATAAAATAAAATGGATGGAGGAAAGTACACTACAGGGTGTGTTCTATGATGCATTGGCATATGTGTGTGCTGATTTCCTGCCCATGGGTACGGGTACTGTGTGCCTCTGTGCATGCAGCATGTCCATGCAGAGCCATGAAATCCCACCACAGAGTAAAAGGGATCAGAGACTTCAGCTCTGCAGGCCAGTGCTTTGAAGGTTCATTTTTTCCTGCAATAATTCAAAAGAGTAAATCGGAAAATACTTTAACTTCCATCTTTGGCAATCTTCCAGCCTTTATCATCACTAGCTTTTCCAGTGTGCATTACTAGATATTTGATGTTTGGAAGGGGCACTAAGAAGCAGTTGAATTTTTTGCAGCTGAAAATATTTAATGTTGTAGATGTGAAAAGCTTGAAAGCTGCAGAAATTTTATGCAGTTCCTACCATTACAGTTGTTAATGTCACCAAATATATAAATGAGAGTCAGTAAGGGTTGTACAAATATTTTGAAGAAAAAATTGAAGTAAAAAGCAGGGTAAGGTAAACCAAGGAAAGTTATGCAGTCATTCTGATTTTGGTCATATGTGAGAGGAAAATAAAAATCTTTTATTTCTCTACTTACAAACCCCTGGTCAAATAGTTTATTTTCGTATTTATTTAAGCTTTGTTAAAAAGACTGAAGATTTACGAATTTTTCAAATATGGAGGGTTTTTTTTAGCTGAAATGTTTCATTATTCAAAATTGTTATTAGTTATAATTATTCCCTGAAACTTTCCAAACGAAATGAATTGGCTTGTGACTTGTAGTTTTAGATGTGAATGCATAAGTGTGACTGCTGAAGTACTTCCTTGCAGTGGGCGACAGACCTGGGTGATTATGTAGACTGTTGTGTTTCTTATTCAAAAGCATTAACCAGAGAATATCATGGCACAGAGATGCAGAAGTTCGAGTATCTGCTCAGGGTCTCTGGGTCCTGTCGCTGCTCACATCATGGCTATTTATAAGGTAAGAACTTTCTGCATTTCTCTGAGAGGCATTTCCCAGCAGGTGCAGAGTGCTCTAGCCACCTCATATCATCCCTGCAGGAAGGGGCCCAATGGCCTTGGCTACCAACTAGAAAATGCAGGTAACAGCTGTGTGGTAGCACAGCAGCATTTTTAACCAAAATATATTTAGGATTCCAAGCAAGGTGTTTAATTTTTCTCCTTTTATTATTTGTTTGAGATACCAGAGGGAAGGGAAGTAGCTGTTATCATAAGACAGACTGTACTTAAATCAAAAATTATTAGAAGTGTAAACTGTATCCATGTTTTCAAAATAGGCAAGTAAAAACTTAAGGCAGCTGTGCCCAGATATCCCCAGTCTGTGTTTGTGGCTGTCACTGTCAGGTGATGTATATCTGGACTGAAAAGGATACAGATAGTGGTCAGTTTGTCTCTACCTTACTTCTGTCAGCACAGCTCAGTGCACAGGGGCTCTGAAAAGTTTAAACAAAGCACAGTACAATTGATTTGAGGGTCGTGGGCAGGATGTGAGGCTGGAGGAGGCAAGGGAGGACTGTGTGCCAGCAAGCAGGCACGGGGCAGCAGAGTTGCCTGGGGGGCTGAACTGGTACTTGCAGGCAGGCTGAGGCTGTGCAGGCAGGATAGGAGCTGACCTGGCTCTGGTACCAGGAGGTTTTAAGGAAGAAATGATCAGGGTAACAGAGCCATCCTTTCCTGGCACAGCTCTGCTACGTCTGTTTGGCTTTCCTCAATCCAAACATTACTTTCTTGGCATATTCAACAACCACAGCTCTTCACACACACCGGTGTTTGCTTTTCTCTTGCTCCACAAAGACCCTTTTCTCCCAAACTTGTTCTGTGGGTGGCTGATGGGAAGTGCCCAAAATTTCTGTAGATGGCCACAGCTACAGTCTGCAAAAGCCAGTAGGCACAGAACATTTTATATTGTGGCTGAGAATAGCTAATGGAGAACACAGCTGTGAGGATACATGTGCTGCTGGGGGCAGGTTTCTAGGAAACGTGAGACCATGGCATCCTTTTACTGAGGTCTCCTTAGTGGAAGTGGAGAGTGTTGCTGGGAGGGGGGAGCTGAATTACAACCTGCCAGAGATCAGTGCTGAATATCAGGGGCTTTTATTGCTCTGACAAAATAAATGTTTCTGCCCATCAAATTTATATGCAGGAAAATATGGATGAAACAAGCTATGATCACAAAATTTACCTAGTTAGAACATGGTTTCAGAAGCACAGCTCAAGTGCTTTGACAAGTGTTCTAACTTTGCTGCCTGCAGCTCAGGGCCAAGCTCCCAGGTATGTTTTCCCAGGCTGCTGTTGCTCTATTCTAGTGAGTGATCAGGCACATCAGCCCCATAGATTTTTTCATAATCAGCTGAAACCTCAGGCAAGGTCCCTGATTTAGCACATCAAACTGCATGAGCTGGGGGTTGCTCCCTGTGGAGTACACACAGCCATGTAAAGAATGATGCTGTTAGCTCTCCAGCTGCAAAATGTTGGGAGCCAACAAACTTCTGTGGAAAAGGACAATTTCCCTTAGGGAAACTGTTTCATCCCATGCAGGTGAGCCTTGTTGTGCAGCGGAAAGCATCAGCACCTCTTTGCATTCCTAATTCACAGGTTCAAAGAATTTCTTGACCATGTTGCCATTTGAACTGGGAGCAGTGCATGAAAATTAAACATGGGAAGCAGGAAACTTTTGTGTCAGTGCAGAGAGGATTGTTGCCTGCTAATCCTAATAAGCCAGTGTAATTGAATTGGCACACTGGTTTACATGCTTCGCTGGGAGTGTCAAACACGACCCCAAACTGTGATACTGGCACCCCAGGAACTGAAAGCATGTCCTTGTGTGGAGCTGAATCCCTGTAACATGGTGTTTGTTTTAACTAATATTTTAACATGGGAGCTGACAGAAGGTCTCATTTGCAGTCTTGTGCATACAGAATTAGCCAGCCTACAGACAACTGGAGAGAGAGCTATATTAGGGCATGAGGAAAATTCTGCCTGCGTGGTCATTTGTATGTACTTAACAATGGGTAAAGGCAAGCGTCTGCAGTTCTGCAGAGAAAATCTCATCCCACAACACAGTCTGTCCTGTTTGTGTAGGCAGCAACTGGACCTGCATGTAGAGCTGGTTTGGTACTGGGACAGAAAGTCAGCCAGAGACTGATCTTTCAGGAAAATGCCTTTCATTTCCAGGGCTTTAAGGCATCAAAAGGGGCTATTTATGTTAGCAATTTGGCATCCTCTACTTAGCAGGAGTGAAGGACATTACAGCTGAGCCCCATCATTTCTAATCATCTCTTTGATTGAGCGTTGGGCTGCCCTGATGCAACTGCAGCCCTCCAGGAAAGTATGAAGTAAAAAGAAGGGAATTTTCTTATCAGGCATTTTCTGGGCAATGCCATCAGCTATAGCACTTTACATGACTACATTTGCATTTCTTTTAGCTGATGCTGTCTTTTCTCTTTCCACTGTCCTTATTATTGATGGAGGTGAAGGACTTGCAGTTCAGATGTTCATGTGGTGCAAGAGAGGAGGATGCTGTGTGCACTTTCTTCAGGCACCAGTTGCTGTGGCTGCTCAGCAATGCAAGGAGAGAACACTCCGTCATTCTGAGTGTCACCTACAGTACAGTCCAGGTGAATGCTGTGCAGGGTAAATGTGGGGCTGTATCTGTTCAAACAAATACATTCTTCTGTTGTGTGTGCTACTGGTTTGTAAAACCTACAAAGTCCATCGATTGTTAGACTAAAAGTTTGGCCCAAACATGAAACTTTTCTTTATTCCACGGAATTTGTGAGATATTTTGGAAACTGGGGAATGCTTAGATTTTGAATGAATTTTGTTATGGCTCTTTCTGTTGTTTGTATTTAGCAAAACTATCCCTTTATGAGTTATTGCCTGGAAATTTAATGATGGGAGGAATGAGCTGGTAAAAGTTCTGAAACTCTGTCTGGATCAAAACCAGACTGCCAGTTGTTGGAAGTTGCTTGAATGTGCCAGAGCAGAGGCCAAGCTCAGGGGCTGCTGGGCTGCAGGCGCAGGCACAGCTTTGCTGCTCCCCTCTGTAGGTATCTGGCATTTCGGAAGGATGTGCTCCTGTTTGGAGACCAGTGCCCTAAAATGTCAGAATAGTTTAGGATCAGACCCTATATTTTCAGTTAATATGCCTGAATTCTGTGAGGAAACAATAGTTTAAAATAGTTAAACAAATATAAATAAATGCAAGGGACATGCATGTCTGGTAGTGTTTTCCACCTGCAAGAAAGTTTCAAACTCTACTGATTTCCTGAAACAGAAGCATTTGAGCACAACTTTGATCCTCTCCCTGTTCCCCTGAAGAAAGGCTTCCTTGCAGAAGCCCACACAAATCACAATCGTTTACTTTATGTTCCTGTCCTGTTAGCCATGAACATAGAGCAATCTGTTTAAAGAGCTTCATTTCCTTGTAAATTAAACTGCTGAGGCAGGATGAGATGGGAACGATGCTGCAGGAGATTTGATTTCATCTGTACTTTTCCTGTGACCTGGTGCAAGTGCCAGGTGCGCATCTTCACAGCACCTGTTGCTCTGTATTTGCCAGTCTGTAGGTCAGGGACATGATGCCGCCAAGCAGCATTAGTGCCCTTGGGCATCCTCATCAGCTTGCTGTCCCTTTTTGTGTGGTAGCTGTTAGGGATGTGGAGTTTTGGCTAAGGTAATTGCTTCTCATTTGCCTGCTTGTTGTGATTCAGTTTTATTGTATTTTGTAAGCATTATGAGTTAGCTCCCAATCATGTGAGATGTAGGAGAGTGGGAGGGCATAGCTAAGGCATCATTATTCATGTTGTGAGTGCTGCTTTGCAGTGTCAGCATGGACACCATGACGTAGGGGTGTTTTGAGATCAGTAATAGTTGTGGACGGTGGCCATAAGGTTGAAATGAGAACATTTGTGATCATCCACAAAAAGGAACGTTTGAGTGTGTCTTTTGCCTGGTGTAGGAGCTGGCAGAGAAAGCTGGAACCCCACAGAGCCAGGCTGGGCTATGTGTGTATGTGTATGGAAATAAGCATCACCTTCCTGAGGAGTTTGTGCAGTATTTGCCATAAGACCATTGTACAGAGTGAACAGATCTCAGCAGTGACTGCTCAAATCTTGATGTTTTAAATCCTGTGTGCATTTTGAAATGTGTCCTTTATTCTGATTTGGGGCAAGGTACCCTTCCTTAGTCAGGTTGAGGTTACATCAAACAAAGTGACATTTGTTAAGAGCAAAGTAATGTATATTTTCTATTTTACTCCTGTTTCCCTGATTTTGAGTCTGATCTTTCAGTAAATAACATTTTGTATTTTAATCCATTCTCTGCTGTGAAGGGTGGTGTGAAGGTATTTGCAATGGGGAGAGAGCAGCTCAGAGATATGGAGGTGCTGGAAAAGACAGCATGATAGACTTAAATTCTAACTAAGTTAATATTAGGATGGTTTCTAGGCCAGAAAACAACAGACTTGTTAACTGAATGTTTCTTGTACTAGTAGGAGAGCCTTGAACTGATTTACATTTCATGGTCCACATAAATGTGGAGAGACTGCCAAAATGATCTCTTTCCTACTTCTGTTTTCATTGTAGACAGTCCAGAAAATGGAGCAAAATGTTTTTCCTACTGTTTGGTTCTTTGTTTCATGCATATGCATTTCTGGGACAGGCAGTTCTGGAGTGTGCAGCTGAATGCACATGCCTGGAGTCTCTGCGGGCTTGTATAGCTTTGAAGCAGAGAATCTAAAGCCTAAGTAAGATATTTGTAGAATTAAAGAGAATTCAGAGGAACGGGAGTAGAGATTTTTAAATTCCTATAAATAAATCCAGTCTCAAAACCAGAGATAAGTTTTCACCTGCCTTCTGCTTCCATCTTAGAGATGTTTATTGGACTGTGAAAGGGAAGGAGGTATTTACAGAATGGAACTGCTCACAGATATGAGGAAAATCACTTGTGTTACCGCCTCCTGTTGATGTTCACTGTAATGATGTTTGTTGTTGACATCATATTACAGAAGGGATTTATCAGTTAACAGTCTTGAGTGCTAAACCTGCTGACACATGGTGGTGCAGGGAAACACTGTACATAAGTTGAATAGCTTTATTTTTGCAGCACTCTAATTAGACACTCTCATAAAACAGACATGGGGATTTGTAAATCTAGCTCCCAAAATCTTGCTTTCCTGCTGGAACATACCTAGAATTCTCAATTCAAACATCTCGATCTGCTACACATCTTATTTTCCCTTACCCTCAGTTTTTAAACTTCAACAGCTATTAGAAAAACGTTACCCTGCATCCTCAGCATCCTCGGAGTCCAGGAGGAAAATTTGAAGCCATGAACTAATTGCCCAGGAATTTAACAAATCTTGTGAGCTTAATTCAGCCTGAAAAGTTTGAGGCTGGCTTTGCTGCCAACGCTGCTCTCTCAAGAGAGTCCCTTCCCATTTATTCTGGAATTGCATGCTTTAGTAATGCAGGAGGGCAGAGAGCAGATGAACACGTAGGTTGATTCCCAGGCTCTGGCTCCCCTCGGTGCCAGTAACCTACTTACAGGAGCGGCAGCGCAGGCTCTGTGCAGTGCCCGGCTCTGCGGAGCGCTGGGGAGGGATTGTCTCGCCGGCAGTGCGGGCGTGGCTGCACCGGCCCCAGCGCCTCTTTAGCAGCCTGGGCAGAGATTGGCGTTTCGTGCGGTGGAAAAACCTCTTGTGCCCAAGGAGGGTAAGAAGCCCCACACACCTGATTTTTCCTATTTGTTGAAACAATAGGCGTTGGAAGCAAGGGAGAGGCTTGGTGTATGCCTTGGGCTCTGAGTAGAAATGTACTTTAAGAGCTTCCTCTCCAGCAGCCTCCACAGATTTCTTTAACGCCAAATAGGACATGTCTTTCTGTGCAAGGGTGGCAGGCAGAATTAGGACAGTCCTTTAGAACTATTAATACAGATCACAAAAAAAAAAGTGCCAAAAGATACAGAAACTTTAAAAAATATGATGAAACTTTGGAGATAATTTATTTTTTATTACAGCTGATACTGTATTTGGTGTAAAATATACAAAGGATGTTTTTATATATCCTTTCCCTGGTGGAAAAGAGAACAAAAAGGAGAATCCAAATTTATTCTTGATTGAAACCTTTTGAACCCTAAATGTCTTTTTTTCCACAAAAAGTACTGTTCAGAAAGACACATTTCATTTCTGAAGCCCAAAGAAAAAACAAAGTGTGACCAGCACAAACTGTCTTCTGAAAGAGTTTAGCAAGTGTGTGGGATAATAAATCACCCAACATCAGCTTTGGCACCTGTGCAGAGTTGAAGAGGAATACAGCATCACTCTGGTGTATCCATTTTCTCCTGCATGAAATAGAAATCATCACATCAGCTATATTAAAAGAGCTTCTGCATGTGCAGTGTCTATATGATTTACACAGTGATTTAAATATCTGTAGATATCAGCTCTCCAAGGAATTTTGTCTGACTCACATCTTACGTTGTAAATTTATCTGTAAATGTCATCTTTTACTGAGGTATCTACAAAACTTTAAATATTTTTGTAATTATTTGTAAATATTAGCTGTATTGTCAGCAGCAACAGTTTGGATTGTTTTATCACAGAAAAGTAGGAGGGAACCACTGGTTTGGCAAGTGAGAAGCAAATAATTCAAAGTTAAATGTTGGATTGGAGTAATTAAATCAAACAGCAGTAGATATTCAGAGTGAAGTTCAGCGGTGAGGTTGTGGCTGCTAAAGGCAGCTGTGCTGTATGCGTGTGTGATGTGCAGGTTGGTGTTCCTCAGAGAAACCTTCCAACTGCACCTCTTGCATTTACCAGGTCCCGTGGAAGCTGGAGGAGTTTGGTGCTGCTGCTTTTCCAAAGTGTCCGGCAAGTGCTTCCAGAGGGTGAGTGTTTAGTAGATTCCCTGCATGAGCCTGTAGAAGTTTAACCATTGACTGGGCAAATTGCATTTTAAAAAAAGGCATTAAATCACTAAACAAAATGTCTTTTGAGCTTGCCCAGTATCTAACCAGCTTCTGCAAGAGGACACTGACAGCGCTTCTGCCCTCCCTCTTTGAGCTCATGCACATCTCCTTGCACAGCTCTCAGTCCTGCTCTGTTCTCCCTTGCCCTCCACACGGTCTGAGCTCCTGTGTTGCCAGCTGTGCTCCTCATCCCATTGTTGCAGGCTTGGGCACAGCTGGGCTGCAATTTGCTCTATGGGCAAACATGCTGAAAGCCATTGAGTTTTCCAACTGGTTTTGGGCCTGTGTGGAGCTACCATACCTACAGCTGTTCTGTTGTGTTGGTTTCTGGTTTCTGCCAAATGCAATCATTGCTAATGCTTAACTAACAGTTTTGGTGTACACTGTAGACTGTGTCCTAGATTATAACTCAGTTCTCCTGTACACAAGTCCATAGCAGTGCTGTGACCAGCATGCTGTAGTGTTCCAAAGGACAGGATGTATTGGCACACACCTTCACTTTTTCCTTGCCAAACTAGCAATGCATACATAGTTTCATCTTAAGCAAAGCAACAGCATTGCCTGAGGCTGTAACTACCATCCCTGCTCATAATGGCCTTGGGTTCCTGGGGTGAGCTGAGTGCCCTGGTACCATTGTGAATTTGATGAAGTCATTGCACATACAGTTCAGAAAACCATTCATGTGCTGCTCAGAAACTTCACCACTTGTTTTATAGAGAAGAATTATTGAATTAAGATCATAAATCTATAAAGTGGTCAGCAAGTTTTTTGTTTATTTCAAAAACCTTTATTGCCTTCATCCAAGGATGTTGTCTATCTGTAACACAGCCTTTGTGGTGACAAATGATTTTAATATTTGTCCCAGTTTGCAGCTTTTTCTTTTTTTCATTTAGTCAAGCATGGCAGAAAGAGGAGTGATTAATACTAAGAAAAGTTTTCAGCTATCCAGGCTCAGAAGTACTTATCCTATCTCAGAGTATTCCACTTCCACTTTTCATCTTTTCAAATAAGCAGATTAGATTTTGCTGGAACTCGAGCCATTAAGCCTTCAAATGACGAAGGTTTACTTTATTAAGTTCTCTCTTGAAGAAGCCCAAGGTCTAGACCCAGTCTTACTTTGTATGATAGTCTGTCCCCACTGTTTCACTACTTCCTGAACCTCAGGGGCAAGCTGAAAAAAGACTACAAAGCATATGAGTGTTTTGCCCTTGGCAAAATGCTTTTTTTCATTCCCTCACTGTCATGCTTGGCACAAACCTGTCTTAGGGAGTCACTGGTGGGAACTGGGACTGAGATGATTGAGAAGGTGGTCAGGAAGTTCCAGCCTGAATTACAGCCCTATGTGTCCTCAGAGTGGACTGGTGTAATCTTAAGGAACACAGTAAGAGTTTAGGACAGAATGAGGAAGGGGTTGTGAACATTCATTACAAAGGAAATACATCTCTGTGAACATGAGTATAGAAGCTAGTGTCAGGAGCTCCTATGTTTATTTTTAGGTATGATATTAATCTCTTTCTAGGACACTCAGGATTACCTCACCAGGGTTTATATGTAAGTTTAAACACAGTATAAAAAACAAATGTCACACAAGCCAGCTTAGTATTATGGATACATGCAAAATTACTCCATGGAAGAAGCAGAACTTTTTTCTATTAAAAATGGCATGAATTTCTAGTATATGTTTCTGCTTGTTTCTGCACGTTCCTCAGTCTTAGTCAAGGGAAGAGTTATTTGGTATCAGTATGTAACAGGAAAATGCAGAAAGAAAAATTAAAAATAGAGGAAAGCAGATCATGTTATTAAGATGGCAAAGAGAATCCAAAGGTCTGTCAACGCAGTCAAGAAAAGCTGGGCAAACAATTTGCTTCTGTCAAAGGAGGTTGTAAGAGCAGGTAAGACAGGTGCCAGAGCAGTCAGTGTGAGCTTTTAGATCAGTTCTAATAAACTAAGTATTTTACAGCTGCTCTGTGGTTTTGATTTCACTTGGAGGAGAAAGTGACCCATTTGGTCAGTCTTTTGCTTTTCTTATTATTCATGCTGCCTTATTCTTAGTGCTTTGTCTCATGGACCAGAGGTGAGGAACTCTCTCAGGCAGCAGTTCTGGATGAAGTCTGGGCTATTATATTGCCCTATATAACAATAGAGTTTGGATCTTGGAAACCTTGAGGTCTATTATTGTCACAAGCCAAGTGAGACAGGAGAGGTAGGAGCGGTGACTGACAGCAGCAGGAGCTCCATAGCGTCAGCTGTCCGGACACAGAAATGATCTGTACTCCTCCTCCCTGCTAATCTGTTTTCCATGACTTGATAATTAAGTGTGGCTATAATACATAGGGAAAAAATAACTCATGCTATACAGCCCATTGTTAGGCTACTAACAAAATTCACTGTCATCCAACTCCTTCAGCTTTGGACAACTAGTAGATTGTGGAGCAGGGCTCTTATATCTTACTTTCAGTACTTAAATTGCATCAACAAACTGCTGAGTCTTACCAATTACCGTAATTAGCACCTGAGGATGGCAGGAGTTGGTCTCTGAAAGCAGGAAGAGGATAAGGGATATAGGCTTGGCACTCAGTGTTACTGAAGGCTTTGTGCAGGCTGGCTGAAACAGCTTAAGAAGCAGCAGGCATCAGAGCTTCTCTGGTAGCCAGGTTTGAATGGACCTGGTGAGGAGCTTTAGGGTATGATGCTTTCCATCTAATCCCTGTGCAAGCATATGCAGGAGAACAGTTCATAGATGCTGACTGGCAACACAAAAGTGTAAACACTAACTACTCCTCCTCAATTCAACCATCGCCATGTGTCTTCCAGATACATCTCTTTTAAATCTCATTTTCTTCTTGTCCAGAGTCTTAAAGATGACTTGAGTCTGTGACTACTTGCTGGGGTAGCGGAGCAGAGCTCCCTCCTCTCCTGTGCTGCTAGTTTATTCCCTTCCTGTGCACCATGCTCAGGATAAGCACAATTGTTTGTCAACACTGAAGCTTCAGACATGTATACCATGTGCCTTGCTTAGCTTGATGTGCAGTGTGTGCAGCACCATCTCCTTGCCCAGTTGGAAAACCAACAAAATACAGGGAACTGAGGAAATCCCGGTGACAGCTCAAACTGAGACAAACACTTCAGCTGTCTAAGCTCACATATTTTCTCACAAAGCAATAAATAACCAAAGTAAACATCTCTGGATGATGTGGAGGAGTGTTAACCAATGTCCATGTAGACATGGGTTGTGGGCTGCTAAAAAAGCATTTTGAGTCACGGGATATTTCTCTTGGTGTGGCAAATACTCAGTGTCACCCTTCACGTGAGGCTTTGGAGTTTTCCTGTAGGATTAGTAGGCTTTGAAATTTTTCTTCAGGATTAATGAGCTTGTATCTGCATAGGCCATCTCTGGAGGCCTTTAATAAAGCTCTCAAACAGATTTTGCTCATCCAGCTTAAAAACTGCTGTGTTTTGAGTAATAAAAGGGCCCTGGTGAAGAAGTTATTCCTGATGCAGATTCTGATGGGGTGCTGTCCTGCTGCCAAAACTTCTGGGCTGGTCTCCAGGTGTTTTAGTACTGTTTTAATTGCTTCTTGATTTCAACATCCTGCTGTTTTCTAAACCTTTCTTTTCAATATCTGCTTTTCCTGCTATGTGATTCTCCTCCTTTTATTTCCTTTTGTATTCCTGATCCTCTCTTCTTTCTCTGAATGTTTTGCTCTTTCCTTTTTACCTCTTTCCACTTCTCTGTTCCTCCTTCAGGGAGGTTACTTGTGACTCCTTCACATTTCAGCTGCTCAAGAGAGCAGGGATTTCTTTCATATGTGGGTGGTTTAGAGGGAAAGTGGGTGGACTACACCTGAGAGAGACTGAGCCACAGGCTCCCACTCCTCAGTTACCATTGCCCTCCTTTGGCATTTCAGCTTTCCTCAAAGCCCAGCGATCATCAGAAATCATGCAAAGTCCTTCTGACCTAGTTAGGGTAACCCTCTGAGGGTTTTGCCTCCTGAAAGCCCCCACTATGATGACCTCCTGAAGAGCATTTTCTGCAGTGCTTTAGTTTCAAGCGTTGGAACATTCAGAAGGGGCAGAGCTGGGTACCAGTGCAAAGCCTTTGGAGTACATAAACCTCACAAAGGAGCTGTGTGTTTTGTGTTCGCTACAGAAGCTTTGTACTCCTTTTTGGGGCTGGATTTCCTCCTTAATAATTTTCCCACTCCACTAAGCTTTTATTAATTATTTGATTGTCTTGCAGGAGCCAAGAATTATGCCCATTGCTTTTGATTAAGAATCACACTTTTCCAGTTATTTCCATACACTTCTTCTAAAGATTATAAAGAGATTTTGCAGCAGCCATTAATTCTTCTTAGAACATCCTCCATGTTTTACAGAGTGATCTCTGAGAGATGAATGTGCTTCAGTTAGTGTTGATGCACCCTTTTACTGATTTCTGTGCTGAAATATAGACGAATGTAAAAGATAATGGTAGCAGTTCCAGCAGTGCTACTTCTGACTAGGCAGGGCCTTGCTCTGCAGATGCTAATTGCCCACACTGTTTTAAAGACTAGAAAATAAGTTACATTAATCACTAAAAAGTGATTGCAAATAGTTTCAAAGTTATAAAGTGTTGATCAATAAAGGCGAGAGAAAATGCTGGGGCCTTTGGGGAGTAAGCAATACATTCATTACTGTGAACAAATTCAATACAAGGAATGAATCAATGTCTTAACTTGCCAGCAGTGTAATGTAATATTTAATAAAATATTGTCCCACATAATCTAGTGCAGGTCAGACTGGTATTTCTTTCATGCGGTATCTGAAAAATGACTGTCCTTCCCCCAGTGAATTGCTCTTTGATATTTTCTGCAGGAGAGAATATAAAATAATAAGGAGAGGGTCAAACACTGCCCTTCCCCCTGGCATGTGTCCAGGTTGCTTTGTTTTGCAGCCTACTTGCCAGCACCTCTCCACATGCCAAAACCCTGGACTGGTGAGAGAGAGTCCTACAGAATGTAATACAGAATGGCAGCCCTGAGCCCCTAAGACCAATAGCAAGATAAGTGCATTGTATATCACAGAAAGGATTAAATAAAATAATTAAGAAGTTAAAATATATGGCAATTATTTAGAAAGGAAAAAGACTGTACTGGGGGATACCTACTAGAAAGTGCATAAGCATCTTACTGTGCAGTATCAGTCTCTCAAATTCTTGTGAATAAAGATCTCAGTTAATCTCAGGTATCTTTTCCCAGATTGATTATTTCCACGCCCATTTACCCCTGTAGCAGCCATGCTCTGCTAACAGGGAGAGCCAAGCCATCCTCACAGGCCACAGGTGGGAGCCTCTCTGGTCTGTCATGTCTGGGAGAAGGGAACCTGACAGGTACCCAATCCATCATCTCAGTCCTTTATCTCAGCAAGCCTGCTGTCCTGGAATGTGTGCATCCATTTCTCAGGTGTGAATGATTTTGAGGGAACCTTTTCTTCCTCCCTTCCCTCTTTAAAACTCCTTATATGCCCTTTTTCAGAAATCCTGCAAAAGGAATTTGTTTGGTCTACCTGTCCCAAATCCAACTGCAAAAATGCCTTCAATTAGTTATCAGTGAAAGAAAATTTTCACTCTAGAAACTCATCCTGTAGATTTTATGATTCTCCTTTCTGAACTATTCATTGCAGCAAAAAACCCAAACCAGAACATTTCTGGATTATTTTCTGAGTCTACCATTATACTACAAAGTAGCTCAATCAGCTTCAATTTCATAATATTTTTCCTCTATTAAGATAAGAAAGTCATTGGAAGTCTGATGGAGAAAATATCTATGCAAGGGTTTCAGAAAACATTTTTCTCAGGAGCAGTCTAATGTCTATGTACTACTCAATGCCATCAAGTTAAAAAAACCCCAAACCGACAAAAATTGCTGTCACGCTTGCTGTGAAAAATTTGCAGAACTAGACATCTTGTATGAAGGTTCAACATTCCTTAGGTTTTTACATTGGATTCTTTTTCTTCAAGGGAATGTAATGCATATTAGCCACATTATTCTCCTTACACTGTCCCATCCCTCTGGATACATTCAAGCTCACAATTATTATTGATTAAAACACTTTAAAATCTAATCAGTGTCATGGAGAAATGCAGTTAAAGTCTGGCAGTGTGCGGAAGTGGAATGGAGCAATAAAAACGAAAAAATTCTTCCCACAAACTCTTGATGCTAGTGGTAAACAGATTAATACAGTAATTAGGCTGAAAAGCTAGACAAAGAAAAAAATTATTTAATTTGTGTAATAAATGCATGAATCAGACAGCATTAGATTCCATCAGCAAAGACTTGAGTATCTTCTATGATGACTTCTCTTTATTAACTGATTTCAAGCCAGAATGTTAAAAAAATCTCTAACCAAATACTGGAGAAATAGCACAGAGCTCTGAAGCATTTTGCACAAGCTCGACCCTCATGGGCTGCAGACTGTCCAGTTGAGCTCTGGTTTTCTTGGATTTTCCTGCTTTATATTTGTTGTGCATGGTGGCATTCCTATGAGGGTGGTACAGTTGAGGCCACCTCTATTGTGGTCCTGTTTCCAGGAAGAACAAGGTGAGGTGTCTGCACGAGCTGTGGGCTGCAGAGTTGTTGTGGCGGGCCCAGAGCAGCTGTAGGGCCACGGGCGGCTCAGAGCCCTCAATGTGGCTGTAGGCCCATGGGTGCCTCAGGGCCCTCGATGTGGCTGTAGGGCCATGGGCAGCTCAGGGCCCTCGATGTGGCTGTAGGCCCATGGGTGCCTCAGGGCCCTCGATGTGACTGTAGGCCCATGGGTGGCTCAGGGCCCTTGGTTCTGCTGTTTCCGGCGGCTTTGCTTTCTGAGCTGGGCCAGGACATGGGGGCAACAAGGCAGCACATCCCATGAGGACGTCCTGCTGCATGGTGTGGGCTGAGAATGAGGCCAGATGAACCTTGCGTGTCTTCATGCTGCAGCTGGCAGGAACAGGGCACAGCTTCTCAGCCCTGAGGGGCAGCTGTACCAGGGCCAGGGGACAAAGGGAGATGTAATGATGGCTGGGAATGCGTGCAGTAATAAAGGACCTATTGAGGCTTAAGATGGTAGTTTTATTCTCATATTATATTGACTTTTAAGTCTTTGCAGCCTGTCCTGTAACTTTTAATGCAGTTACCTCTAGTCAGCTCAAATGCCAGCAGTTACGTGAGCTTCAGCATTGAAATTTCTGCAGGAAACTTCTGTATTCCAAAATCTAAATTAATCCAAATTGGTAAACAAAGACTTAAATAAAATAATAATAAGCCAAAAAGGTTGTATTGTAAAATGTCTTGAGGCATAGCAGATAGTCATTAGACTTTTCTTTTTTCTTTTTTTTTTTTTTGTAACTTCCCCTAATCTCTAGTGGTGGATGTGCTTTGTGAGATGCAGGATGTGATGTCAAGTTTGAGAGCTCAGTGGTCACCTTGTTGTGTCCCATAACAGTTCAGCGTTTCCTTTGTGTAAGGTTTTAAGATATTCCTGGATCAGTGATTAGAGCTGTGCTGGTTCACACAGGGCCCAGGGCCGTCAGGAAGACACAGGGCTGGGATTAGTGGTGGAACCTGAGTCATGTCATGGGGTTGCCAGGGCACTGTTGGGGTCATCCCTCCCTCCCAAGCACTCCTCTTTCAGCAGATCAGTGTTTTGCTGGTCTCTGGCGTAAATATGATTTCTTAAAACTACATGTGAGTGGTTTTCAGCTCTGATTGATGGGATAAAATACTTTATACAATTTATTTGGCTCAGAAACAGCAACAAGCCAGTGACTGTAGCTAATAACAGCAAAAGATATTTAAGGGGACAGTGAGCTTCAAGGGCAAAGGCCTTCAGATGTCAGTGAATTGTAGCTAGGATTCTGCTGGGACCTTTCTTGCTGTTTTCTTTCTGTGATGAAGATAGATTAGTGCACAGTGGTGTGGTTTCACCATGAGAGAAGCAATGACTTGTGTCTCTTGGATTATATTCAAAAGCACTGAATAATGGCTGAAGTGGATTTCCTGTTCCTCACTGAAACCCTGTGCCAACTATGTTAGTAATGACAAGCATCATGTACCATCTGTCAGCACTGTTGCCCAAGTTGGCAGGAGATGCTTGTGATTACAACTGGTCCAGGAGAATGTCCTCCCTCTGCCTCCCAGCACAGGGCATGGTGTCCAGGATGTTCGATGTACAATATGCTACTCTGCAGAGATAGCTTTAGACAGATTCTCTTCATTGTCTTTAAGTTCTTCATGTTTGTTCTCCTTGAAAGAACAGCAACATTATTTAGCTGCTGTTCTCTGTTTATAAGGTACTGCCGTGTTATTAGGTCAGGAAATTCAATAAGGACTAGAAAAATTAAATTAGAACAAATGAAAAGTGTACTTTGGAGGAAGGATGTTCTAACTGCAGAACTGTCAGAACATACAGAACAGTTTAACACTTAGGTGTGAGATAAGGCCTAAGTGTCTGATTTGAAACACTGTCAGCATGTCTGCAGAGCACACAGAAATTATTGTGGTGTGTGCAGGCACAGCCTTATTAGCATGACTCCAGCAAGAGCAGACAGAAGGGGAGGCGGGAGTCCCTGGAGGGTTTTGCAGCAGGTTTTGCAGTACTGACACGATCGCTGTTACCCTCCTCTGTGCTGCTAGATAAAAGTCAGGACAAGAGTGGCTCCCCTGACAGCAAACACTTTTGCCTGCTATGCTGCCATCCCTGTGGTGCCCTCCATCCACCTCCTGCTCTTCTCCCCCTGAACCAGCAAGTTTACTGCATGTGTGCCAGGGGGAATCCTGCCAGCCAAGCTCATGTGAGACCTGGATTTGGTGTCATGAGGTTGTAGCCAGTGAGACCTCTTTTAAAACCAGCATTTTCTGTGCCACTGTGTCATCGCTGACCTGGCTGGGCCATCTCTGTTGTTTCCCAGTCATATGACCTTTGTGAAACCAAGTTACTCTAGTGGACAATGTGTCCTTAGGGAAGCAGAAATTCCTACATTGTACGAGTTTAACAACCCTCTTCTCCCTTTCTCTTCTAATTGCTCCTGTTAATACATGCAAAAAAGGGAAATTTATACATCAGCCGAAAAATGTTGGCTGGTCTGTCTCTGTACTTTGGGTCTGTACTGTAGAACCACAGAAGCTCCATATCCTTTGTTTAATAAAGGACAGCTGTTCCCGAAAGGACTAGACCTCTGTGTACAGTTTGAGCTCTGTTGAATATTTACCACTAACCTCTAATGGCCATACACCTGGCACAGCCACTTGGGTGTTATTTTTATGTTGGTTGCTGCACTGCAGTTGGGGTTTCGATATTAAGACCAGAGGTTGAGGAGGAAAGAGCAATCACTCCTGCTGGCACATGTCCCCTGAATGACATGCTGAAGTGATGAATTTAAGCTTATGACATGTTCTTCACAGGAATATTAACAGCAGTGATTACTGCAGATGACAGCAAATTAGATAGGACAGGGTCCCCCAATGCTTACTGCCTGTCACTGAATTAGTTTTGGCATTAATATTTCACTTGATTGAAAAGTAGTGCTTAAAACCTGTACCGTGTCCCGTATCTTCATCTTCAACCCCTTCCAAGAAACAGAAAATCAGACTTGGTCTGAAAGTGGGACATTGGCATTCAGGTTTGTGTGACGATTGCCCTGGGAAGAACTGATGGAGTTGCACTGTTTAGGAGTTGCAACCTCAGCTAAATGTGTGGCAATCAGAGGTAGGGAGAAATCCCCATTTTTCTTTCAACTTAGAGACCAAAGCCTGATTTATAAATGTGTAATCTAACAGTGCTCAACTACAGGAGGTCAGCCAAAAGGTGATTCAAAAAAATTTCTTTCCATAAAATTTCATATATGGTACTTGATAGTGGTAGAACTTGAGATTTTCTGAAGTTTGTTTTTCCTTGCTTGTTTTGGCAGGGAGAAGCAAGGGACATCTTTTTCTTTTCTGAAGTTGATTCAATGCAAACTTTTGTTGATCAAAAGCCAAAGTTGCAAGAAAGTCTCATCCTCAAAAGCTATGTTGATAAAAGGCATATAATAAGAACTTCAAAGTGCTTAACGAGAAACCACGGGCAAAGAGAAAACTTCGTGAATGCTCTTCTGCACTGGGTCAGCTGCCGTGTGATATTTGTGCCATGCCATGATGCAATGCCGGGACGGGGCTGATTGTGATCCCTTGGGCCTTGGTGTCTGGAAGAACTGCTCTGTATGGGTGGGACAACATCCTCTTGCAGCCACTGTCTTGAGTTCAACTGTCTCTCCTAAAGCTATTGGGAACTAGAGTGCTTAATGGAACTGGTGTGAAGGTGTCCAAAGCAGTTGTAAGAAGGCAGGGGTAGCAGGACACTGTGCTTGAGCAAGGGGACATCAACTTTCTCTCTGGTTAGCAGCTGTGGCAGCGGTTTCCAAGTTTGTGTGACAATTTGGCTTCAGACCTCAGAGATCGTTTTATTATGCTTGCATTTGTCCCATGGTCTGTGTGTTGTGTCCTGATGTAGGTTTCCCTGCGATCTCCACATGTGAAGGTGGGCTGAGTTGAGTCATCAATTACAGAACCCAAGAGTGAGATCAGTGCTGCTTCCCTAGGAAGTTTCAGCTGTTTTTTCTTGACTGCTGCTGATTAAATTCAAGCTGGTGAATCCTCTCATCCAAGTTGTAGAGTACCCAATAATTTGATGAAAATTTGATTTCAAGACTTGTTCTCACAACATGACCAGGGATGAGTAACTGGTGTTGGCACAGCTCTCCTGCACCACTTATTTGAAGCTCATAAGTCCTTGCAGCAGGAAGAGATGAGTGCAGTGGCACAGAGTCCTTTGGGCCAGCTTTAGTTTTTTTGAGATGTTGACTGAAGTGAAAAACGTTATACTTGTTTCCCCCCTCCTTTTGTTGTTGTTGTTCTTGTTCTTGTTGCTTGTTTGTTTGTTTGTTTTGCTGATGCTTTCTTTTGATGAAATATTTGAATATTTGATTATTGTTTGAATGTGGAGAAGTTAGTATTGTTTTACCCAGGAAGGCACCACACACTCCTGGAACAAAACTGAGGCCACAAATTTGTACATAATTTAGACTTTATTTCTGTGTGTGAATTTCTGCATGTGATCCCCACACATGCACTGGCCATTCTCCTTACTTGAGACACATAAATTGCAGAGAAGGGCCCAGGTGAAACCATGTATTGGCTTTTCTTGTGTTTTCTGCCCCAAAATCTGCTTCTGTTAAAGCTTTGCAAAAGCACTAGAAGCACAGGTATTAGTAAGAAACTCACCTTTGAATTATTATTGGGTTTTGGAGGGATTTTATCACTGCCCTCGGTCAACACCTGATTATTACAAATTGCTGTGGTTCAGCACACACTCCTGCAGTGTCAGAGCAGCAATCATAAGGAGTCACTCTGGTGCCCGGCGCCTGGCATTGAACTGAAACCACTGCTGTCATGGCTAATGCAGAAACAGGATTCTGCAAGTTTTGTATAGTTCTTATATGACTGATAATGTAGGCAAACTGATAGGATCAGAAAAATGGGTATCATGCCCTTTATATTTTGCTGAATCTTAGAAGGACGTAATAGAGATTTCCATAACACCTTCCATTGTTTGATCCCATATTGACTTAAGCAGATCCATTTACTCATCAGTTTTATTTAACTACAATAAAAATGTATACAAAGTACCTAAAATAACTTTATTTTGCCTGCATGAAATACTGAGTTGTTTTCCTTAGGAAAAAGAAAATGAGAATAGCAACTAAAGGCTTCCAAGAAATATTTCTGAGCCTTTGGGCCTGTTTGATACTCACTGTAGATCATTGCAGTTCAGTGGGTGCTGATTACATTTGACTTCTTGCCTTGCACCTTTCTTTGGCACATGCGTACCTTGGCTGTTCCCAAGAACAACAGCACAGCCCCAGGACAGGCTTCCCTCTGCCATTCAGGATGAAGGTGCTGGGAGAAAAGGACAGATAAAATGTGTTTCCTCTAGAAACAAATACTAAGGGGAAAGATAATAACTCTTCTTCCTTTCCCTTTCTGAAATGGCCACACTGATAGTTGAACAAGGCGGGGAAGTAGATCCCAAGTCCTGCAGACATTATAGTCCATATAGTCCATGAGTGAATAGGTGAACCAGAAAAACCTGTAACCAGTAGTGAATATTTGGTGATGAGAGCTGCTTGTTGCAGGGCCTGATTTTCAGAGCCAGCTGTGTGGAGAGAGTAGAGAGCGGCGTTCAGTGGGATGCAGTGGGAAGTGAAAGCCTTTGGGCAGCCCACTGCTATGATTGCTTATCGATGACTGCAAGATTTGGCTCAGTCATGTGAACAAACCTTGTGGAAGAAGCAGGTTGGAAGCAAACTCCTTGGAGAGGCAGGACAGATACACTGTCTCTTTGAAAAACCCTGTCAGGAAAATGGAGCTGGACAGTTGTAGTGTTTCTTAAAGGTATCTGTAGTTAAGGAGAAAAAAAACCAACAGCCAACTGCTTTTTTTCTGTTGTTTTTAGGTGGAATGATAGTGCTACCTCCTTGCACCATGGAAGTAATGAAGTAGTCTAGTGTGCCTGCCTTGCTCCCTGCACCAGGTTTGCATGCCAAGAAAAGCTGTCCACTGCTCTGATTACTGCTGTCCACACCACCAACCCTCTCCAGCACCAAGGAGACAATAATGGCAGCCTCTGGTGATGCAAGGGTTGGGCTGGTAGGCAGAGGCCCTGCCCTCTAAATAACATCCATGAGTTGGTATGAACTAAAATCGGTAGCTGTGGCTTTTGCAAACAACCTCAAACTCTTGCACTGCTGAGCTTGTGGGGAGGGATATCAGTCCAGAGAGACTCTCAAAGGGTTTTTGCTTGAGCATTTTTAAGCGTGGTAGGAATTAAGTCATGTATCATTTATGGGAACAACCCCGCTCCAGAAAGCTGTCTGGTGTTCAGCCTCCAGCGTCTGTGAACAGGCTGTATCTGAGGACCCAAGATAGTCTTTACTGAATACACTCACTAATGCCTTTTAGATTGTAAACCAGCTTATCTTGCTCTCGCCTAGGAGAAATCATGCAAAAGTTAGCTAACCTGAATTAGAAGAAATGCATGTAATTGTCATTATGATATATTTTTCCTTGACATATTCTTTTTTTTTTTTTTAGTGAATACTTTTATTTCTCCTGGCATAGGTACAGTGACTACATTTGCTACCTGATGTAGTTACAGAAAAACATGTGAATGTGATTTCAGACAGCCTTTGGCCTCATGATATTTTAATGCTTTTTCAGAATTATTTCAATCCATAAATTTATACTGGGAACTATAAGTTCAAGTCTTACTGACTTCTGTGACAGATGTATAAGTGCACTTGTGAACTGAATCAGAAATATGGGACTTTAGCTGTTGTCTGAGGGAAGATGTCTTCATTTCCCTGATGGCTCAATTTGTTTCTGCAACTCATTCTACCAGAGGAGACAAAAAGATCCTGCTTATTACATGAGAGTATATGTCATTATAACTAAACCTCCAAGCTTAAACCCTGGAAATCTGCTGTTCTGGCAAAAGGACCACCTGCCTTTGCCACACTGTGTAGGACACTCCCTATGGAGGTTGTCTGGAGCAGTGGAGAGTAAGGGTGCTTCTCAGCCTCATTTGTCCCTGCTTCTAGGTGCATGAAAAGCTTTATTATGAAATGTCATGAGAATATGGCTTGTGAAATCAGCTTGCATGTGGAAAATTCCATCTCTGGGCTGGAGAACAAGTGTTAATCTCACTCCCATCTATCTTGAACCCTGAAGACTAATAGTAACATATTCACGGCCATGCATGTGCCTTCTCTCAGGGAGCACAGATCAGTATGCCCAGGCTGGACGCCCTCCTCATTCAAGAGAAATTTTTGTTACACTGAGTGAATTGCCTTCTCAACATTGGGAGTTTCTTTAATATCTCTATTTGTTCGAACCCTTACTGTAGTAGTAACTAGTTCGACTTGCATGGATTTTAAAGAATTTGTGGCTTTGCACTAAGCTGTGTTCTTCATCAGAAAACAAGATTTTAATGTAACAATTCTCAGAGATAATGTTTCATAGTTGTGGTCAATATTTCTTGCCATCCAGGTTTGTCTTGTTTTAGCCTTAAAGTCCTTTACTTCTGATTTATTTTTGGAAATTATGGTTTCAGTAATTTTTCCAGGAATGCCTGTGAAGAGGCTTTCCCTAGGACTGTGCTCACATTTTGCTTTGGGAGGTTAAGCAGGTCAGGCTCCTTATATCCCTGCTCAGCTGGACACTAAGGGTTACATTTGTATAATGTATATATTCATTGTACCCTTGAACTTGTGGGCACCCTTACAAATGGCAAAAAATATTTTGCAGCAACTTCCTTTGTAAAAGTCCTGGAGTTAAAATTTTCATGAAGCTATTCTGAGTGTCCCAGGTAGAGAGATGCACTCCAAACCTGGCATGTATCTGTTTACTAGATAGAACTCAATTATGGAGAAAGAGTCCACAAGGACGTTTTGGTGTCACTGAGGTTGCAGTGACCAGGTTGGCTCTTGTGAGACTAAGGTGGAGGTGAGAGATGGACCAAAGGAAGGAAGAGATCGGAATGCTATAGAGCCAGAGTTTTGTGAATGTTTATTTGCTCTACATGAGCTAGTCTCAGCCCTTGCTGTGTTGTGTGAAGGGTGGAAGATGCATTTATAGATTAGGAGAACGTTACTACTTAAAACTGCCAATGCAGATCATGAGGGAAAAGGAGAAGCCCAGAACTGAGCACACCAAATTTGTGTGCTTGGTCAGTGCCAGCAGCTGAGAAGGCAAACCCAAGGCTGGAGTTAAATATCAAGCTGAATTAGGATTTTGTGCTGTATTTGTGCTCACTTGTTCCATCTTTTAATAGAATCACAAAACCAACCTTTACCTGAAATGTTAAGCCCTAAATATTTTCTACCACTGTAAATTTGCTGCCACCTTTGAATTGATTAGACACACTTTATAGGGGAGGGGTGCATATTTTCAATGTTTATCATGCTGTATTAGGTGTTTAATTAAAAAGAGGTTCCCAGAGGATTAGCGAGCTTCATGTTGATGGCAAAAGAATATCCATTAGCAATTTTTGGCAGGTAATTATAATGTGGAAGTGGATGGCTTGAGGTTAATATTTTATGATAGCTCTAGTGGGATGAAGAGGAATATAATCATTCTTTTTGCTAAGTGGAAAAGACAAATTAAACAATTACATACACCTGTTTGCTTCTGCAGGTTTGCTAGCTTGGTACATTAGAACAGAATTAGTGTGGATGTGACCCAGATTACTGGGCTGAGCTCCATGTCAGGGAGTGCAGAGTTGGCTGCTGGCACTCACTGCTTGCATTCCTACAGACAAGTGGGGAGCCAAGGGATTTGATTTCCATTGTCTACTCTTCCATTAGATTAAGCCAGATCAGCAGGATGAGATGTAGCCCTGCATGTGAGAGGTAGAGCATGACTGGAAAAGCAGTGTGTCTTCCTCTCCTTAGGTAATGTGCTGCCTGTCCAGGTGTGATTTTCAAGAAAATATTTTACCCAGTGTAGCCACCATCCATTGATAGCTTTGATATCCCTGTGTCTGAGCAACCTTGTCAATGTTTGTTGATCTTAATACCACTAGTGGCAGCTGGTGTGAGAGGAGAAACAACAACTGGAGAGAGGGGTGGGCATGGAGCAGGCTTGTTTCAGACAGCCCCAGCCCAGACCTGTTGCCACCAAGCTGCTCCTGTATGAGGGCTTCCATGGCAGATCTTTTGGGCAGGTTTTGGGCAGGGACGCAGCACATACCACATCTATTTGCTGCTAGTCATGTTGCTGCAAATTAATAGATCTTATTGGATAAGATCATCAATCCTGTAAATCCAGCAGCAATCCTTTATTGTGGCCAATGTCTGAGGTCTCACAGGAGAGCAGAAGGACCTGCTCCAGCTGGAAATCTTCTATATGTTATCTGTCTGCAAAATCAAGAACTGAGTCTGACGACTCTGAGAGGAGACTTGTGAGAGGCATTCATGAATGTGGCTCTATTTAAACACTCAGTGACTCCATGGAAATGAGAGAGGTCAAGGTGGGAGAACTCAACCCTGTACTGACATACATTATTATTAGGGACTGAATTAACAAGACATTTATTTTTTTAAATTGTTAATATTTGGTACTGATTGCAGCATTAGCTGTCCCTGCTCTCAGCAGACCCTGTGCAGTGGGGTGTGTAAACAAGAGTATGTCTTTCCTGGCCATGCAGCCATGGGAGCTACCAAATCCAGGGAAAGGTGGCTGAAGTTACTCATGAGCAGTGGCTGAGGAGTTTAGAGATGCCCTGAAACAGTGGGCTCAGCATTTTATAGGTATTAGACTGAATTAGCTGATATAAGGAGAAGGAGAAAACAGATGGGGGAAAGCAATTATGAAGCAGCTGCCTGTTAACCAATAATTTAGTACATTTCCTTCAGTTCTTTTCATTAAGCTACAATATGTGGTTGTCTCATTTTCTATGAGATGCATTGAATGTTCAAAAGATTCAGCTATAATTACACAAATGCTGAAAGAGCAGAGGCATGCATTGCGTCAGGAATAGTTCTCTCGCTTTGTGTTGTGGAGTACAACAGCCTGATGCAGCATCCTTCTTCTACAGCCATCTCTTTTCTCTGGATTCTTCTCTGCAATTAACAAGGTAATGTGAGGAACTGATGATTTGCAATGGGAGTTGTTTAAGTCTGAAGACTACTTTACAGAGGGTTTGGTTCCAGGTTTGGACGCATTGGTGGCAGCTTAGTATGGTAACTCAGAATTTATCAATGAAATTTGCTTGATTGTCTGTAATCTCTATTCCAGGAGAGAATTTGAGCTTTCACTCTGATAATAGCCAGATATGTCACATCTTGCTTGCACTAACCTGAGACCCTTTACACCCACAGTTAAAAATACAGGGCTGAATTTTTCTAAGAATTCAGAATAACACTTACTTTTCTGACTGTGTTGCACAGTTTGTTAATGATGAAGTGTTTATGATATTATGTTAATGGTTCAAACCTTTCATCTTGCCTGCCCACCTCAAATTCCTCACCAAAATGGGAGCAGGCTTTACCAGGAATCTGTGCCATGAGATTAGTAGGGAGAGGTCATGTCATGTGAAGCATATCCGTCCTGGAGCAGGAAGGTAAGCACAGCTTGCCTGGCCCAGGAGCACGGTGGGAGATGCTGTGAAGCTCTGCTTCCCATTCCTGGTCCTCTAAATCCACCTACAGAGAATTTAAATTACACCAGTCTCAGGCAATAGATGTGAACACCATTCCCAGTGTTTGTGGCCAATAAAAGGAGTTTCCTTAGGGACTGTGTACACAGGAAGATGAGATGCTGGGTGGGAAGAGAGGCTTTAAGTACACTGTTAAATGGGCTGGGAAATCTGGAATTCAGATGGAAAGGACTTTTGTATGACAAGACAAAATACACCATCTTCTATATGCTGCAGTGGTGAGAAAGCCTTTGTAAAATCTACAGTTCCCATTAAGGCCTCAGTTACCAGGTCTGCCTGCAGGAACTTTGCATTCTTTTCAACCCCAGGTGTAAAAAACCTGAATCTTTATAGGCAGAACCAGTGCTGCCTGACACAGTGGCTCGCCAGGCACCCTGAAAGTGTCTGGAAAGGAAACCTTGAATTTGTGTAACCTGTGCCCACTTGTTCTTCCAGCAGAATTTCCAGAGAGTTACATTCCTTCTGTGATTTTGGATTTTGTAGTCAAGGGCAGAAACACTGAACTGCTGGCAATTGTTAGACCTACATTAGAAAGAGCACAGTCCCATGGAACTGGAACAGTTTCCACCATTTAAGTGGTACAAAAAGGACCTCCTTAAGCCACTAGCACAGTGAACTCAAGATGGATTTCAATTTTATTTTGGAAAGCTTTAAAGATACTGGTGTCAAAAAATAGTAACTTTCTAGTGAGTTTCAAATGGGGTAATGTGCAGATATGGTAATGTAGGGATATGCAGAAAGTCAGTTTAACAGTGTACACTCCATGAGATAGTCTGAGACTTTGGGAATGTGGCAGCCAAGTCCCACCTTCTTGTTGCACCCAGGGAACGAGGATATGCCCAGCCCCTGAGAGAGCTCCCCTCTCCAGTGAGCAACACAGTGGCTCTTACCACTTGTGTTGTCTTTGGTCCCTAAACACTCCATGTATCAGCTCCTCTGTTCGTGCAAGCAGCCCAGCCAGTCCTGCTGGCTTGCTGTTCCTTCCTCTCTGAGCTGGAGGCTGGGCCTGCAGCATTCTGGCGCTGGTGCAGTGGGAGATGTGCGCGTGCAAAAGCCTCTGGCTGCTGCGGAACACAATTACCATTGATCAGGAAGAAACAGAGCTGTGTGCTTTGAGTTTAGCTTTTCATGCCAGTATTGTTTTGTGCCAAATCCATTAACTCTGCAGTGCAGCTCAGGGTGCTTTAAAGATTTAAATGGAATTGACCGAAACCCAGAATTTAAGTACAGATGAGTGTTATTATAGTTCTCCCTATAATTCTTATTCTGGAGCTAAAGCAGCAGCAGTAATTTTTTCTACTTCCTCTGGATAGTGGTCTTCTGTGTTAAAATTTAGCTTGGGTTTGTGTGTGCATTGCCCTGAAGAAAGGCAGGATCCACCTGGACACAGGTGAGGCCAACATCAAGGAGGAGCTGATGTCAGGCAGAAGCTGGCACTGAGGATAGGTGGGATTGTAGTTTGTGTGATGGCCATGCCAGGCTGTGTCAGGTCAAAAAGCTACTTGGGCTGTCCCTGCAGAGGCTGGTGTGAACAGGGCTTTGCTTTCAGCCACAACATAGTACTGTGTGCTCCTCACTCAGAATCTCTAATGGTTTCTGAGAACAGAGCTCTTCCTTCCATGGAGGTACTTAAAGCAAGTTTCTCCTCTGGCTACTACTCATATAGTACCTATTTCTATGGCACCTATAGTAGTTTAAAATTTCCTCAAGGACTACTCTCTTGTTTTCCCCACCAGAAGATTGAATTGGTTGGACTGAGCCTGGAACATGCAGAAGTTCTTATGGTGCTGGAGTGATGAGGCTGCATGTAGAGAGGGGGATCTCCTGGAAGGCTTATTTCCAGAGGAAATTGGGCCCATTTCCTTTTTTTTTCCTCATCCTTTGCAATATCCAAAGAACGAAAAGGTGGATTTTTCCAATATATAGCCAAAGAATAGGCTAAGCCTTGGTAGCCTAATTTTTCCCATCCCAATTGTTATGCTGCAGGGAAAACCATAGCTGAACAGCACGATGTGGGCACTGGTGGGACTGGTGATGGAGTGTAAAAATCAGTTCTTCACCTTTTTCCATAGTGTCATACATACATCTGATGGACCTCAGGCAGAGTGCAGTCCTGTGCACTGCTGGCAGCGTGGTCTTTCCCAGGGAATTTAAAGGTGTCTCAGCCAGTGACATGGTGCCCACAAAGTGAGGAGTTTTTCTGTTCCATTCTGCATACTGTGCTTTGGGCTTTTGTTACTAGAAAATTACTGATTGTGCAGAATATGGAGCAATGGATATGTAACTAAATTAACAGAGACAGCACATTGTGCAAGCAATACTTTTTATTCCCATCTCTAGAGACAGAAATAAGCAAAAGTCAACAAGGGACAAGATACTGCAGCTACAAAACTGGTGCTGGACTTACCAAGACACCTTATATGTTTACTGCTATGATTAAAAGTGTAATGTGATTACTTCTCCATGCTTGCATCTGTTACATTTACTGTATGCACTGGACAGAATATTTACAATTTGTTTCAATCACCATCTTTTGTAAGGTTAGAAGACAAAAAAAATCAGAAATTATATTTCAGGAGACAATAAAGTTTAAGCCACTTAATATCAAATTTTAGTGGCTCTAATTTCTGGTGATAGTCCTCAGGCATTGTTGGATTCAGTGGAAACTAAGTGCTCCCTGTATTGAAGTTTGAGAGCCTGAAGTGCTAGGGTTGCTCTTTAACCATTAATTAAAGTGTACTGTTAAGATACTGAAATCATAATAGATATTCTGCAATTGGTATAATTAATTATCAGATTTATCTTAGTGGAATTGTGGCTTTGTGAGAGTAAAAAACTGTATTACTAGCTTATTGTTATGTCTCTACATCACAGCCTTATTACTTGGATACAGAAGGTTATTATGAAATCCATTTATCTGTAACCTAGTTACATGCCTGAAATATTACTGCCAGCCACTGCATTTCAGTCATCAAAAATAGATCATTTTTAAAAACTAAGGACATACACAATCAATACTGACCCTGGTTTGTATCTTTATTTTTTTTGTTAATGTTAAGCAAACTAGGTTTCTTTTAATTTTGCAATTTTTTGAGATCCTTTTTTGCTTTATCAAGTCATGCTAGTCCTGTTGTATGCCTGAATAGATAAACAAAGGAAAAATATTGGTTGTCCTTTCTTGAAAGGGCTGGGCTTCTTTTTCATGTTTTGAACAGTACTTTTTGATGCTATTCAAAGGCATTCCTTTCTAAAGGATGAGAAGCTTCCAATAGCCAGAAACAATTCAGCACCACAGTTGTGTATAACACGAGAATCATCATAAATGCAGTAGCAAAGCATGTCTGTAGTGTCATTTGATTGTTGTGGAATAAAATATGGAATGATGGTCCTTTTATGAGACATCAGCACAGCCATGCTAGAGGCATTTTGGGGAAACTGCAGTCCCAAACTGCCATTTAAGAGCAAAGCTCTTCCTGTGAAAAGAAGTAATAGTATTATAAGCATTAAGAAAGTTAGTGTCATGACAATTAAACTGATCAAAGGAGAAAGCAACTTTTAACAGGAGCATCTCTGAGTTTCACTGAATTTATTTATCCATTCTGGCAAATGCCCATTTGCCACCTGGTTTATCTGGTCAGGAAGGTGCTGGGAGAAGGGATGCAGTACATTCCTGCCCGAAACAGCTCTGCACTCTGTTCAGAGGGCCCATGCACAGATCCTGGGGCTTGCAGGCAGCATCAGGACAAGCAGTCTATGTAGCATCCTTTTAAATACTTTTCTCCACTGCAGTTTTAGAGGAAGGAGCATGAATTATAGCACAAACCATAGAAAGGCATCCTGCAGGCAGGGATTTCTTTACTCCCACTGTGTAAGCTATTTCTGTGCTACATTGAGCAGAGATTTGAAATGTAATGTTAGACTTTTAATAGAAAGCCAACTATGAGCAAGAAAGCAGCAGTCACAGTATCATGGTCTTACATGCCACATAGGCCCTAATCTGTAAAAAATGAATCACCAATAGCTTGGTGGATACAAAGGTCCTCCTCCTCTTACTCCAGCTGTGGTAGCTCTTAGGGCTGTGTGCAGTATTGTTCTGCACAGCCGATTTTTCTGTCAACCTTGAACACAGAAAGCAGCAAATGCACCTCCAGGATGATATTCTGCGGTAGATGCAGAATGCACCTGTGCATCCTCCTCTCGTCATTCCTGTTTCTGCCTGGGGGAATGCCTGTCCTCTACCAGCTCCTCATGGGAGTGATGCTGGTCCAGAGCTGCCCAAGGGCTTGAGGGCTCAGTGCGTTGTCCTGTTCATTCATGTTTCATGGACGGAGGAGGGACTGTGAACATCCTTGGGTCCGACAACCACGGCTGCGAGGAAGCAGGACCAATTTATTCTACTGCCCAGGTTAAAAAAAGCCAGGCTACCAGCCAGGTCTTAAGGCAAGTATGCAAGAGTGTAATGTGGGGACTTTGTAGGGTAAGTTCATAGCAGAGGCTCAAATGGCAGATACAGCTTTCCACATAGGGTATTTTCATTAAAAAGCCAGAACACAGAAAGATAGTGATGTGTATACATAGATTACATAGCTCTTCTGGGCATTTCTACTCCATAATATCAGCTGTAATCATTAAAATTATAGCTTAATTATCCGCTTTGGCACAGGTACAAAATAATAATCCTTTCTTGCTTGTCAAAACTGAGATGATGGCTGATGGCAGCTGTGTGATTGTCTTTGCCTCAGCCACGAATTTCATTAACTCCATCAATGTGATAACTGCAGAGTCCTGCTATTGACAGGAGCTCCATGGTAAATTTGCTGAATTCTTTGGCTTGTGCTGCTCCTCAGCTGTGTTATAATACAAAGATATTTTAAAGAATTCTAGGAGCCAAATGATGTCTACCATAAGGACTATGCCACAGTTTTTCAGTCTTATACAATATGCAGAAATTAGTCATTTAGTTCTTGAAAGGAGTAGAAAATGTAGAGTTCACATCCCCAGTGAAGCATGGTTCAGTTCTCATCATGGTATGGTTATTTATCAGTGACAATACTGGAAACAGTGTTTAAATTCAGCACCTCTGCCATTTTTGAGAAGAGCATTGCTAGTAGAACTGTCAGCTGCTTGATGCCAAGTCATTTGTTACATCTTTTTAAAATTCTTAATATCAGTTCAGCCCTTTTTCAAACGAGTCTGAAGTGGTTTTTTAATCACTTTATAAGTTTCACAGAGGCCCTCAACCAATAATGCAGGCATATATGCCTATTTGAAAAGAGTTATGTTTACATAGCAGTGAGGATTAGGAAGATTGGATGTCTTAATTGTATCCTATGTTTTCATTACTTTTGTACTCCTAGACATGGGTAGGAAAAAGCTTGCTGTCTCAGATAACATCTGATCTTTGGTATTTGTTTACAGGTTTTTAATGAAACACTGCAAGTGTCAGAGGTGGGGGAAGCAGCAAAGGTGTTTTGTGTCACAGGCACTGCCCTCCAGGAATGGGTGCTTGCTGTCTTTCCGTATCATCAGTCACTCCAGATGTCGGGCCAAAGGGGCATGGGTGAAGAAGCAGGATTGTTTCTTGGTTGCTAACCCCCTCCACAGGTAGTATCAAAGGGTAATGAGAGGAGTGCACTCTTGCTGTGGTTGTCCCTCTCTGACTGCTCCTCTCCAAAGGCGCAGAATGCAGAGATCAGTACACATATCAGTCCTATCCAGAGCTGATTCCCCATCCCCACACCAGTGACTGTATGGTGAAAGCCTGCCGTAGCCAGGGTGGAGAGCTGGAGCTCTAGGTGAGCTCAAGAAATTAGGGGTTTTGGCCAATAGTTATGGTAATGCAAATCCGACTAATGAAAATTACAATTTGAACACTACACATGATGCCAGAAATGACTGTGCAATATTAATAAATGCTAGCAAATATTATCAAATACTGTGGCTGTGACTTTTACTGTGATCCACTCTCTTAACAGTCAAGGTGGGCTCTCTGGAGATGGGTTTAGGAACATCAAATATTGATCTGAATCTTGCATTACTCCCTAGGTGGCTTTGGTACTTTATGTCTATTTTCTACTCTCAACTTTATTTAAACTATTTTTGCAGCTTTGAAGGATGTGTTCTTGGTTTTGCCAAGTGTGACCAACTAATATTAAAGTCTTTTAAAATCTTTTATTGGACTGCAGTATATTGGTTTAATTCAGAGAGATTAATGCTTAGTCCCCTTTCTGAATTACATGTAGAGGGCTAAGGAATCATTTCAAATAAATGTAGATTGTAAATGGGATAGCACTGCTGACAGTCTTCTGGGCAAACCCATGGCTGTGGACAATGATTTACTACTCTCTTTTAAGACAAACAGTGGAAGTTTTCACTTGGTAGGGTAGGATACCAGTAGGATAAGGGCAGGCTTGCAGTAAGTAAAGCAAAAAGAATCAGTATGACTCTGGGAACAGGACTTTTTCAGAAAGAATGAATGTATTATCCTTAAAATAATTATTTTGATAGACTCCCAGTGGCCCACTGAAGACATATGTGGCTTTGCATTCGTGCAACAGAGTCAGGTAGATATCCATCAGCCCAGTTAAACATGTCATCTGTAGTTGTCTTTCCAGGTACCGAAGACTATCAACTTTTAATATGGTTGATTGTTAAGGAGTGTTTGATATGTTCATGCTTCTACTGGGCTGAGCAATGGAATGTCCATAACATTTGACATAGTAGCTTGGTATTTAAATGTCAGTTAAAAGTCTTTTCTTGAACTGGTAACATTTCTAGAGGGGTGTGTGTTTCATTATTGGAATGGCCTCACAAATAGCTGGATAATGTGACTGTGGTACCAGGTCCTTGCCAGGGTTTTGTTCTACAAAGAGAGAATTTAAAATTAATTATTCCCAGGACCTACATAACTTACAGAGTTCATAATGACTGGTGGAGCAGACACTGTGTGCACAAGCAGGTGGAGAGAGGCACCAGGAAGATTTGACTTACTGTGCTGGGAAGCCATGATGCTCTTATGAAATACTGCCAGAAATAATTATGAAAATGACACATTTTCCAAACATTTAAATTGCTTCTGAGCAAAAATCTGCTTGGAAATAATAAAGGACCACAGCAGTTGATGCTGTGACCGTAGGATGAACCTCCTTAGTGACTATGTAAATGTCTTGCATGTAGGTGGGTGTAGAAGGTAACACGGTGCAGAATGAAAATGGTAGAGAACAGTAACAGGGAGCAGCCTGCAGAGCTAACTAAGCCCTAGAGCTCAAGCACAGGAGGCTACACTGCAGTGGGTACCTGCTTTACCCCTATGGATCTCTTGGAGCACTACCTTATCCAGAGGGGCTCTGGGCAATTGTCTGCTGCACAGAGAGGCAGTACTCCTTGTTTTTCTTTCTCTTTTGCAACAAAAAGGTCCCAGCTCTGCTGCAGGGGAATGGCAATAGAACCAAGAGCAAAATTTGGTATTCTTCTTAGCCAGCCAGCAGCATTCTCTTAATTTTTAATGATTACAAACTACCCTATTCATGAGGCTTTGGAAAAATCAATAATGTATGCACATTTGGTGGGGGGCAAGTGATATCATCTATCTTCAAGTCTGTGATTATAATGTGAGATGAGGTACTGACGGTTTGAAATCCTTTATAAATGAATTAAATTGCTTTGTCTAAAAAGAATAGGATAAACCGAATCAAAACTGTTCCTTTCTGGGATAAAGTAATAATACAATTGTTAACTTCACTGATTGAGGTTTGGAATCAAATTTAGAAAGGAAAAATTGAATATAGATGTGAACTCCTGTTTCTAACAATTGCTTTATCTCAAGAGGATCTTGGGTTCCCTTTCCATAGGAGAGCACTCGGATTGTGTTGAGAAGAAGCCTGATATAAAATGCAAACTAAAGCAGGCAAACCCAGGAAATTAACACAGGACTTTCCAAACCTACTTTGATTGAAGTCCACTGAGTAAACTACTTTGATAATATCAGCTGGTCCAGCTGTATCCCTAGGAAGAGGCTGCATCCTCTTAGTGTGCTGGGAAAATGGTGCTGCTGGGCCATTATTGTTGTACATTCAGGTTTACAGTCAGTTGGACACTGATCCACTGATCACTTTTTACTGGGCTGCCATGACAAACTGAGTTCACTGAGTTGATGTTGAGAGTACATTTCTAATGGGTGAGTCTTTCTGCTTGCTTTAAGAATTGTCCTCAAAAAATACAGTAGGTGGTTTCTTACAGTTTTAGTCTGTCCAGCCCTAAATGCCTGCTAATACATAACTAAGAATTCTCCTCACCCTGATTCTAAAGTACCTATAAAAACCGCTGAAATTTATTTGTGTCTTCCAGAGGCAAATATCCATTCTTGTTTAAAAACTTCTGTAAGGAAATCTGTGCCACATTATTGGCACATGCTGGCAAATTAGAGGAGTTGGTCTGAGGAGACGTCCCTGTCATTTTTACAGCACAAGCACACTGCACTACACGCCCTGCTTACAGATAAGTACCAAACAAATCAAAGTAATTAGGAGTTAAGAACGATCTATTTGAGACCCCACAACTATTTGAGATTTCAAAGTACATACCTTGTCTCACTACAACTGCTATTCTGGCTTGTTTTTACCTCTTCAACTGAGTTAGCATGACAAGGATGTGATAGCAAAGGATGAAAGGATGAGGTCCTTTTCAAGGTATGTTAATGATTAACTTTCCTCTTTTTATCAAGGAAAGAATCCACAATGGTTTATTGCTTGGGGTTTTGGAGGAGTTTGTTGTTTTTCATGCCCTCAAGCTTTTTCAGTGTCATGTCCAAATAGAATTTGCTGCTTTATATTGGATCCTAAGTCATGGTTGGGTTCTAAGAAGATGAAGGGGATCTCTCCTTCCATTTGCAAATCCTTCCTTGTGTAAGACAGTACTAACTCAATGTTAACCAATATCTAGTGAACAAAATTACCCTAAGAGATAATCTGTTGGCAGAGAGCCATCCAAATGTTTGAGTTTAAATCTGGAAAGCAAGAGCTTGAATTTCTCTTTTTGTTTTATTTATTTGTTGTTATTCACCCATGCAGTTGTTTTAACACTTGCCACAATTGTTGAAGCGTGTTCTCACTGACAGTGTAAGCTATGCACCTTTCTTCTCCCGTATTTTGCATAAGCACTGGTGCCCTTTATGCTAAGCAGAAATGTAAATCACTCTAATGCAATTCAAAGAACTCTGAGTACTGCATACTTTTTAATCATCTGCTTGTTACAATTAGCAATAATAATTAGTACTATTAGCAACAACTGTGTATCATTTAAATTTGGTAATATCGCCTGCTGTGAGGGAAAGGGTCAGGGTATTTAGAAAAACAGGAATGACTGTAAGAAAAGAGAGAAAAGAGGTTTTAATATTCAAATTATTTTTGAGTTGGGATGAAATTGAGAAATTCTGTGCAATGGCTGAATTTATGCATTTAATGCAGAGCAGGCTTGTGAGCAGGGCCAGCAGCTGCACTGAGGAAGATTGGTAGCAATCTGGCTCTGCATGACTTGCCCCAGGATTTACATCGTTGTCACCTAGACCCTGGCTAAGGGCCTAGAGGAGCCAACAAGCTGGCGAGGAGTATCGTAAAGGTATAATTCAGGACCTGACCTAGTAATGCCAATCCAGGAGTTAATCCAACTGTATTCCAATTCATGAGAGTAAAACAAGGAGCAAGAAAGCTTTTTGCTGCAAACACTGCAGTATTGGTGGACCTCAGAATGATGCACAGAATTTGCACCTCTGGACCATGACTGAATTAACCTTGGTTCTAAGCCCATTACTCCTCCTCAAATACTTTCTTTTTCATATTTCTCTACTGAAGATTGAGGTAGGATCTCTTCCACCAAATCTAGCTCAAAAGCAGTTAAAATACCATGTGCTTCCAAAGTATATGCCAAAACCAAGATTTTTGCCTCCCTGCCTTCTGGCTCTACCCATCCTTGCAGGTGCAGAGGGGGGTCTGCTAAACCTTTTACAGTTCCATTCTAGAACATAGGTGGATTTTTAGCTGCCTTGTTCCTTATTAGTTAATTTTATTCCTGGTTTCCCATGCTCTTCAATAACAATTTGCAAAGGCTAGGGTTAGCTGTATTAATTCTACATAAATAGTCTTACGTAAATTAGAAATGTAGAAGTTCTGAGCTGTGCCTGGGCTAGTGAGGCAAGAACTCTTGGAGCTCCCTGGAAAAACAAGTAGTCCCACGCAAGTTTCCATCCCACCTCCCTTGAGCACCTATTTTGGTAGGAGATGAATCACTGCTTTTCCACTCCTTTGAGTCGAAAGAACCCGGATGACTCACACACACTAGCAAAGTGCATAAATGTTAGATATCCTGGCTAAGCTCATCCCTGAGAACTCCTTCAGAAACTGGTATTTTCAGAGACTGGCTCGACTGTCTTGTTTTGGAGGAGAACCAGGGTGGGAAGGAGGGTTATTTCTGGCTGCAGTGTCGGGGCATCACTGGTCTGGCCCTCAGCTGTGCAGGAGATTTTAGTTGTGCACCACAGCACAGGCTGTGAGCCCTGGGTTACAGTGGCCTCGTGCTTGAATCTGGAACTCTTCCAGTCAAGCACAATCTGAGCAGCTAAAAAAAAATCCCCTCTCTAGTCCTAAGGAAGTCTTACACATGGCTCCAGGATGCACAATCAGTGAGCTGCAAAAGGATGGCTCCAATCCCAAGTTATGTTTTCATCATTGTGTTTTCATCCTGGGTATCTTAAACTTGCTGGAATTTCCCAAATCTCCCAGATGCAGCTGTCGTTATTGCTCACGTCCTTTTAGGTGTGGGTATATTCTGCTAAAACTGTCTGTTCTTCATATGATTTCTACAGCAGTTCTTCTCATAACAATAAATTCCTTTCTCTTACAAATACAGTTAATTGCTCCTTTTACAGCCCACGTGTACCTAAACAACTTTAGTGTAGAGCTCTGAACAAGCATTTCCACATCAAAAGCAGCAGTAGTATCCAAGAGTGCTGCTGCCAAGTGCTGCCTGAGCCCCCCTGGGGTGGACACATGTAGGCTCTTCTCACTGAGAAGGAAGGTCTCGGAGGCAAGCTACTCAGCTTCTCCTCGGGCCTGATACAGAATTTCATCACAGATGAACTGCTAAATTGCCAAACAGCTGTGCAGCTTGATAAGCAGATCGATATTTGGCATGGAAGGTTGCACAGTCTGTGCTTGTCTACTTCACACTCATCATTACTTTTCCTCCATTTGGCATTGGAATAGCTGTCATTCTGCTTGATTAGCTCCCAGATGATGGAAAAGTTGGCAAACTGTTTCTAATGGAAACACAGCAGTCTGTGTCTAGAAGGGGGTTGTTGGAAGTGAATTTAAAATATAACAGATACATTTAGGAAATTATTTACATTTTACTGTGTGATGGTCCCTGGGCAACTGTGCACGGAGTCTTACTGAGGTGTTACTGAGTAACAACTCTTTAGGAGAGAGAGCTGGCTGAGAATTTCCCATCCAAGCTATTTTCTTAAGTGAGGACACAGTTCCCAGAAAATAAAATAATTTCTCAGAAGCTCATTTTTATTATGAACTATACAAAATTACAAATTTTGTAGTACTTTTGATCTGTATGTTAACACTTTTGTCAAAATGGCCTGAAACATTTAATATTGTGTTGGTATTTGCTGGAACTCTCTTACTGCTGTGCATTAATCCGTGGAACCATAGCTCAGGACTCCCTGTGTTTACCTGCTTGAGGGCTGATCTATATCCCTCAGCTCTAGGCTGGTTTCTGGCCAGCATCTATCACTTGTTCTAGAGAGGGATCCGTGGCAGTTCTGGGACCCAAAGGAGGGCAGGAACAGCAGGGCCCTGGAAGTTTTCACACTGTCTTGAACTACACTGCCATGTGCAGAAAAGGAGTGGCTAAGAGGTTGCACTTTCAGGTGGGTGGGAAACAGAATCAAGCTCAAAGGTAGTCTAGTCAGTTATTTAAACTTTTTCAATGAGTCAGATTACTAATACTTTCTTTTGCTCAGAACAGTACCTTTGGATGATGTATTAACTGCAGCGCATAATTTGTGGCACCAAATTAGAGGCATTGTTTCAAGAGAGAGAGCAGGCGTGGGAAAGGATGTCTTCTCTGGAGGGGGGAACAAAAGATGCACAACAACAATCTGCATTCCCTCAGGAAAATGAAGTAAATTCATTTCAACTTGTTAAAAAATAAAGAATTGAATTCCCAAGCTGTTTTGGTTATTTTATCCTGATCACTGCACTCTGTGTGCCTCTGCACTGCAAGTTAGCATTTGCTGTCTGTAATCTCTCTGTCAAACCAATTGCATTGATTTATACCTCTGCTCTTGTCCATCTTATCTCCCTTGTGACCAAGGACGCAGGTCTCTTCTGCTGTTGTGGCTTTTTCATTATTGGAATTTATCTTGGGGCTGTGCCCATGGTGTATTCACTGCCTCTCTGAATGAAGAGCACGCTAGGTCTGCATCTTGACACAGCTCTGGGAGGAACAGTGTTTCCCTCTCCCTGCCCTGAGAGCCTGATACCATGCAAAGCACAAAGAGTGACTTCAGAACTGCCTGGGAAGCTCTGTTTCTACTGAATCAGAGTTTAGGAAGGCAAACATGAAGCAGAAAGCATTTTTCTTATCATGGCAGATCAATTCAAATTGTAACCAACTGCCTAATGCTCTAGGTGCCATTTATACTGAAAATATTTTAATCTCTGTGGCAGGCGAAATGTTCCTGATAGACCGTATATGCTGTCTCTGACTTCTGTGGATAAAATAATTTTAGTGTTACTATCAATAATTCTCTCCGTTTCCACTAAAAACGCATCAGTATTTTTGCTGGTAATTGAAACACAGACCCAGATGCATTGCTATGAATGGGAGCAGATGTGACACATGGGAGCTGAGCTCCTGCTCTGGCTTCATGGGAACAGCTTTTGGGGTCCCAGGGGAGTGAGAGTCACCCTAAAGGGATGCTGTCTTGGAGGAGTGTGGCAGGACGTCTACCCCATCATCACCTCCTCCTGTGTGTCCCAGATAACTGGTGCATAAAGAGATAGCCCAAGGGCACAAAGGCTCAGCAGGGGTNAATTTTAACTCCCACAGCCATTTGTAACAAGGAGCTGGGTCCCACGTGCAGGGAGTTGTAAAGTGGGGGGTTATCCTTTACTATTCCCAGCTCTATAGGACTCAGTCTTTTGTGGAATCAACTCAGCTGGTAGCAGAGATGGAGAAGGCACACGTCAGGGAAAAGATACCCTGAATTGTTTGAAAAAGCTCCTGACACTTCAAAATGCTTCCATGTGATGGTGGTGTTACTATTCAGTTAGTCATTTTCCCATCTGGATATCAGAACAATTGGTGAGGTTTCTGATTTAAAAGGATCCTAATTCTTGCATTTCACTACAAAAATGGGGAGAGTCAAGCCTGAAAATACACTTGTAAAATGATACATGGGAGAGGAGAGCCTTGCTCCCAGGCCTGGTTACAAACCTCTGGCAGGAGTATGGGGTCACCTGTCTGTGGCTTTAGGTAGTTAAATCCCATCACAAACCTGCGTAGGTCTCTGATCCATCTATTACAACACTGAAACTGAAGTTCAGGAGCTGCTGCCAGATGGCAGTGGCACTGCATGGGCATGAAGTGGCAAAATTCAGCCCAGTGCAGTGAGCCACCCAGAGCTGGTTTGCTGCAGGTGTAGGGTCGGGAGCCATTGGTAGGCACCTGAATTTGCGCACCTGGCTACTGAAGGTGTGCTGTCTGAGGCTGGCCCACTCTGCACTGTGGGTCTGTCTGTCTGTAATGGAAGCCAAATGCACAGTCTGGACACTGAAAAACACATCTGAGATGCCCTCTTTTAATGGTTATCACTGTGTCACTTCTCCCCTGAAATCACATCAGATGAGAACATTGGAGATAATAAATTGAACAAATCTTTTTTTTTTCTTTAACACACACCTATTTATCACTGGGGTTTATTACAGGTTTTTTACTTTCTTTTGTCACAAGCTATTGATTTGACCAAATCTTTTGGTAAGCAGAAAAATTCAAACTTTGTAGCAGTCTTGTTATCCTGAATAAAAAAACCAACCACAGACATGGAGCAGGAGCCAAGGATTTGCTGTGTTTGTCACTATTTGCTGGGGAGTGAGCTGAAATTTCACATGGTGTGTTTAGCAGCAGCTACTCAGCATCACTTGGGAGATTGTAATTAGGGACATTCCTCCTGCATTATGTACAGCCTGCTCTCACAGCAGTGATTCTCTTTCAAAATCCTCACATCTGTGTGTGGGTGTTAGACTTTGTGTTCTTAATTCCTGTATGGCTGTTTTGGAACAGGGTTGGTTTTGGGGGTGTCCCCAAGAGCAGTGAGTGGGCTGGGAGAGCACAAATGTCTCCAGAGGAAGTGGCAGCCCAGTGTGGCCTTCGGGACATGGGACAGATGCACTGCAAGGCATTGAGGAGGTTGATTTTGGACTCCAGTAACAAGGCATGAGAACCATCCCCTCTCAGCCAGCCTATGGCCACCGTGGGCTTGCAGAGCACCTGAGGGTATCGGGGCACTGAGTGTCCCCCACTGAGGGAACAGGCACTGGGGGAGCAGCAGCTTGGGGTGCCTTCCTCCAGAGTTTCCAACATTTCTGTGCAGGGGAACATGGCGTGGATACAGCCTGAGACCAGGCTGCAGCTGACATCCTTCTGCCCACAGCCCCTGAGCCTTCAGCAGAGCCACAGAGGAGGGAGGAGAGTCTGGGGGTTGTGCGGAGGTCAGGGCTGGAACAGGGTTGGGAGCGGGCTGGCACAGACTTTGGGGCAGGGGAGAAGGGCACAGCAGGCTAAAGTTTGACCCAGAAAAACCCCGTGATGTCAATCACTGATGGGTTAGATTTATTGAAGAGAGAGCTAGAGGTGGTCTCTCTGAGCTTGGTGGACAGTTCTGCAATTGTCCAGTGCCTGAGCTGGTCAAGCCATGCCTTGCCATGAACTTTTCTCAAGAATATTCACTCACAAAGGAAAAAGCCTTGAGTGCTGTCCTGATGAGGTGATTGGGGTGTTACTAGCATCCAGCAATGCTATGCTTTCTATTAGACCCCCCTGCTCTCATGGGGGATCCATGGCCTGACCTCTGCTGCTTACAGGTTACTTCTCCAGCCTTGCAAACTTGGCCTTGCCACTTCTCCCATGATCACTTTTCCCATTGATGACAACAATGCCCTGATTGCAGATAAAAGCCTGATAAATTATAGCTCCTCAAGTCTAGAGTAAAGTGAAATGTTATGCAAAGAAGAAGAAGGGTGAGAGAGCATTTCAGAGCCTTTTATGGTGAGTCATCTGAGAAATTATCTGGGAGCAGATAAATTAATGCTAATGGCTTTTTTTCCCCCAGTACCATTGTCAGATGATATTCCAGCATCCTCTCTTCATGCAGAATGGGAGGGGATTTGCCTTGAAGTTCATCAGCTACACAGCCAGTGAGATGAGTAATGAGCAACAAAGATCAGGAAATATTTTGAGGAGGATTATGGTGCCTCCCAGAAACTGAATTTTTTCCTCACTGGGTGTTATAGGGCAAAATCGTAATCCAGGGACTAAAGACCTGGTTGGTGTTAGGTGTTCTAACTACAGTGAGCTTGAGGATTTGTACTTTATGGGAGCTCTAGATGCAGCAAAGTCCATGTGTGCAGAGAACAAGCAGGAAAAGTACTTGAAGGATGGGAGGCAGAGGAGGGGAGATAGCTTATGTCAATTAGTTCACTGGAAATGCTGAAATTGTTAATTTACCATGTAAACAATGTTTAATTTTTGAGCCCTTTTAAATGCGGTGTAAAAGAGGTAGGTGCTTTGTTAGCATGTGGTGGCAGAAGCCCATTAGCCAAGTGATTAGAACACTTGGCAGGGTGGGGGAGCCTGATTCCACCTAATTTCTGTTACACCAGCATGCCCTCACTGCTGGCTCTTGGATTTTTATTTCCTCCTCTTGATATCCAACTGGCTCAGACATTCAACTTTCTCCTCTTGGAGATATGGGAGTGCTTCATCTAATTCCTCACTCCAAACTGAGCTGGCAATAAGCAAATTTTCATCCAGATAAAAAATGCATTTATTTTTCTCCTCAAAGTTTCTAAACTATTCCTAGACCATGTACCACAACCTGAGACTGCTCTTCATGTTACCATTCCCTGCCACGGCAGAAGAGTTCACAATTTCTGACATTCATACTTAGAAAAAAAATGCCCTTTTAGAGTTCAAACGAAACATTTCCATATTATTGCACAGTCCCCAACACACTCTTATGCTACTTGCAGCACCAGTTCTCTTTTGAGCAATAATTGAAACCACTTGTATTCCAAGGCTTGGCATATGATAGAAAATGGCCTGAAACAAAATGAAGGAAAATGCATTTGAGATCAAAATGACTCCAAGGTGTAATGTGTGCTTGTTGCACTGTATCTTACAATGAGTGGAGATACAGGCACACAGCTGAGATGTTGAGACACACTGACAAGCAGCTTCCTTCATGCCAAACAGTGAAGTTAAATCACAGATGTTGTTTTCATGCCAGGTGGACCAGAAGGACAGATCGCTTCAAAAAGCCCCAAGCAAAAGCTCTGTCTGCAGAGTAGAGGAACCATTACATCCAGCAAATACAGATTTTGAGAGTTCATGACTTTTTTCTGCAGTTTTCACTAATTTATTTCAATTTTTTTAGTACCTCTTAATATATTTAGAGAACTTTTGCCTCTTACTTTATCTTTTCTTAGGTGTGCAAACCTCCGGATGGAGAGCATTGTAATTTTGTATCTCGACGCATATTTTTGATGCATTATTTTGTGTTCTTAAATCCTTTGAAACTTTTTTCCCATATTCTTATTCCCTTGTGGTACAAAGTCAATATTATCACTTCATTGCAGAAAAGTAAATTAATAAATTCTTTGATAATGAAATTCAGTAAAATATCTTTTCCCTTTTTCTTCTTATTTTTTTTTTCTTTTTAACAAACAATGTTTTAAAATGTTTAAAGAAGGTAACAAGAGGAAATGGGAAGATACATAAGAACTGTTTTTTAATCAACTCATTGATACCTGCCTTCAAAACAGCAGGAATCCATTTCATGCTAAAGCCTTCCTGTTTCTTTTGTGACTCCAGTAATCTTAGCTGTAAATAAAAGGACAGATGTGAAAGCCTGCAGAATAATTGCTGTGAGGGTAAAAAGCTGGTAATGGATTTGATGCTGATCCTGTGATTTTTCCAGGGACAGTTTTGCAAGTCTGACTGATATCCTATATCTATGTTTTCTGCTATTTTAGAAGTACTCATAGACATTGAAACGTGCTTTGAAAAGAATAGTATCCTATGAATGTTTAACAAGAAAGTAGGATTTAACTGCTGCTCAGGGAGTGCCTTGGGCCTTGTGCAGAGCTGTGGTGCAGCAGCAGGTGCAGGTCATGGCCCCTTGCACTGGGGATGCTGCCGGCTTATGGAAGGGCCAGAAGCCATGAGGAGTGGATGTGGCAGAGCTTCAGACTTTCTGTCCTCAGTTTTTCTGCCAAATACCCTCAGAGCAGCAGCTGGTGGGCTTTTTGTTGATTTCATGCCCCAGGGGCAGATTTCCATCCTTCCCCCAGAGTGAATCCTGTGGGAAGGGGCTGCCACCATCTGTCCCACTCGTGGGCAGACGATTCTACCAGGGGGTCTTGTCCATTCTCTCAAATGTTTAAAACCTCAGTATCCAAAGACATAATGTATGAGAATGATATAGCACAAAAACTACAGATATGAGCAGAGTGGTACTTTAAGGTAGCATACAGCAGCTGGACAGTCCCAAACAAATAAAAAAAAGATGGGTCCTGTGGCTGAGACAAGTTGCTGTCAGGTGTTCCCCCATGCAGTTGCTGTGTTCCTTATCTCAGTGTGATGCAGCTGGGGTCAGTCATTCAGGTCCCAGCACTGAGTACTTTGTGACACTGAGAGGTTGTCTAAAGCTCTGGGTGTGACCAACATTTCTGCTCTGGTATTTCCTCAGAATAGGAACCAGATAAATAGGATAATAGGAACCAGCTTGCATGAACCTGCTGGTCATTTGAGGCCTATCCAACTTGTGTTGCACACAAGTAACACATGCATGTTATTGAATTCGGTAAATTGAGAAGTTTGGCAGTGTGTTCTGTCATGGTTTATGCAAAATTCCGTGATAGTTCTCATTCAGTTTTTTACCTTCGTCTTAACATTATTCTTTGTTACAGTCATTTGGTTGAAGGCCATAGTGAGCAAAAAGAATTAGCTGTGGTTTACATTAGCATCTGTAACAAGATTGGAGATGACTAAAGCAATTTTCAGTGAATCACTGGCATACCAGTTCTGTGGTGCATGTGGGTGAGGACTTCACTGGGGCTGCACTAGCACTGGAGATCTCTGGAGGCAGCTGCTGTCCACCAAGTGCTGGGCTTCCCAGCCCAGCAAATCGATGTTTGAATCTAACACACTGAAAAAGACTCAGGCAGCTCTTCTGCAAAGCCAGATCCCACAGCCCCAGTCGAGCAGTGTTTAAGATACCCCATTGTTTCTGCAAAGTCAGGGACTGTGGACAGTCCCTGACTTTGCTTGACAGAAGGTCAAGCAGTGAAACTAGCCCCTGGTTTCAGCACAGGCTTCTGATGCGGCTAGTGGGAGGGCTGGAGAGCCTTTATTGCTTGGGATGGGATGGGATGGGAGCACTGCAGTGTGCAAACATATGCCTGCTCTGAGAAGAGAACCAGCACCAGTGAGTTAAACATTCAAAGACAGCTCCTTTGACCAGTTTTTTGGAGAGGCATTCAAAAGTAAAGTACACCCTGCGCCTTCTAAATTGCACTTCATTACATGAGACTATGTGTTAAGTTTTAAAATCTGTTTTAGCAAGCTGTTTGTTTGTCTGCTTTAAACAATAAATAATTCAGCATTCCCCCCAAATGTATTTTGCAATGAATAAAATTGTGTTTATGACATTGCAATAAAATATTGAGGACAGAGTAAGATGACTGTAACACAGTCGTGAATCTCATTCACACCTCTGTGATCTGCTGTTCAGCAATGCTTCTTTCACTGCCTCTTGTTAGTAGTGTGCTTGCAAACTGCTTTGACAACATTGGGGAAGAGCAGAGCCTTTCTCTGGGCCAGGACAGAGTGAGGGTCCTGGTGCAAACCTTGACCAGTGCCAAGCTGTTACTGGCCTAGCAGGGCCACAGGGCAAACTCTGGCTCCTGGGTGTGAAGTGCTACTTCACTGCACTGTGTCCTGGGCAGAAGGAAATATTCACACCCAGAAGACCCTTTTCTCCCTCAGGCATGACCTATGCTTGCCAGGAAGTTGTGTGCTGCTGGATGGATCACATTTAGGTGGTGTTGTAGAAAAGAACAATATTTTTTTAATATTTTGAAAATACTTTTTACTGTGGTTTGTTTTTCCAAATATAAGGAGTAACTAGGTTGTGGCTGTTGCTGAACATGGACCTTTAGAAAGGTTATTTATGTCGCTCACCTTGTAGCTTGGTTTATGTACACTTTGCTTTACCGTGGTTCCCAGTGTAATGTTCAGCAAGTTCCTCCTCCTTGTCCCAGGCAGCACCAGGGAAGTGGCCATGTCCCACGGCTGTAAGCACACTGGTTCAGAAGAGCATTTCCCAGTGGCCAAAAGTGAGTGCCTTTTTCAGGAAGGCCTTTGCAGAGGTGGGTTTTGATTCCAGCTACCTCTCCAAGGCTGTCCTTACAATGTATCTCACTCCTTGGGATTGAGCTCATGGGAACTGCTTCAAGGAAATCCCATGGCATCTGTCATAAAAAGGCAATGGGAACAAGGGAGATGAACTTTCTACCTTTTTTCTGGCACTATATAGCTCTTGGTTTAGCTTCCTAGGGATGTAATGATGTTTATTGATCTGTTCCTCATTCTGTGATGGTTGCTTCTGTCAATGACAGGGTCCAGCAGACAGGGAAGCAGAGCAGCTGGGTTTACAAATGTAAAAGCCTGAATGCTGAAGGTAAGCATTCGCAGCAGTTTTCCTGACAGTCCTTCTTTAAGGCTAATAGTATTTATAGATTCCTATGGCATTTCCACTGTGTTGGTCTGCAGCATGTGATGCTTGGTCGTGACAAACTGGATGAAGTTTAAATGAAGTAAGGAGCAGTCTGTGTGCTCCAAAGGCTTGGCTCAGCAATATTTAAGCCCTCGCTTATCTTTGGTTTAATTGGGAAATTGCTCTTCCTTTATCACAGTGAGCTGTGCCCTAGCTGTGGTTTGCATTTCCTCTTACCTGTCAGTGGTTCTAGCAGGGAGAGTGGCTTTCTTGATCTTCCATCCTATGCAGGCAGGTCCTTCCCATCAGCAGAGTACAAATGTGGCCAAGGTAAACACTCAAAACACAGTGATGCTAGGGTGGAAGTTTTCTGTACAATATGAACCTGCATCCTGGCCATAAATCCTGAGAATGCAGGTCTAGCAGGGAAAGATACATCAGGAGCCAAGGGAAAGGAAAGCCCAGGATCAGCAACCAAGGAGATTGTCCAATTATTGTAACAAAAAAAAATGCAGGTGATTTGCTGTAATTTCAGCTACTAAACCAACTGAGTTGCTATTGATGCCTGAAGGATTTTTTGCTTTTTCTCCTAAATACTTTTTACACAGTTCTCTATATCCACAAGTATTAGCATGCATACTTGTGATGCTTTAGATGTGATAACTCAGCCTGGTTTCTTGGTGTCCTGCAGGCCGGGAGACTAAACACCCCAGAACTGCAGAGTTAGAAGACCAAACATTCTATTTTCGTAAGAACTCAAGGTCCCCTAGCAGGACAGATTCTGTAAACTAGAAGCTAGCCCACCTCAGCCCCCTTATTGGGCCCTCTTGTTAGATATGCTAATGTGTAAGGTCTTTAGTTGTACACTCCATTGGGGGGGAGGGGAAGGACATTGTGACGCTGTCATCTGGGTGAAGCAATGCATTGAGTGAGATCCTATTAAAATACTGAGGTAAATGACTCCCAACCCTCTAACTGTGTCTAGTTTCTCATTTCCTAAGACCAGGAAAAAGGCATCCCTATGGCCAAATTTCCAAAATGAAAAAAAAAAATCATTAGGCTGAAAAATCTTTCCCATTCTGTAAAATTTTAGCTTAGAATAATGAGGAGGGGATGTTGCAGCAGGCAGTGTCAGCCAGAAGCACTAATAGACTGCTCGTGCCCCCACATATGCTTCCTAAATAAGTTCATTTCAAAGATTTAAGCCATGATGCAGTTGAGTGTCTGTGTGATTTATATTTTCATGACATATGTCATCTCAAGTCTGCTGGGTTTGTCCTTAGTGCTCCATTGTTAATTCTCTGAGCATGACTCTGAAGTTACCTTGGCACAGCAATGAGCTGTCACAGGCACTCTGCTCCACCAGCAGTAAAACATTCCAGAAGAAAGTGGCAGTGCACAACCCCCTTTAAGAAAAGCCTCCCTTTGTTTCTCTGCCACAGTAGTTTCCATTGATTGATTTCACAAAGTTGACATGTTTTAAAGAACAGGGCCATCAGTCATGGACTTCAGGCTGTCCCAGGCACAGGGTGTATTTGTGACCATCTGAACACAACTGTGTTGCCAAAACATCCGTCCCCACATGCACATGGTGTAGCAAGATAAGAGATGAAGAATATTATTTGTTCTTACTGGGAAGGGTTTCAGATCTCTGGAGATACGTAGTCTGGAAGAAAGCAACAGAGAAATTAAGGCATTATCAATTAAATCTAATTTCAAAGTGTTAATTGATAGTTGCTAGACATCAGATAATTGATAATTTATCAGTCAACCATAAAAGCAAAGTATTGGCACAGTGGTACCAGATGTCCATTGTAGTTCACTGAGGGATTAAACATAAGAGGAATAAAAGTACAGTGGGTCCTCTCTCCTTATTTTCTTTCTTTCTCTTTGCTTATGCTGTTTATTTGCCTGCACAGAATGAATGGCTATTAACTGCTTTCTCTGCAGCAACTTAACTTGTAACCTTCCATTCAGAAACATTCCCAATGAAAGGGAAAGCAAAAGGATCAACAGGGAAAACTTACAGAAAGTCTTGTTTTCATTTCACAGACACAACATATAGAAAAGGTGGTAACTCAGGTATTTGCATTTAGAAGAATATGAAAGGAAACTCAGAGATGAACAAATCTGATTTCTGCATGCTGTCACTGTTTCCTGTACATCTGTTCAACAAGGGAAATAGTGAAACAATAAAAGATTCCCCTCCAGCCTGTAAGCATGCCCAGTACAGGGAATTCTGCTCAATCCCACCTAACACTGGTATCTCCTTTGGCAGAACAATTGCAGTTTATTATCGATTTCATTTTAGCTGCTGTTTGAGCTTAAAGTTTCACTAACAATGCAAAAACTCTTCTGGAAATCAGTCATGTGCCTGGGTGCTTGCTCCATCCCTGCTGTGGCTGGGGCAGCATGTGCTCCTGAGCCTTTGCCTGCCACTGGGCCAACATGAGGATAAAGAAAGAAACAGATTGTTTTACTCTGTGTTATTTCTATTTTCCATTCTTAACAGTGAACAGATATTTTGTCCTGCTGTCCATCTCTCCTTGTAAGTCTTCCAGTTATTCTGAGTACATGAAATACTCCCCTTATTAAAATAGAAAAGAAAGAAAAAAGGAAGGGGAAAAAAACCCACTCGTGACTGTGGGTGGGGGTAGCCAAATCCCATCCTCACAGTACTGAAAAATCCTCCACATTTTCTTCCCTATGCTTTATTCCCTGAGAAGCTGTACAGATGATGCTGGTGTTCCAGGTACCACAGTTTGCCTGACTGGGGCTGTCAGGAGCTCAGCGGTGTTGGGGCAGAAGGTGGACTCACTGGCTTGTTCTGTGCTGAGCTCACTGCTTAGAGGTGTCGAGCCCTCTAAATCAACTTCCCTAATGGGAGTGTCAGTGCTTTATATTGCCCTGTGTTACACAGGATGAGTTGATCTCCTGGCTGGCACATTGTGTACTAATAGATTGCCCTTTAGGGACTTGCTGGTGAATAAATTGCCAACAATTACACCAACTGGGCTGCCTTCCTCCTCCCCAGAGCACAGCTTTCTGCTCTAACCAGGTGAAGCTTCTAAAGGACACGTGCCCAGGCCTCATCACAGAGCCATGTCTGACAAGCACTGTAAAAGCCCCTGAGCAGCACTGGGGTACCAGAGGAGCTCAGGTGCTGGCTGCAACCTGCTGCCTCCTTACCACTGGCTGCCCCACGGGGTTTGGCACGCTCAAGTACAGGTACAGCAAATCAGAAAATACTTCTCAGGCAGTTGGACAGGGACCTGCAGTAGGGCAAGTTTATTACCATCTATTTTTCTGGATTTACGCAGTTGTTTAGAAATGAATGCAATTGCAAAGTCTCTTGAGCTCAGGATTATACTTGCCAGTAGAAGAGAAGGACTTTGTTGGGAAACATGGGATTATGGTCTAGTGTTATGGCTGTGTTTTTCTTGGGCAGAGGGTAAATATTAATGCTGTCCAATTTCTTTGAGAAAGGCAGCTGGTAAATGTTGTGTATCTGTTGTGTATCAGGAACCTCAGCTGCAGTGGAGCCATGCAGAGGAATGGGAGGGTGAGTGGGGCAGCTCCTGGGGCAGGTACGACTTTATCTATCTCCTTGTTGGCACAGAGGTTGTCTGTTTTTTCCAGTGGCTACCACAATTAATACACTGTAAATTGCTCACTAAATAGGATGTTCTGGCAGCCACAATGCCGAATATCACAGATGGTCTGAATTCAGTACCCAGAGATGATAAAACTGGACTACTCCTGATCCACTGGCACAGCCCCGACCTTACTATACCTGTGGTGTTGTGTAGGATCACTTTCAGTTATTCACTGACACTGCATTTCACAAATCGTTGGGTAGAGATAGTTCCCATCTCCTTCATCATGGGTTTTATGAGTAAATGGGCACCAGGAGCAGTGTACACCTTCCACTTCCATCATGTAAGGATATATGCCTGCAAACAGAGTTTTATGGGAAACTCAAATACCAGCATTTACATAGAAATGTGACTAACTTTTAAAAAAATTTTCCTATTTGATATGCAAAGTTTTTACCTAAATTTGGCTTTTCCACATGTAAAGAAAATCAGGGCAAACATTTAGCACTAAATAAATTAGATGCACAATGAACTAACTGTGTTTCATCTGCCAGAATCACTCAACACTAAGATTTCATTAATATTAAATGCTCGTCAATAGGTTTACAAATTAAAGTGGTCTAACAACTTCCCAGTTATTCCAGGCAAGGCCCAAAGGCACAGAGAGCAGCTAGACAGCCCCTGCTGGGTGTCAGCATGGCAAACAGCAGTGACTGTGCCAGTCTTGCTGCTGACTCAGTGGGCTTTTCTAGCAACTACCCTGAGGGATGCTGCAGTTGTTTTTCCTATTAAGTGAATCTATTCATGCAGATTTATTACTGGGTGTTGTTAAGAAAAACCCCAAATGAAGCTGTAAACCATATTTAACTGGCATAATGCTTTTCCTTACTCCTGCCTGTATTGGGTTTGTATGGCTGAGTTTTAGTAGCAGGGGTCTGCAGGGGTGGCTTCTGTGAGAAGCTGTTGGAAGCTTCCACCATGTCTGTCAGAGCCAATCTCTGGCAGCTCCAGAGATGGACATGACGCTGACCGAGGCTGGGCCAATTAGAGATGGTGGTAATGCCTCTGGGATAACAGATTTAAGAAGAAATAAAAACCAAGTTTGTGCCACACTTGTAATTTTCTAGTCAGTGTGGTGAGTCCTTCCAGGACCTGAAGAGACCTTACAAGAAGGATGGAGAGAGACTATTTACAAGGACCTGGAGTGCCAGGGTGAGGGAGAATGGCTTCACACTGAAGGAGAGTAGGTTTAGGTTAGAAATTAGGAAGAAAATCTTCTCTATGAGAGTGGTGAGGCCCTGGCACAGGGTGCCCAGAGAAGCTGTGGCTGCCCCTCGATCCCTGTAAGTGTCCAAGGCCAGGTTGGACGGGGCTTGGAACATCCTGGTGCAGTGGGAGGTGCCCTGCCCATGGCAAGGGGTTGGAAATGGCTGATCATTAAGATCCCTTCCAATCCAAGCCATTATATGAGTTTATGATTAGCTGTCCCCTCTGAAGAAAGCCGTTTTTCAGTCTGATGTGGTCTGGAGAATGTACAAATACATATGTGTGAGTATGTGTGGCAGGACGTCTACCCCATCATCACCTCCTCCTGTGTGTCCCAGATAACTGGTGCATAAAGAGATAGCCCAAGGGCACAAAGGCTCAGCAGAGGTCATCTCTGGCACCAGGGGAGCTCAGACCTAAGCTAAGAATCAACATCTTAGTCTGCAGAGCTGATGGAAGGAGAGATGAAATAAAAATTACTGACTAAGAGCCATGGTTTTACACTATAAAAGATACACGAACTATCACTGAGGCAGAAGTCTCTTACACCCCAAAAGTGTTCAAAGCTTCTCCCCAAAGTTTGGACGCAGGCTTTGTGGTTACTTTCTTGAGAATTGAGAGGAAGGATATTCAATGTGCTACACCAGCGACTGATTGGTAAGATACATTGAATCCTAAGCTTATAATATTTCTTCGCTAGCTATAACTGAAAAGTGCATTTTTTGTGCACTGTATGTTAACTACTAGTAGTCTTTCTATATTGTTTTATCCCTGTGTAGTATTGGTTTACTTTAAGTCTTATGTTTGTTAGTTTCCCCGTCTATTAATAAATGATTTATTCTATAATAGACAAAATCAGTCATCATTAAAGAACTTATATACGAGAGTGGGTTTTGGGGTGCTGGTTACCTCAATAAGGTTATTACCTACTTCCAGAGGCCTGGGCAGAAGCAAGGACCGATTTTAACTCCCACATCCATTCGTAACAGTATGTACACACACACGAACAGATACATGTATAAAAAGAATACATCAGTGTTGAGTACTAGGGTCAGTGTTGATCACTAGACTGAAGAACCCTCTTGATGAGCTTGGGTGATGGTCATGTCTTGCTCTATGAGCAGCTTTCCCTGGCATCTGGCTCAGAATGGGGATTCCATACTGCAGATCTACCATACCCTCAGGTATTTCATTCCCGCCATCCGTCTTAAAACATCTTCTCTTTTTCATTCCTGGTATCCTTGCATCAGCAGGATATTTAGGGGGTAAAATAGGATGTGAACTAATGTGGCTGTAATAAAAATCATGCCTGGGATATTTATAGAGAAGTTTATCAAACAGTTCGATGAAAAATACAGTATTAGCATTTATATGCCTTTAAGGCAATATTCCAATTTCACTTTGAGCTACAGCATTTTATGCAGCACCAAGTTCATTTCAGCATGCCATGTTCGTTAAAGAAAAACAAAAAAAGACTGCTTCAATAGAAATCCCAGGCTGGGGCAGAACAAATACCTACAGAGTACTTCTGTTGTGTTTCCTCTTCTTTGACTCATGCTTTTGACAGTAGGCAGGGCTGTTTTAGAAGGCTTCACCTCTGATATTTGCTATAGAGGACTGGAAATAGTTGACTGTTCTCCTAGACAAAATTTAAACAAGAAATATTTGGGAAATGTTTCTGAATATATTTTTCTTCCTAGAATATGTCTCTCTTGCATAGAAAGAAAAGAAAAGCAAAGAGGAATCCCCATCTTCTGTTCTGAAAACTGGTAATCTTGTGTTTAGCTTGTAGCTATGAGGAGCTATAGAAGATGGAACATTCCACAGAGTTCTTATTTTATTCACAGAAACGTATTCCTGACAAGTTAAAAGACACTTTCATCACCTATTCTTGCATTGTGCATATAGGTGGTTCAGCTCCCAAATATATCTGTGCTGCATCTGGAAAAGGTTTCAAATGTAAATATTTATCATTATCCACAGAACTTTGGTCCTCCTTCCCTATCCTATTGATGCCTTCAGCATCACTGAGCCTCTGCCTCATAGTTATTGGAACATACAGTGTTGCATACTTGTTAGTGTGTGTGCCCCCCCCAAATCCGGGGATCAGGTCTTCCAGCCACTTCTCATTGATGTGAATCTCTTGGGAAGACCGACTGTGAAAGGCTGAAATTCTGCCTACCACCCAGCCTGTCTGAAACTTCTCCTTTCTGACAAGTGCCATTCAATTTTGTCCTGTTTAATGTCTGTGTTAGAGCAGAGGCTTCTTTGCTTTTTGAGGTTTAATGAATAGTTCAGGGCAGGGTGGGTCTTTTGTCATGAAGGGAAAGCCACCACAGCTAACAGTGTCAAATGCTCCTTTGATGCCAGTTTGCAGGCAGAATCAGCTTTCTTTGCTTTCATCCGTTCCTTTGTTCCTTTTCTTCATCCCCCATTCAGTCTCCTAACATCAGTTGCATGAGTAGTGCAGTCACTGTGTTTTTATGGTCAAGTTCCTGTGGCTTTAAAGAATTTATGAAATAGGATTGTGTCACATACAGTCTCACCCAGCACACCATCAACTAAATTCAATTAATGAGCAGTAAAGATTGATGGTGGCTCAAGAGGATCATTGAAGGCTGTGACTGAAATCTGTTTTCTCCAGGTGATGCTTAATCTGATAATCCAAAATGGTCCATCCGTTCTCTGTGTTCTGCGACGGGGGCACTGCCAAGCTCAGCACTGTTTGATGTGCTGTCACTGACCTTTGTTCATGTATCAATACAAACCCTGAGGAATGCAGGCTTTTCCAAGACTTAAGGTGCTTTGCATATGGCTTAAGAAGATTTTTTTTCTTACTGCCCTGAGTGTACCCAGTCACTGTCCTTCTGGCTCAGTTAGAGTTGCCCACCGCTGTTACAGACCTGGTACATGTAGAAGGGAATGGAAACCAAATCTAGACAGTAAAACATTGCATTTTGCTGTATGTATACTGTGGCAATTGAAATCTAATGAAAAATTTGACTTCTGTTCTGGACAGCAATCTATAGACTAAACAAACCTGTCTTATTACTCACTTAAAACAGGAGGACACCCTGGACAATCAGACCACCAGCAGTAAAAAAGCAGCTTCTAGTGCCATTACCAAAGATGATCCAAGGGGACAAGGTTTGACTGCAGGAGTCTCATATTTTTTAGACCAACCGATGTAACCAGTAAACAAGGCAGAGCCTGGAGGCTCAAGCACTAGAATCCCTGTGGGCTGTAGCAGGTATGCTCAGCTCCCAGGCTCATCTCATCCAGTCACTGCAGGCTGTGTTTTCCAGGGAACTCCTCACCATTTATTTGGATGTGCAAACATTGCTATCATGTTTTTTGCAGTGAATAAGCAGCATTTTCATTTTGTGGAAACAAAAATGCCTTCAAAACCTAGAATGTCTCATAGAACTTAGTTGTTATTTCTTGTGCTTCTTTGAATATTTTTCTTATCGTTGCCGTTTCCTTAAATATTCCCTGAAATATGATTGTGAAAGGGAGCTGCTTCAATTATTGATTTCAGATTTAGGCCCCCTTTATTTCTGTTTTCATGTTATTTTGTGAATCAGTTCTGATTTCAGTGAAATCAGTTGTCTGTTCCTGAGCATTCACAGGAGAGATTTTTTTTAAACTGTGAATGTTTCTTTTGAGTTTTTGCTGCAATTATGGGTCATTTAATTACCTGGAAATATCTGTTCTGGTTGCATGGGGCTCTAGAATATTAGGCTGCAGCAGTGGAGATAGCAGTAAAGAAGTTTTCAGTGTGAAATGGGAGGGAGGGGGCATTCATTTGTGCAAGACTGAAATTCGTGAGTATTCTTCAAAATACTCCACCAGTGACTAATATTCCAGTGAGTAAGAACACTCCTGTAGTGTTTTAGCAAGCCATGATTATTTTATTTCATCAGTGTCACAGTAATTACAAAGGATTTTTCAAAATCTGAAACTTTGAACTTCTACCTCGAAAACCATCAGAAGGTTTTCATATCAGCCTGGCCTCTTGTCTTTTATCACAGAACCCTCCTGTGCATTTCTCCCCCTCCAAACCCTGTCAAGCAGTGGGATTTCTTCAGCTCCCTCTTCTCTATCCCTTGTGACTGTCAGCATTCAGGTATTCATATGGTTGTAGTCTCTTACTATTACTCAAGGCCTCTACATTCTCACTCCTTGGTCTTCAAACAATCAGTTTTGTATTTCCTAGCAGCTGAATCTTCTGTATGCACCAAAATGAAGGGAGGATTTTTCAAAGGGAATGATGTGCTTATGTAGCCTTAATGCTAGGGAGCTGGGCATGGTATTCCCGTAAGCAAGAGGCACCAAAACCTCAAATGTTTGTATGCTGAGCTTCTGGTGATAAGCTGTCTACTGCTTTGGGAGAGGAATGTAACTTTATATCTGCAGGCAGGTCTCTGCCTGATACCAGTTTTCTGACACATTTTGCTGGGGATACTGAGAATATAAATATCCAGCCTAAGCGAAGATCTTAATGAGACTGTATTATACACTGAGTTTAATTAGTCTGGAAGAAACCAAATTAACATAGATAAGAATGTGCCTGGATAAGCCATGGAGAAAAGTCCTATAAAAATGCATGAAAGACTCCCTGTCCTCCTCTGTCTTAGCAAGAGCTGCAACAGCTCTGTGTTGGTGCTTGCTGGGGTGTGGTAGTTTGAAAGCAAATCAGTGAGACGCTCAAAGTCAGAACTACAATTTAATAGAAAAATTAAAATAAATGCAATAGTACAAAAACACTGACAGNGGAAAAGGCATTGTTGTGATGGGGGTCAAAAGCCAGCCTGGGGCTGGACTTCACAGGAACCCCAAATACTCATCAGGAGAGGAGCCTCTTACTGGGGAGGGCTTAGTGCTAAAGGGGAATGTAGATGTCCGAGGCTCAAGGGGAGAACAGGTTCTGGAGAACCTCTTTTAGCAGCCTGTTGGTGTGTGTAGGGCAGGCAGGTTAAGCCGTACTTTCAGCAGCATTGGAATGTCACCAATGGCCGTACTGCAACCTCTGCATTTCAGTGAGGTAGTAAGGTAGGACAGGGAATATTCAGGATGAAGCAATTTCAAAATCAGACAGTAGTTGTGATGTTTGCAAAGCTGGAACAGACTATAAGCACTTTTGCTTTCTGTTGGTCTCGCTGTACAATTTGGAACATAAATGATTTTAAAAAGCCTTTACGTTTTTGCATCTGGGATGAAATACTGTTGTGTTGGGTCATTCATCAACAATCCAGCAAATTCAGAATTGCTGTTTGCTTGTACAGAATTTGTCAGCAGAACTGGAATAAATAATTTTTGGTACATGTAGAAGTCTCGGTACTATTTTAGTGAGCTCTTTGTGTGCATTGGAATGGACTTCTGCTCCAGCCTGGCTGGATTCATTGCCCAGATGACGCAGGATACATAGGAGTAAGAAGCCAGTGTCTACCACTGGAATTTGCAGAGATATTGATGTTTCCTGTACTACCCTCATTCTGGGTCCTGGAGAGCCTACAGATGCCATACTGCTTGCAAGCCTGGAAAAGGTGGCTGGCAGCTGGTCCAGATGGTCTGTCCTGAGGGCAGGCACAGCTGCTGTGGCTTTGGGGAGAGCACAGAGAGCCCAGGGGATCACGTGCTGTTTTGAATTCTGCTTTAAAACTCGGCACAGTGTTTCAATGCTAGCACTGTGTGACAGCACAGGCAGCTGCTCCCCACTCCACGTTACCAGAACAAGGAACAACATCTCCAACAAAGTAGATGAGAAAAAAATGTCCTGACCCACACTGAGAGAAAGTGTACAGCTTCACTGTCAGCTGTGGGAGAGCTAAACTCAAAGTCCTGAGATTGGGAAGCCTAAACAGAAAGTCAGAAACCCAAGAAAATCCTCCATGCCAGACACCTACCCAGCATCACAGGTAGCAGGGTGGCTTTGGGTTGCTGTTTGCAAATCTTTGTTGTGTCCCTTCAGCAGGGATATTTAAAAAAAGCAACCTGATGTGAAGTGACAGCAGGAGAGAATTTTTGGCTCCAATGTAGCCTCTGGAAAAAGAATATACAATATAAAGCCATGAGTCTTACCATACCTGAGACTACACAGCTCTAGGTGCCGTATTCAGGTCTTGGTTTTTAAAGTGTAGGCTTAACTGAACAGTTATATCCACAATAAAACAGCATGATTGCAATCTAAAATGACTACTTTTAGTTTTTTATGCCTTTTGTTACTATTATTGCAAATTTTAATCAAGATCATTTCACATCAATGATATCCTTAAATTATGTTATCTGCATATTATATGGAAATCACAGAGCTCAAGCATGTAATGGTGTAAAAATAGTATATGTTCTTTTCTTTCCGCTCCTAAAATATTAACCTAGATCTTTTTCCTGGAATGCTGATATTCCCTACCAAATCTCTACTCCCTTTTCTCACTGCCTTTTTTGTGTTTGCTCTGTAGAGGCGTCACACAAATGAGTTTGCAGTGGCAGCTGCTGGAATCAGACTCTCTCATCAGAAAAGCCCTGCTTAAGGCTTGGCTAATTCGTACCTTATCACCAAATCTTTCAATTATTCTATCTCTTCAGATTTCTGTGAGCTTTCCATGGAAGCTCTCCACAAACTGTGGTTCTTCAGATTAGCCAGGCATTTGTCCTCCAGAAATGGTGACTGTATTGACATAAGCCTGACATTCAAGGTTGATGCTGGGCCTATGGCTCAGTGAGCCTAAGCCACACAAGTCAACTGCTCCTTTTATATCCTGCATGTTGTACATCTTTTATAAAGCTGTTCCTTCTTTAAGAAAAACTAATCAAGGAAATAGCACTTCTGACAGCATTGCTGGCAACACGGCACCAGTTGTAGGAGCAAGGGACCCAAGCTACTGCTCCTGCTCTAGACCAGGATGTAAATCCCTCCTGGAAAAGGTGAAAAAACTCATGTAAAAGAAAAAAATAGTATCTGAAATGACCACACAGGGAATGCATTGGCGATGCACAGCTGGACACAGCTGAAATGCCATCTTTCTCATTGCTCCAGTTATGAATAATCTAATGGGGCTAATTGTTCAGAAAAATGTGTCCTCTGTCATTCAGGTTTTGTGTGTAACAAACAGCTGTAGTTTTGTTTGCTTGCTCTTCTGTGTTCTCACTTGTTCTGTACTTTTGTGGCTTTTCCATTTTTGTACCATTCTTTATGTTTCATGCAGACTGCTTTTTCTTCATCACGCTTGTAACTTGCTGTTAAGAACAGTTTTCTTAATCCATTTTTAGTTTTCCATTTGTTAAGTAAATCAGTCTTGTACAGCAAGGAGGGTCTTTGCTCCATTTCACCTTAAATTCTAATTGAACAGCAACACATTGTAAAAGAAAAACCTGGTGACCATCTTTCAAATTACTTCAGTGTTTTGATCTAGCAGTGCTTGGTGGAGGGCTGATTGCAGGAGGGCTGCAGTGAGAGGTGCTTGCTGTCTGTCTTGTCACACATGCCATCCTGCTGCTCCCAGGTGCAGGCTGCTCCTGGTCATTTTGGCAAGGCTTGCATTTGTCTTCTGCCTTAGGTGTTTTCCCAGATCGAACTCCATCATCAGAACTGCTCCAGTAACTAATTTTTCTCCATGAGTACCAGCACTAGGTGCTACTGAGGGTGATGGGTTGGTGAGGGGCCTCCCAGAGGCCCTCTCCATCCCACTATGGAGGCCCTGTCCCACTCCTGTCCCACTGGGACATTTCTCCTTCTTGCTCTTGCTTGGGCTGTGTGTGGGCTCACAGGCACTGCTGTGAGCTCGCATAAAGAGTATAAAGACTCCACAGCATTAAGAATATACTTCCTTTAATATGAATCCCTATGGGAAGCAAGAGCAGGTATTGGAATTCTGGTGGTGGCTGCTGGATGTTTCAGCTCACAGCCACATTAAATGTGCCCTTATTAGAATGAATTTCTTGAATGAGAGATCTGAGTTTGGTATTAAACCTTGGTCTGAGCAGTCCTAAGGCTAGAAAAGTCACCTCATCCAGTCAGACCACTGATTTTAGTCTTGAGCTGAATTCCCCAAACTGGACAAAGTCTGTGGGTAACAGAGCTCTGTGTGGAGCTGCCCCAGGCTGGCTGGGGCCTTGGCAGCTCCCCGTGGGCTCCAGACTCTCACACTCACAGACTGGCTGCATGCTGCAGCCTCTTCCTAGAGCAAAACCACCCCATTTGAGCACTGCACTCACAAAATGAGCTCTGCAAAACATGCCAGTCCCTTAGTGCATGATGCAATTATCTCTATCTTTTCATTTTATTTTTCTGACCTCAAAAGATAAGAACAATCTTGTTCAAACCTGCATTAGCTCTGTATCCTCCTGGATTTTCTCCCTTGAGTAACAGATCATCATTTCACAGAGATGATCACCACATAGGGGACAGGTGCCTGAGATGAGAATATTTTAACATTTGTTTTTAAATTATTCTGGTCAAATGGATATACATATCAATTGTTTAACTCATCATCTCTTAAAAATTGTACTCTGTGGAAGGTAAAGGGAAACCTGGTTTAGCCTGAAGGATGGTAGAGAGGCATGACTCATCCCCCACTGATAAAATTTTTCTTTTCACTCATGAATGGATGCATTTTAGGTCAGGCAGGAAGGTGAGTCAGAGCAGTACATGGCAAAAACATGTAACTCAGAAGAATGTTCTTGTACTGACAGCACAAATTATTTAAGTAATTTGTTTTAAATTAGTACTTTCTTTAAAGGAATTAATGGTTCAGGAAAATCTCTTTGGTTAGAAGTTTTCCTATTTTATGAACAGATCTGCTTCTCTTAGCCAGTGTGTCATGCCACTCCCTCCAGCTAACACAGAAAGATGCTTCCAATTACAGGAGCTATCAGCTTCTTAATGATAAGGATTTTAATTTGGTTGCTTCTAAGACGTGCCATGAATAGAAATCACAAGGCCTTCAACCCCTTCTGCAGTAATTGTAATTGCAAGTGAAACTTCAGCAACTAGTTCACAAGCTAAGTCTTCTTTAAGGTCCTGGATGTGTTCACTGGTGAGGCCCTGGGGAGATCTGCGGGGAGCTCTCTGGCAGGCTGAGGTTTCTGCGGCAGAAAGCCTTGAAATGAAACACTCTGCGCCAGGCCGGGGTTCAGCTGGGCTCCTGGAGAAGCTGCCCTGTGCAGAGCCTGCGGGGAGGCAGTGCTGTGCCGGGGCTGTGTCCTGCAGGGCAGCGACAGCCCTGCTCTGTGGGGCAGGGACAGCCCAGGGACAGCCCAGGGACAGCCCAGGGACAGCTCAGCTCTGCGGTGCCAGGACAGTGGCACACAGCCTGTCCGGGTGCTGCCTTCACAGGCACTGTTGCTGCCACCAGCCTCCTGCCTGCAGGGACTCATGGCACGGTTACCTGGCTGCAGGACTTCTCTTGCTGTCTGCTAATCACTTAGTTAAGACAAAAAGACACAAAATGTGAAATACAGTCATCAAGCAAAAGACATCTTAATATGCAGATCAAGAATGGTTGGTCCTTGTTACTTCTTTCACATTTGCCATTACAGTTTGATTTCATTCTGCAGTTGTTTACCTAGAGCTTTTTTTAAGGACCTCTGGTTTTTTTTCATTCTACAACAGGACCAAAGATGTATCCCCTCACTGCTAGACTGCAAGAATGCTGCTACATCCAATAAACATTTTTAAGATAGTTCCATCTCTTCCAGCCTTTCTGAAACAATTAAGAGCCCTATTTGGATTCTGGGCCATGCTTGCAAGATGGCATTAATGCCCATGTCTTAATGAGAAGGCTTGCCCGTGTTAAGGGTGGAAATAAATTACATTTACCCTGATGGGGATTTCATTTTCAAATGTCTTTGAAAACAGCAACCTGTATCAAGAGCTTCATTTTGTATATGGCTCGAGGCTTCCCTGGGCTGACAGCACCTGTGGCTCCGGGAACAGCAGGGAAACACCCTGGCTGCCACAATTAGCACAGGCACATGCTACCTTCCCCTAATTACTGTGCACTCACCGTGGGCCTGGAGCGATTCTTCAGCATGTGCTCCATGTGCTGCAGACATGGAACAGCCTTGCTCCAGTGGTCCTTCTTCCCACTCTCCTCTGGGTGCCACAGATCAGTGAAACAGAAACAGATTTCTGTAAATAATTTAGATGACCAGGTTTCCAGTTTTTTGAATTTTCCATCCGTTTTCACAGCAGGTTTCATAGTGATTGTATCCTCCTTTGGATCCTTTGGTTGCTGATAGCTATGGGTAGCAATGATTACTAAGAAGGTTTAAAGGAAACTGTATTTGATTTTGGTGTGGGGGAGTTGATTGATTTTTAGTTGAGATACAGTGAACCCAGATTTTCACAAGCTTGAAAGCTTCTGAGCACTCTTGGCATCAACATGAATTTGACTGAGAGTTACAGAATCCTTCCCATGTCCAGGGCTGCTCAGCAGCAGCAGGTTTGGGTCTTGGTAAAACAGCATTTATTGTGGCCAAAGATCTTCTACCAGCCCTATTTCTAGCTGCAAGTTGATGCTCTGTGTACAGTCCCATATGGTGTTCACTTTATCTTGAAAGAAGTCAATACTTACAGTCACCTACATGTTTGATTCAATATGCTCTCTGCCTGTGCTGCTGGAAGGTCCTTCCCTCTTATTATTCATTAGTGAGTTATGAAAAATAAGTTGGCAGTGTAAATCCAATATCTGTTGGACAATAGATGTTGCACTCATGCTTGGCATCCTTCTTGGCAGAGGCAGTAATGACAGCAGGTGGAAAATTCATCTCCTCCTGGTTATGGCCTTCACAGCCACCAGTGCAGATGGAGCACGAGGTTGGTACATTGGACAGCAGGAATGTGCTTCAGGGCCATTAGCTGACCAGATTTCAGTAGCACGGCATTTATTTTTATTTTAAAGAGATAATATACTTTACATTTTAAGACATAAAATTGACATTCACATCATTCCTGAATTTAACAGGTTTTTTTGACAAAGGAGATTTATTTAGAAAAGTGTCTCTTTTGGAGACCCAGTTTCTTGATTTTTTCCTGAACTTTCATGTGGTGTGACTCTTTCCACAGATGTGACTGCAAGAGTTAAACATAGAAGGTGATTTAACTTCATGTGGTGAAAGAGAAAATCTTATGCTGATCTTTTATTTGAAGAATCCAGATGCTGCTTCATGAGGGAACCATCTCAAACCACTGTTCAAGCTTCAGATGATCTTTTAAAAGCTTTTTCCTAAAACAATAATGTGCACTGGATGGTTTGCAGTTAAGACACCATGGCCCCCTGTATGCTGCTGGCTAGTTGCCATTGTCCTCCTTTAGCTGATAAAAACTCCCCTGGTTACTGCTCACTGTCCAGCTCCTTCAACTGAAGCTCCTTCTTCATCTACTTGGCCCTTTGCTATCCCATCTCCAAGTGCAGGAGGAGGAAAAGCAATATGCAACGGGAGTAAGAGAAGTTGAGTGTCATAGAGTTTTAGTGCTTAAATGCGAGGTCTATGCATGCTACAGAGCTTGATTTTCCTGTCCCAAAAGATGGAGGAAATGGGCTGGAACTTCCTTCTCCACACATTTTGTTATCCGAAGTGTTTTTTCCACCTCAGACTCCTGATCATGTTGTGTCCATGTCCAGACTTTCTGAGACTCAGGATTTACAGTAAGCCAACCTTTTAATGAATGTGAGATATGGAAAAAGGCATCTCCCGTAAAACTCTGGTAACCTGCCTGCTGCTGCCCTGGGCATAATAGAGTTCACCACAGGGCCTGCAGGTGGGTGACAAGGGCAGCTCCTGTCTCTAATAGAATGGCTTTCGTGTGCTGCCTCACACTGATAAAACTTACTGTGTTTGGGCAAACTGTTGAGTTCCCCTGCCCAGGTGAAATCTGCCCATGTTTTCTGGGCAGACCTTAGATTCGCTTTTTCCCATCTCTTGCAGACTCTGAAGGTGGTGTTGGCATGACCTAGTCCACCTTCTGCTAGTGGGAGTCCACTTAGTATGGCACCGAGGTAATTCTGCTTCATGGAATATCCAGCAGGATAGTCCAGCCACAGTGACAGCCTCTTGTAATTTAGTATTTGTTACTGCTTTGGTGCAGCGAATACAACCATTAGGTGTTCAGACACATGAGTGGATTTCTGTTGGTAAAGAAAGTGCTCCAGGCGAGCATCTTCTCATTGGGGAAATACCCACATGTAGGGCTGAAATTGGATCCCTTAGGTTAGGCTAGATTGGACTCCACCTGCCTCAAAATCCTCTTCAAATATGCCCTTTCCAAAAGAAAACAGACTATCAAAGCCCATAGCCCACCTATAAATGAGCAGAACCTGTTCTCTGTTATAGGAGGAGACAATTAGACATAATTATTTGTTGTGATCAAAGATTAGTGGAAAAGCCTGTCATGCTATTAGCCTTGCTGTATGCAGGAGAAGTTGGAGATTAAAAGAAAAAAAATTAAAATGAGAAATGGGTGGAACTAAACTGAGCTGCAATACCACGATGCTCCACTGCTGTGTGGTGCAAACACATTCCTTGTTTACAACCCCCTTAAGCTTTTCAAATGATGCTGTCTCATAAATAAGATAGTTAAACAGTACTTTATTATCTCTGGTTTGGGGAGATGTTGTGCAGTGCAGCTACAAGGCAAGCTCTGCCCCTCCTGTCCCTAGGGCAGGCTGAGCCCCGGGCTCTGCCTGCAGCTGCAGCAGCCCCAGAGCCTGCTCATGGGCTACTGGAGTGTGTAATCCTCCTTGCTCTGCCAGATTTGCCCCATGGCACCAGTGGCCCCAGTGCTGTGCTCCCTCAGCTTCACGTGCCTGAGTTCAGCCAGCGTGGAGAATGCCCAATGCACCTTCCAGCCATCCCTGCACAGGGCCTTAGCTATTGACCTCAGGCACCAAAAATGGCAAAGGCTTTACAAAGAAATAAGTGAAAGGAATTCTGTGTTTAAAAAGTACTAAAAGTCTTGCTTTTCAGGTGTTAGCTCCTTTTTCTAAGAGGAGGTTCCCTTACTCATTAATCAAATCCCTTCTGAAAACCCATTTGTTGTGAAGCTGACAAATACTAATCTGCACACATCATGTTGTTTCCTTTCTAGTTTACAGGGAATGGAATTTACATCTAGCTCTGAGATCTCCTACTGTGTGGGTGTCTTGTCTGAGGGGTTTTTTTGCACTCTTTATTTGGTAAATGCAGGGAGGCAGAGCACTGTCTTCCTCCTAAAGTGCCAGCGATACTGTCAGCAGGGAACTGTCAAACACTTTCTGTTTTACTGTTCCAGTGGTACTCCACAACCTGCCCACCACATATTTCTGTTTTCCACTGACATTTTAACAACCCACTCTGCATTTTCTTGCTTAATTCTTTGGCTTATGCTTCAAAAGAAAATCCTCAAGACTGTGCAGCAGTTTGGCATCCTGCGCTTGGTGATAATGCTGGTTATATGTCGCGTGTCACTTGGTCTGAACGGCAGAAAGCAGTATCCTCCAAAAGCAGCTGCTTGCCTCTAACAAGGTTACATCTATAGCTTTGTGCTATGGAAAAATTATGTACAGCAAAAATATTTTTTATTATTGGCAGGGGCATAAGCAAGAGTGAGGTTCAGGGAATGGAGGCGCACTTTGGGCTAATAACTAAAAATTTGTGTTCAGTGGCATCATGGGAATCAGCAAAGGATGGGAGTTAACATAGTGAACAGTATGGGAAGGTGGAGGGATTCACTTTGTCCCTCTTGAGTTTGTGTGACACCAGAGCAGGATGTGTTTGGTTATGCCAGACAGGCAGGATGGGAAGGTTTCTGCCTCGTAGGGGGAATTGTTTCTCCATGGAGTAAATCTCAGCTCTGAGATGATGCTCTACAGGCAAGATTTTAGTAAATATTTTGAAAAGCATTCAAAGGTGTCAGGAGCCTAAATTCTTTTGGCAGATGTTACTTAGTCTTTCCAGTTAGCCTTGTGCCATTCCTGTCTCAGCCTCATGGAAAAGCCAGCACTGCTAAAAGCATCTTTAAGCATGTGCAGCAGTGGTCTGAGCTACAAGGACAGCCCAAGGCAGCCGCTGTGCTGGCACGCACAGGGACTCTGGGAGGCATTTGACTTGGATGGGTTTGGCTTGCCAGTGGGAAATTCAGTCTGCTTTTGGAGAAGACAGACATGGGGTGGGCTGGAGCCATATCAAATCTGAGACAATGTCTTCTTGTGGGCTCATAATTCTCAGTCTCTGTTGTCCTCATCTAAAACGCAGTGTGTGTTCCCTCTTGAGTGATTGGCCCTGGGAGCTAGGGGGGGGACTCCCCGAGGGTCTCGCCACCTGCAACCACTGGGTCCTCGAATCGCCTAACTCTCCTCAGGAGGTGGTGACGATGAGGGAATCACATAGATTCTGATGGAGCAGACAGCTCTCAGAGAGATACCCTGTGGTGGGTTCCCAGCCCGAAGACCCGAGGGAGTGGAGGAAGGACAGGAGAGGCTCTCGTATGGGTATGCAAAGATGTTTTAATGTCAGTGCGGGAGCCCAGGGACAAGAGCCCCAAATAGCTCCGAACATCATCTTTTATACCAGAACAACAACCAATGAGCTTGGGCAGAAGGCGAGGAGTTAGGGAGGGATTAGGGAATGACAACCAGTGGTGTGAGGTGAGGGGAGGAGTTTGGAGGGAACAATGAATTAGCAACTGAGTAAACTGGAACCTTCTAGAAGACTATCACCAACAGACAGTTTGGTAAACCAATTAGGGATTAAGGGGTGGCCCAGCCACTCCCTGGTCTAAACCATTGATTCCTCTAGGGTGGGGGGAAGTCCCCCGCCCTCTGGGCTGATCCACCAGGGGTTTGTGTCCCTCTTATCCCAGGGAGGCTTGCGGCCCCACTGACCAAGGGTCACAACCCCTACACTCATCCAATTATTGTGCACTGTATAGGCAGAAAGGTAAAATATTCACTATCTCTGCTAAGTAATTTAAGATATTTGTAGTATTTGTGTGTGCATTTATGTATTTGTATACATAATATAACTGAAAGTAAGGAGCAGTGAAGACACCTGAAAATTAACAGATAGTTATTGAAGCAATTGTGTTGCTTAGGATGAGGCAGTGTTTACTTTCAGCAACAACATGGGGATCTATAATCTGCATTTTTCCATGTAAATCACCAGTGTGAGTCTCAACTGTACCTGCCAGTTACTGGAGTATTTGGGGAAAAATCTGCAAATTCCTCTGATCTGGGTACTTGCCTGGGGTGTCAGAACAGGAGGGGAAGACCAGCCTCTGACCACAGGACTGCTCAAGTGTTCTTGGCATGTTCCGCTCTTCCAGATATTGGATGATGCTTCCAGCCACTTTTTGGTGCTTGAAAGTGGCTTTTCCCTCCAGATTGAACGAGACATTTCATCTCTGTGAAAGCTGAGATCAGACTGCATGATCTTTCCTTTTTTTTTACCCCTGGTAGCAGCCCAGACACAAAGTATTTGCACAGCCAACCCCTAGAGTTACACTGGCACAAACAGAAATGCTGCAGTTACCTTAGTGATAGGCATGGTGTGCCTGGGTGCACAAAAAGGGGCAGAGCTAAGGAATCCAACAATTTAGCAGGCTGGGCTGTCCTGGAGCTATGTCATACTATTTTGTCTGTTTGGACCTCCAGGAAAAATCCAGTACTTTTGGTGCAAAGGTCAGTGAAAAGAGACGAAAGCCTCTAGAGAACACCATCAGCAGATCAGGGTAGGACAGTTTACCCAGATGTCTTGTGCAGGGATGCACGATGGTGCTTGAATTTAGTTGCAGTGGCCTTAAAGGTTTTTTCTTAGGGAAAATGTTTTAAAAGAGAAGTGCTATCTTAAAACTGTGACAATGAACCTATTGAGGGGGTGCATTTGAAGTCAAGGGACAAAAAATTGTGAGGAAATTTGCTAACAGGATCAACAGTAGACTGTAAATGGAAAAGGCTTTTAAGACTATGCCTGATGGTTTAAAATAATCAGGTTTGTAAGGCCCAACACAAAGAGCTCTTTAACAGCACTCAGCTGGTGAAATGCAAATACACCTTGGAAAAATGTACAGCAGATGCAACCTGCTCTGCCCCTCAAACACTCCTGTACTTCTCCTCACCAATAGCACCATGCTCTGGCAGGATCAAAATCACAGAGAACTGGAATAAAATGAAGTATTTTTAAGGGTGTTTAAGTGTGTGAGAATTACTGCCCTCCCATACAGTCTGTGCCATGAGCTGCGCTTCCTGCAGCCCCAGTGTTGATGAGTCTGGATAATACAGCAATAGTCTAAAATATTTAAATGAGCTGGCAAAAGGGAGTTTCCGTGTTGTGATGCCTTTGTGCCGCTCCAATGAATGCAGTCGGAAACTTGAGCGGTGCTGGGTGCTGCTGACCTCCTCTGGCAAAACACAGCAGACACCAAGGGAAGGTCTCGCTGAAGGAGGGAGGCTGGGTTCATCTCATTGTGGGAGTTAACAGTGAGATTCCCAGCGTTGGTGACAAAGTGAGCTCCTGGTGCTGCGAGGCTGCCCTGCCTTCTCCAGGAAAGGCAATGTTTTAAAAGGAGTAACACTTTTCCACACATAAATTAGGCTATTCTCCATTTTCATGTAATTTTCAATGAAATTTCAGGATTTCTAGTTTCTTCTAAAGTTATCTCAAACAATTATTTTACCCTTCCTGGGAAGGAACTGTGTTTCAACAACAATCATGTATACAAAGTACAGAAAAGTAATAGGCTAAATTACCTGAACAACTTCATGAAATAGTATGTGTGCCAAAATATTTTTTTACCTTCCTATTTTCTATGTTTCCCTTCCATGTGAGAAAGATGTTTATGTGCTAATTACATGCATCTTTTTTTTTTTTTTTCATGTGTAAAATGTCATTTATGAGCCACTCTGAGCCCTTCCTTGCCCCATAACTCAATTTCTAGTATTGAAAATGAGCAAATTGGGATTGTTCTAGTCCATGCCCAGTTTGGGTTGACTTTACATTACCTATTGTGGATAAGTTCATATCCATACAGCTCCCTGAGTCAGAAAATCTATAGTACAGGTTTTCTGTCCTGTCACGATCTGCTAACACAAGCGGGAGTTGTGATGGTTCATTAACCGAATCTCAGAGTGCAAAAGAAACACATGGGGAAATTTTGTTTCAATCAAAACCAAAAGCACTTTTATTGAGTGCCAACAACACGATTATGCAATAGAGGAGAGAGAGAGAGACATAAAGAAACAAAGTAGAGAGAAAAAGAGAGGATTGGGTAATAGCTACCAATAGCGTGACGAAGTCCTCATGGTCCGGTGCCAATAGATTCCATCTTCTTTCCATGGGGAGATTTTGTAGGAGTCTTTTCAGAAAGTCCCTTTATAGTCTTTTCAAAAGTGGGGTGCAGCTGGCCAAGAAGTGAGGAAATTCTTTCCAGAAGCGGGGAGCAGCTGGTCAAGAGGTGGGGAAATAAGGCCCATAGTTTTGGGGTAATGGTACAGGTGTACAGTACAAATCATTCCTGCGCAGTCCTTTCCGCCTTGGCAGCAAGAACGATGCAGTCTACCGTGGCCTGCGCTAGTTTTCTCAGGAATGTGTACCAATTTTGGACACCTGCACTTGGCAGACATCCCACCTCGATCTGGCCGGACTTCTCAGTGCAAAAGTCCTCTTTCTGCTTTGGGGTTTTTGAGTTTACAGTCTCTGTCCTCGTCGATGATCGTGAGGCAGATGAGGGACTTTCGTGCCATCTCTTACACTATCCCACAAAAGAATAATCTCCATGGAAAGACAAGGAGTTTCCAGTTGAACATGTTCTTTTATCTTTTGGGGAAGGTTTTGCCTTGGCTGTGGGTTTTGCCTATCTCTAATGTTAGAGTAATGGTGATTTGTACAAAACCACTATTCTGCAGGAGTGGAGTGTCTGGATGCAGAGAGGGATCTGCCCCTGTGGAAGGGGCCAGATCACTTGGCTTTATTCTCACACTTTGGTTACTAGTATTTGCAGGTGATTCTGCACTTAAGTTTACTGTCAAGTTACATATCCACCTGTCAGTAATCTCCTTGGGGGTTTTCTTGCTGCAGTTAGCTAAAAGGAATATAGAGAGGGATGTTCAGTGATTAGTTTCTCGCATTCTACCTCAAACTCAAAATACAGGCAATGTAAGTTATTTGTCACATAGGAAATTATTGCTTCACCTTCAGGCATCTCACTGCTGGACCTTAGGCCAACAACTATATAAAAAGATATAAAAAATACAATTAAATAAAAAGGTCATTATCTCACATCCTTAACAGGTAAGACTCATTGAAATTTCTGTTTCTTTAATAGAAGTACATGCTAGTCCATCATCAGTAAATCTGTAATTGTTTTATAGCTCAAATTCAATCAGCCCTGCAAGCCTCATTTTCCATAAGTTTCTGCTATGAGGGAGCTGTAATTTCACATTTAAATAAGCATTTTATTTCATGGGTAATGACTTTAAAATAACAGGAGAGCCATAAGAGGATCAAAGAGCATAAAGCACAAGGAATACTCTGATGCACTGTAAGCTGTGAGTAGCCAAACCTCGTAGCTTTTGGAGGTGCTTCCTAAATTTTTCCTGTGATGCCAAGCACCACGCTTTGGGTCTACACCTGCTTACAGTTCCTGCATAGGTCCCCAAGCCATGTGTTCTCCTTCCATCTGACATCTCCCAAGCCCAAGATGTAGCTGATGGCCAAACCTCAGCTGTGGCTCCTCCACACTGCTGTCCCACATCCCAGCATGGATCCTGGGCCCCAGTGGCTGAGTTGCTGTGCTGCGCCTAGATAAGGAATGAGAGAAGGCTGTGCAGGTATGAACCACTCTCTGCTCCCAAGAATTACTGCTAAAACAGTAATACCAGACACTATTGCATAGAAAACAGACCGGTTTAAGTACTTTGTGCTTAAGAAATGTTTTCCAGTCTGTTGGCAGAACAGCTGAACTATCTTTTGTGTCACTTTTGTGAAGCCTGCAGGACAATTTGCTAAGGTTTACCACCACCACCCCCCCCCCAAGTTGTACAGTAAGAGGCTGTCTTTATTCACTGAACATCAAGCAGTGAGAAGGTGACACAAACAAGCAGGTGGTGATTCTGTTGTGTTATTCTGTTTCAAAAGCCATTCTCAAATGGTGAGAGCTCAGTAAAATGTGCTGAGTTCCTTAAACTGGTATTGGCTCTGCTATTCTACTCATGCCCAACACTTTGTCTGATGTGGTTTTAAACAGAGAACCCTGGCACCATCATTTTTATTGTTAGTCAGATTCCCTATAACCAGCTGCACAGTGCTGGCTATTTAAGTTTCAAGTCTTAATTCAGGGGTAGAGGAAGACTCACCTGGAAGAACAATTGTTGAAAGTACAAGGTTAGAAAGGCAAAATCTATGTGGTCGCAAGGTAATGTTTTTCAGAAGCAAGGTGCTGAGAAAAGCCTTTAAAAATGGATCTTTGTGGGCCCAGAACTGTGCAGTCACATTTACAGACATGATCTGTTCCTTGACAAACTTCTGACATTTACAGACATGATCTGTTCCTTGCCAGGCTTTTCCCAGCTATTTCTATGCAGTTTATCCCTGGCAGGTGACTGAGCTGGAGTTGTGTGCAGTGCATCCTGCAGAGCAGTGCATTAGCTGGGGTGTCTGCAGCACCTGCAGCAGGGTGGCAGGGCCATCAGGCTCTCAGTCCCTCAGGGCCTCAGGACTTGCTGCCAGCAGGCATCAGGCAGCTGAAGACATGGGCAAGGAGGCTGCAGTCAAGGCTGCCTGAATAGGAGTGATCACATAAGCTTCTATCTGCACTGAGTTTCAGTTCTCAGTTTGAGCAGGAAATTTGCAGGAGAAATATTGGTCCTTGGAAAACAAACTCATCAGTTCACTACACTGGAGTTAAACTGCTGGGGGGGTTGTGCTGCATGGAAAACAAATACACCTATGCCAGTTAATCATTCATTAAGTTCTTTGGCTCCAGAGGTCCCTTCCACCTTCAACTAGTCCTTGATTCTGTGAGACACTCAAATTACTCACTATAGCGTTCATTCCAGTCTAATTCTGTCTTTTCAGCCTGAAGCCCATAATTCACATGTCCACTTCCAGCCTGTGGCTGTGCCACATCCCATGTGCTAAAAGTCTCACTTGACAGAGTCCAGGCTCCTGCTGTTGCTCACCAGGTGGAAATGCTGAAGGCAGAGCTGACAATAGCCAGGAGGGAATGGGCTCTGTTGGAATGATCTGGGCTTGTCCTTTCCCTTGAGTGCCAGATCTGTGCAGCCTTGGACTTGGGTTTGCCTAATGAAGTGCTGTGTTGGGGCAGTTCTAAAGGAGAGAGAGTGATTTTTCACCATGAAATTGCCATTTCCTAATAGACTTCAATGCAAATTGCATATATTAGCTCCTTAACATTTGTGTAAACAAGAACTGAGGAAGCACATGACCTATGTCAAATGGTTTGAAACCCTGTTAATACAGCCTCATGGAAATGCTGGTGGCACTGCCTAAAACAAGGTTTAAAATCTTGCTAAGAGGGAGAATGAGCTTATTGGTGGTTCTACTGGTTTTAGAAAAGCAATTGTAATTTTCTGCTCCTACTTTCTACCTGCTGGATCCAGTAGCTTTAGCCGTTCCTGCCTGATGTCATACCAGCTCTTGTGATATAAACCCTTTTCCCATCAAAGCAAAGGCTTTTCTTGTGTTAGGGGTAGAAATGCAGTGTAATTCTATACCCAGTTACAAGTAATTGAGTTAACAGACTGTTTTTCTGCTTATATTCATTCCTGAAAGAACTCATTATGAGAAGGTTTGTACTTAAAAATCCCATTTGTTAGCTCTGGTTAAGTACACACAGTAATGCCCATCTACTGTGACACCTACTCATTGAGCACTACCAGAATAGCATTGCTCTATTCCAACCTCTATTATTAATCACCTTGCCTAGAAAAGATGATTTTAGAAAGGCGCTATATAAGGAAAACAGGTCTGCTGCCAAAGGAACAGAAATCTCTTCTGCTATGCAGAGAGACTTGTCACCATATGACTGTTTTCTTTCTTTTGGTACTTTACAGATTGGTTTTGGAAAGCTTATCCTCTGTCAGTAGTCTCTGTTATTTCCTTTACCTAGGCAACCTTTACCTAGGTAATGATCCATTCTAGTCTTCATTTTAATTTCTACTAATTCTTTTAAATTTCTTGAATCAATACTGCCTGGTCCTTTCTCCCAGCAGCCTGAGATGCTCTATGAAATCTGACCCCTGTATTTTAGGAATTTTTTTATTGTTGTGAAGGCTACCAAGTGAATGTATGTTGACTTGCAGCAACTGTGGCCTGGCATCTATAAGGTCAAAATAAGGTCTTTTGTAAGATATATATATATTGCTTAGGAAGTGTGATGTGCTGTAAGTGAGAAAAGGAGGCAGTGTGACACTGGCTCTCAGCCCATCCAGGTGTCCAAGGAGCAGTGCTGGTCTCAGGCCATGCTGTCAGAATATCCCATGTTTTAAGGAGCACAGCTTCACACAGATGTAATGATCCCATACAGTCACAGGGATGAGAGTAAAGTCCTGGGAATAATCCAAACCAGAGCCTGTTTTGTTCTCACTGCCCAGGCTGGGCCTCATACTCCCCCTCCCATTGGGGTGAGACATCTCCAGTCTAATGTTTTAGAGATAAGGCCTCTGTTGGGCCTCGTGTTTCAGCTGCATGAGAGCAGGAATCAGAGAGAAACCCCCAGTGCAGGTCTGGGAGCACCTTACCGGCCTCTTCCTTCCCATCAAGAGCACTTGTGTCCTGCTGCAGGAACATGCCCATGCATCACAGCCTGGTAATATCTGCTCCTGTTAGAGGTGCATCTTGCCTTCCTTTCCCCAAAGCCTGGCATTTGCTAAAAGTGACCCTGTGGTAGGGTCTCCTTCTAGCTGGAGACCAGGGGCACGTGTTTGGGAAGGAGTGTTGGGCTACTGAACCAGCCCATTTGCTGTCAGCCACTGGCAGAACAATTAGAATTGCATTGCTCTTACAGGACACATTCATTGCTTTCCTTTGGGATTAAGCACATTTCTCTGCCTGATGTTAATTGCTGTTGGGCCAATAATTCCACTTGCTCAAACCCTTGTCAAATTCCTGACATTAAAATTTTACATTATAATTAGGATGAAACAAAGAAATCACAAGACACCTGTCATAGCCTCATTATTTCCTGCTGATTAATGTTGCTGCAAACATCATGTTGAGGTTTCTGAGCTGAGAGGACCTGAGGTTAGGTCTTAGCCTCTGTCCTTCCCTCCCCAGGAGCCTACTGCCCTTTTCAGTGTAAGAAATTACATTTGATACTGTCACGATACGCTAACACAAGCGGGAGTTGTGATGGTTCATTAACCGAATCTCAGAGTGCAAAAGAAACACATGGGGAAATTTTGTTTCAATCAAAACCAAAAGCACTTTTATTGAGTGCCAACAACACGATTATGCAATAGAGGAGAGAGAGAGAGACATAAAGAAACAAAGTAGAGAGAAAAAGAGAGGATTGGGTAATAGCTACCAATAGCGTGACGAAGTCCTCATGGTCCGGTGCCAATAGATTCCATCTTCTTTCCATGGGGAGATTTTGTAGGAGTCTTTTCAGAAAGTCCCTTTATAGTCTTTTCAAAAGTGGGGTGCAGCTGGCCAAGAAGTGAGGAAATTCTTTCCAGAAGCGGGGAGCAGCTGGTCAAGAGGTGGGGAAATAAGGCCCATAGTTTTGGGGTAATGGTACAGGTGTACAGTACAAATCATTCCTGCGCAGTCCTTTCCGCCTTGGCAGCAAGAACGATGCAGTCTACCGTGGCCTGCGCTAGTTTTCTCAGGAATGTGTACCAATTTTGGACACCTGCACTTGGCAGACATCCCACCTCGATCTGGCCGGACTTCTCAGTGCAAAAGTCCTCTTTCTGCTTTGGGGTTTTTGAGTTTACAGTCTCTGTCCTCGTCGATGATCGTGAGGCAGATGAGGGACTTTCGTGCCATCTCTTAAAGATACTTTGACAAAAATGTGGTTTAGTTTTGAACTTGTTTTACATTCTGCTCCAAACAAACCACCCACACTGGCCTGACTTTGCCAGGGAGATGCCTCAACAGGGGAGAAATGGTAAGATGTAAAAATCTGCACATTACTGATCTTGATAGCCAGCTCTTCACATCCCCATAAATGTGCTACTCCATAGCACAGCACAAGTGGAAATTACTCTTGAATTTTTTCAGCTAATTAAGAGATGAAAACAAATTGTGCCTACTGAGGTTCACCGTGTAAACCTGAGGAACATGAAATGAGAGGTTAATGGGGTCTTGACTTTGGCTTATTCAGCCTCTGCTGAAGGTTATAAATCCGGAGCTTATGGAAAGGAACTGTTTGCTAATAGGTAGACTTACAATAATGCATACATAGAAAAAGGTAAGTATGAAGAGTGCTGTCTAGTATTATCTATGTCTGAAGCTACACTGGGCATTTTTTGTTCTTGGAGAAAAGCTAAAGTTTAGCCTGGATTTTACAGCACTTTGCTGTCTGCTAATGGAGATGGCATATTATGACATACCTCATTTTTTTAATTGCTGACTTGAATTTACATTTGTTTACTGAGATGCTAAAATGAAGTCAGGGTAGTAATTAAAAAAAAAATACTATAGCAGATTTGGTCAAAGCAGCTGGGCAGTGGGAAGAGGTTTTTTGGCATTTAGATGAAACAAAGATTTTTCTTCTTTTCATGAACTTTTTGCTGCCTACAAAATGTCCCATTGAAATCCTTCCTTTTTATAAAAGTGAGTGAAATTGCTTTTATGGATATTTCCCTACTGGGTTCATGTTGCCTCAAGACATCAGCATCACACTAGAGGCATCATGCTGTTATTTTAACTCCAGGGCACTTGCTGTCAACATGTAAGTTGTTTTGTTACACCACACATAGTAAAAGCTTCTGCTTTAAGATAAATCACGAAGAATTCTCACATATCAACATCTGAAGACCTGAAAGTTTGTACTTTAACCTCTTGGCGGGAATTTAACTACTCTCTTGCCAGGAATTCAGTTTGACCAGTGTGTAGGCAAGGAGTGCACATTGCTTCCCACATACAATATGGATATTGGAAGATTACTGTCAATTTCCTGATTCTGAGAAAATCTGTAAATTGGTAAATAATCTTGCTAGGACAGATCTTTAAAAAATCGTCATTATTGTTGCTCTTTGAACTACACAGTTCTGGCCAATACTGGTCATCAATACAAGAAGAGATAGCAACAGCCAGACACACTGAGCCTGGGTTCATCATGAGCCTCTGAGCCCTTGTGTAGTTTAGTGTTGATACTGTGTTGTCTTGCTGAGGCAGTCAAATCCTGCTAATAATATTTTCTTAAATTGCTGTGCAAATTTGAAATTACTCTTGAGATCTTGAAGGTTTTTATGAAAGCTAAGCCATTCTCCATGGATTCTTGTTCTTCATAAATTAGGGTGCAGCTCAAGAAGGCACTTCATTAGTGCCTCAGTCACACATTTTTCAAGTGGGATGTCTTCAATGTAAATGTCATGAATTCAAAGACTCGTGTTGGTTAAGTTAGAGCAAAATTCTTCAGTGAGATTACTTGAAATATGTAGTCTTAAAAACAGGCAGGCTCTGCTGGAAGGCTACGTGCTTTCCATGTGCGAGAGGTGTCCTTCCTTTGTCCTTTCAGTACTGGCACACTAAGGAGCAGGACTCTGTCAGGTTCCCAGGCACTACCCAGAACCAAGCAGGTAGCTCCCACAGAGAACTTGTGCCATGAGCACCAGCATTTTCCATTGTCAGAGGCATGAGGTGTTCTAGCATGTCATTCCTTTAAGACAGTAATTTCCCAAAGGGGTGTTCTGTGTGTGTATGTGTGCACAGCTGTAAAGCTGGACACACATGAGCTTCATCCCCTCCTAGCTGTGTTCTGCAGCCCTGGTACTATCCTGGTAATGTTCCTCAAACTGAAAACCTTTGCTCTCCCCTGATGAACTGTCAGGGAATCTGTTCTCAGTATGGTTTTGATTGCCAGGAAAAAAACCAATTTGATTCTCTCTTATGTTTCAGCTGCCTCTAAAATTCACCTTGGACAGATAACATCACAGTTTGTAAAAGTGTGTTAAAATTTTTGAAATATTATTTCCTACAGAAGAAATCAAACTATTGAATATCTTCTTGATTTAGGTTTGAGATACTCATCAGAAAACCCTCAGAGTTGGTTTGATGCTGCAGGCAGATTTGCACAACTCTTGTTTGGATCTGTTTTTGCATGCAGCATCAGAATCAAATTCAAACAGCTGTGTCCTGCAACCTGGCAGCACACCAGGGCATCCACAGACAGGCTTGGACATTATGCTACATGCTGCTGACAGCAATAGCTTTCACCTGTTATATTACGAAGGCATTGCAGTATTTGACAAGATGTGAGTTATAGGTACTTTTATCAAACAAATCCATATTTCTGTTGGCTCTGGCACTGTATTGAGAGATAATGCTTGGGAGGAGCTACTGCATTTCAAGGCTTGGAAACAGAGCACAAGGTTTAGTAGTGGCTGGTTGTGTTCCCATTAAATGTAGCTACTGTTCCATGTCAGGATTGAAGAAGAGTAAATAACATGTTCCCTTCAAGAGCAGGCTGCCATGGCTGCAACCCTGACAGTAAGGTGTGAATGTTGAAGTACCATGATACAATTTCAAGAGAGATTGTTTTGTATTTATGTGGCAAACTGAAATTTAAGGTTGCAGTGTTGTGTGGGGGAGATTTCAGATTTTACCAGCTACTTCTAATCTTTTGGTAGACCTGCCAGCTGAAATCAGAGGTAAAGGGACAGACACTAATGGGAGTTTAACATAATCCAGGAATTTCTATAACCCTCTCTATTGTAGCAAGCTTAAGAAAGTGAATGCAGCATGTTGGAGCTGGAGATGGCTACTTTGCCCTGATGGTCTTTTCTTCCATATAAAGGGGAGCTCCTCTATAAAGGAAAGCTGTTTTGCAGCAGAGTGTAGTAGCAAGTGTTTGAAACATTTTGAAAATATACATGTACTCGCTTTGAAATTTCAGATCAAAATGAGAAATGTAGAATGCATTTCACGTTACAGTGCTTTTCATCAGACAATAGTTTAACAACATTCTCAGCTCAAGAAATTCAAATCAGTGACATGTCAGGGAATAAACTCTAGGGACTGATTACCATTTTAGTGGTTGCTAACACAGTGATGATTTCCTGTCTAAAGTCAAAGTGCTCAATAACTCCAGTTAGAAAGAAAACCCTTTAGAGGAAAGAGAAATCGTGTCAGAGGAGCTCACTGGACTGTTTAAGTAACAATATTTTATGGATCCAATAAACAAGCTATTCCCAGTCCAGAAAGCAGCATTCCTGAACTACAGGTCAGGTACAGCAGAAATTAATTTAGCTCAGTAATGTGTGTAGCTCATAGAACCATTCACAGCATTACAGAATTAATTTGGCAACACTTCCTATTCCAGCCTGGCTCAAAACAGGGCAGTTCACAAAGGAGGATCACAGACTCACTGTCACTACACAGAATGCTTTGGGAAACTCCAGGGAGAGTTCATCCTGTGTGGCTGGATAGAACCATAAAGTCATTTAAGTTGTGAAGGAACTTTAGGATCATCAAGTCCAACCATTCTGCCAGCACTGCCAAGGGCATCAGTAAACCCCATCCCCAAGTGCCACATTCCCACCTCTTTTAAATCCCTCCAGGGATGGTGACTCTACCCCTGCACTGGTCAGCTGGTTCCAATGCCTGACCACCTTTTTAGTGGAGAAATTTTTCCCAATATTCAATCTAAGCCTTCTCTGGTGCAACATGAGGCCATTTCCTCTTGTCCGGTCACTTTTTTCTTGGGACGGGAGACTGACTGAGTCCAAGTGGACAGTATCCACAGCCATTCCCTCATTCACTGAGTGGGTCCCCATGTCATAGAGGGAGATAAAGCAGGGTCAAGCAGGACCTGTCTTTCATAAAGTCATGCTGACAGGTGTTTCTCTTCTGCATCAACTGTAATGGGAGGATTTTATCCATCTCAGCAGATCAATGTCTGTGTGAAATACAGTCATCAATGAGTATCACCTCTGCCTGACGAAAGCCAGAAAATGTGAAATGGCCAGACAAATCTAGTAGGTCATCAAATGGTTAGAGCAATGGTGTCATGGTCAGGGTTGGTACTCAGACCAACATGGGACTCACTCTGCCACGCCAGGTTGGGGCTTGGGGCTGATGGGGTCTATCCGACAAAGAAGGGATTGAGTATTTTTGCTCTGGGACCTGCCAGATGAGTGAAGGGAATTTAAACTAGGTGTAAACTCTGTTTGAGAAAATTTCTACATGAGCTTCTGTGCACTAGCGTGCTCAAAGTAGGGAGCACTAGCACTGTATTTCATTGACTGCCACTGGGGATGATTCTCCTGCATTTGCTTTAGCCAAGCATGTCTCTAGTGCTTCAAAAATGGGTCATCTTCTTTTTTCCTTCTGATCTCACAGGTTCTTTTCTCACCATACTAATATTGATCTGGAATCAGCATAGGCCTAGCCCTGCTCTCACAGATCTTGCAGAATAATTTAGAAGTGCACTTAACAGTTGTTTTGACTACCTCATTCTTAATGTGAAATGACAGTTCTTCTTAACAAGTGCTATCAAATCACTGGCTTTGCATAAAATGCCTTACTCCTATGGAGGGGTGTTCACCTATGTCTAGCACCTGTAACGGGATTTTAAGTTTAAAAGTTGTATCCAGGTCTCTATATTTAGCTCTTCCTGTTTCAGAGATATTCAACTTGCAAATATCTATGCTACTAGTTTATATAAATCCTATTTCAGGTATTTGCATTTCAAATTTGGTTGGGCTTAAGCAAAAGGCTCTGCATACTGTAAGACAGCTTGGTTTGGAGGCAGAAGAGTAGAAATGCCTCCCACTGAAAAGTATCAGCCCGTAGTTCAATGTATGTTCCACAAAATGTGCAAGAGATGATCATGTCTCAGAGTGCTATTTTCCCACTGTGACTAATGCTCCATTCCAGCCGCCCCAGCCATCCTTGCCAGTTCAAAAGACTGTAATTCAAGCATGGAGCTATATCCACAGATAGGGATGCCAAGACCACTTAGCAACCTATGATTCAGTCCAGCAGATTAAGATAATGCATCCTATCCATAAAGAAAAATATGCTTTTAGTATACTACTAATGTTTTTCTTTCTGAAAGGGAGGAAATTTTCTGTGCAGGGTTCTCCTCTCCTCCAAGGGAATTAGCTCTTTAGAGACGATAATTCCAAGAGCCTGTACCCAGCCCAGATAGTCCTCAGCATCAATGAACTCAGACAAAACCACTTCACTTCTTGCTCCTGCATGAGTCACGGAAACCTCAGTTTAGCTGAAGAGTGCTCACCCGTACTTCATCACATGCAGTGATCTTTCTTGCAGCAGGGCTAGTTTCTATCTCTGATAGAGGAGGAGCACTTCTAACATTACTGGGAAGCAGAGGGTCTCTGGGTTGCTTCCTAATATCATTATAATGGGGAGAATCTGCAGAGACTCTGCAAAAGGAAGGATGTTTGCATGGAAGTTACTGATCACTGTAATGCCCTCCTCTGGGGAAACAAGTGGATAGAGCTGCAGGTGAAACCCAAGGGAGCCTGAGGTTTAGGGAAATCAGCACCCAAAGAACAGCTGTCAGGGAATCTGTCTCCTGGTTGCAAGGCCTTGTGATGTGACTGGACATATTGTGGGACACGAAAAGAGAGAAACAGGGCACCTACTGCCAGCTGTCCTTCTAGCTGTAGAGAAAGAGGGAAGCCAGTCTCTGCTCTTTTCACCACCTGAAATAAGACAGGGCTGTTGACTGAGTTTGCAGGGACAGCTTAGTTGGAGTATAAAACACTCTGATGCTGACCTGAAGATCTAGAGCAGCAGAGTCCCATCAGCTTGGGTAGGAGCCATAAAACCTATTCTAGCGGTAGGGTTTTCCGATTTTTCCTCATTGTGAGGATCTTTCAGAGCTGGACAAGGAGAGGACTGTTTCTTTCCTGACGCAGTTCTCATTCCCTGCATTTGTGGGGATGCATTGACAGGGCACGGTGTGCGGGGCTCCTGTGTGCGTGACACGGTGACAGCAGGTGGCAGCAGGATCCCGGCTCCCGGCATTAACCCATCCCCGGGGTGCGGGCTGGGAGCCTCAGCAGCCCGGGCAGGTGCGGGTGGAGCACTGGGAGCTGCGGGGCCGCCTGTGCTGCACGGCGCGCTGAGCTCGTCGTTGCCTCTGGATACCGAGAATGTGGAGTGTTCCCGCTGGCTCTGCACTGACCGGCAGCGCTGGACACCGCCAGCCTGCTGCTGTCACAGCGGATGGAAACGGAGCTCGGAGAGAATGGCATTGCCGGGCGCAGCCTGGCTGCGGCTCTTCGCTTTTGCGTCCTGACAAGGCTCCGGTGCCGCTAGGTGGGGATAAGATCCTTTCAGGCTGAAGTTAGAGAACACTGCCACAAACAACGGCATTCAACTGCTGCCTTCGTTGTGTCACCTGTAGAGAGGGGAGAGCCTGGTGTGGGACTGTCACCCCGAGTGTGGACTGTCACCTGGAGAGAGGAAAGGCTGTATGTGGGACCATTTGTCACATCCCCACCCTGGGAATTGATGCAGAATCATTCTGTGCTGGAGAGTCCAGCTCACCTCAGTGCATCGGGCAGCCAGTGGGGTTAGAAATCTAGGAAACCCAGATATTTCCCAGAGGTGGGATATTTCAGTTGGAATGGCAACCTGCCGCCCATATGGGAGAGGCTCTTCTCGTGAATATTATTTAACAACCATTAATAAATTTACTGTCTTTTGGCAAATGGAAAAAATATTTCACTCAAATATTTTTCACCCAAATCTCATTTTGTGAAGAAAACTGCTGGGAGACTGATGTGAGGACTTCATTAGAAAAGCTCACCTAACTCCAGCTGATAGTTGGGATCCAGGTACTTGCTTCCATGGTAGGAACAGAAGTTCACGGTGTGGATGTTGGCTTTTGACCTTTCTTCTATTTAAAAGGTCAATGGAAAGTGTACAAACCCTGTCTTTTCTAGTCTGCTCAGCCTTGCAATCAGTCATGTTGTTTCAAACAATGCTGAAATCTGTTGCATTGTAAAGCAGCCATGGAAGGGAAAGCTGGGGTTGGAGGGCAAGAATCAATGAACAGACAGAACTTACTTGTAGTAAGAAAGACAACATTATGTTTTGTGCTTTGGCAGTGCAACCTTTTTGTAATTAAATTAACAGGTTAAAATAAAGCTCTTTTAATTATTTAATGACTAGGAGAAAAGTACAGTTAAACAAATTATTCATCATGCTACAAATAGTTATTTTAATTCTAAGTACTGTAACATTTTTCAGGGAACCATTATTTATTTGCACTTCTCTGTGAGAGAACTTTATTAAGTTTGAGGTTGTAACCCCAGATTTGTATGTTGTTTTCTTGCAGGTAAGTCTGGATTGGTCTGTTTGAACTGTGCAGTTTGAGAATGTAAGTGAACTAAGTAAGCCTTCTTCAAGCTGTCCCAGTCTGTTAACAAGGTCAGAGTAATTTTTTTGAGTTCTTATACTGTAAATTAAAATTAAAATAGAATGGATACTGCAATTGCAGATTGCTTTGGCTGTGAGACACAATGGGATCGTTATTGTCAGCTGTGAATGTCACAGAACAAATGTGTGCACTGAGAACTATTATGCAGGCTACTGTTCCCGTGGTCCATCCTTTGACTAGGACTAGGTGGGGACAATATGAAATATTCAAATTACTGGTATTAAAGGGTAATGCAACTTTATAAACTATTTTTTCATTGATCATGTAAATGGGTTCTCTAGGTATGGCAGATTTCCAGATATAAAACTTACAGTACCTTCACTTGAATAGGGCCAAGTTAACAAGTCATGCACTGAAAAGTTTACTTTGTGGGTCATTCAGAGCTGATTATCTTTTATTAATCAGCTGGCAGCAGGACCTTGCTAGAAGTCAATAAAATGCTGTTACTGAACTGGCATGCTGTGCTTCACATCTAACCCAAGCTCTGTGGCACTGCTGCTAGCAGCAGGAGTGCTTCCCTTGCAGGCTCCCAAGCACTGGAGTGAGTGGGCTCCATTCAGGTGGTGGCATGTTTGTTGTGTCAGAGTTGAAAATTATTTCCTTGGAAATTTTCTTCCTCTTTTTTCTTCTCCCATTATCTCCAGGATCAATTACATTCACGTCCTGTCAGATCCTAGTGTTGTGTCTGTAAATCAAACTGTGGCTTCTTTAGAAATCCATACTATAAAGGATTCTCTTGTCCTAGTTCCTGTGCATGTACCAGTAACAAAAATCTTTCAGCAATATTTCTGTACACCCAAGTTGTGATATCTCTTCAGATCAGTGCTATTGTAATGTGAATTGCAGGATAGATATTGAAGATCAATATACAGAAAATGGTACACAAGGCATGTTGTCTTGCAGTCATTTGGTAATTTTAAAACTCTTCACCATCCAAAAAATTTTTTTTCGTATTTCAAGTAGTCACAGCAAAAGCTACTGCCTGTCCCCAAATTATTGATTAGTTCTGCACTACTCTAGATTTTATGTATTTGGTTATGTTTCAGTTGTTATTCAGATCTGCCAGCAAAACATTATAAGAATGCTGAGAAATTTCTTATGCTTGGCTTTTCATTTTTCCCACTTTCTCCTTTTCCCTTTCCCTTTTCTCTTTCCCTTTCCCCTTTTGTTGACTGATGTTAGGATGATTTTTATCAACTGGGTAAAGAAGTCATGTTCTTTGCAGTTGTATCACCACTACCGAGGAGTATTTTCCCAAGCGAGTGCCTCACTTCTGAAGTGAGTGAAGCTGATAGTTGAGGTCAGCAAAATGTGTGACTGGATTCACATATGCTACATTTCTGTCTCTTACTTTTTTCTCCTGAAAGATGGCAGTGGTTTTGGTCATGCTCATCCATTTGTTTGGATATCCTAGACATGACAGCCTCAATACACATTTACTTCGACTCTTGAACACCTCCTGGCTACCAGTTTTATAACTCAGCTTGCATCCTGCATTTGCTTCAGACTACAACATTTACCACAGAAATTTTACACTTTAAGGTTGATCCTTTGAAGCTTTTTGATTCCAACTATCCATTTTTGGCTTTTAGAAATGAGTTTGGTTTCCAAAACCTGGCTGAGCAGATTCTTTTCCTCTGCAACAGTTCCCAGCCTCTAATATATCTGTGTACCATTGACTCTGTCATGACGTGATATTTCTGTGCCCTTTTAAATGTGATGTACTGAGCTCATGCCTTAGGTACCTGCCTGTATTCCCCCTCCACATTCTTTAGATCACCCGTCAGCCTTGGCTTGGAGAGTTTTGCACAAGGACCAGTTTCCACACTCCTTAAACAATTTATTCATTGCCTCCAAGGGCAATAAGCATCCCTTTGAACCAGGCACACTGCACTGTAATAACTGTGCTGTAGTGTAACAAGGCTGTGTAGTGTATTTTAAGGAACTCTGGAACTATTAATGACTGAGGGGTTGAATGTGAAAATACCATCCATCACATCTCATTGCCATGAAAAGCAGACTTGTATTTCAGCATTTCTGTTTGAAATGTTTAAATGTCTCTCTCTCAGGTTTTTAGATGTAAGTATGAATACTGCCAAAGAAAAAATAAAACCTCTAAAATAAACATCTAATGTAGCCAAAGTTATACGCAGCATTATGGAAAGAAGTTCCAATTTAAAGAAATATACAAAAAATAAATTCCTGTAGATCCTGTAGAGGCTGAAATTGATATTCAGTTCATATGGTCCTTCCATTGGATGCAGAAATGATGATGAGGATTTAGGAGAGAAGTTAAAAGGGAATGCTTTTGAAAATGCTGTCCATATATAGCCAGCATCTGCCCCAGTATATCTCAGAACTCAGCACCATGGAAGATTTCATCAGGTTTTAGAATTTAATTTTTAATTAAATTCTTATTGCATCCTTTTGTATGATCCCATTAGAAAATAATTACATTGTTTTGTGTGAATTTTATTCATTGAATAAATTGGCCTGAAATTAATCATTATCAGCAACTGAGAAAATACCGAAAACATTAAAGAAAATATTGAAAGAGCTGGAACTGACACATTTGTCTCAACAGAGCTGTATCTAAAAAAGATGCACACACAAAGAATCCAAGGCATAATGATCTTCCTACACACACCATGGAATAAAATATTTATACTGTGATCATGCTATTAATAAAATGATGGATCTGACAGCGTCTGCTGCAACAAAACTCAGCTGAGAGCCTGGGTGCTGTCTGGATGGGGCAAAGCAATGTAAGAACTGAAGACCAGAAGCATATGGACTAGCTTGGGAATCCCTATCCTGAATTAGCTGTTCAGTTGTGTAATACCCTGACTTTCAAAAAGTCTCCCATGTCAGCTGAGACTGTCCCTTTAATTTTAGAGTGCAGTGGAGGGCTGGGGAGCAGACGAAAGGTCTGCAGCCCTGCTGTGCTGCTACCATCCCTGGTGGATCCCTGTGTGTGCTGGGGGAGTTCTGCAGTGATCTCCTTGTTTCCAGTTGTTGTCAGAGGTAATTCTATGACCATCAGGAATGGTTGGGCTTGATCAAAGCAGGATGATATCATGGACTTTGCTGTTAGAGTGCTGCCCTCTCAGAGTGCTGTTGTGGAGCCAAAAGGGTTGTCTTCTCCTCTTTGAGCTTGGTCCAGTTTCCAAGGTTTAAAGAAAAAGATAAAAAACCCAGGAGGCATGTATAGGGGCAAAATAACAGGTAGAAATGAGAGGAACAGTTCATCTGCACTGTGAACAGACACTGTGGGGCCAAATCTTAGATTTAAAGGTACCCCTTAAGGGTAGTTGTACAGGAAAATTTAACTATCAAATAGATACTGTTTGGTGTTTTTCCTGTTGCTACCATGATTGCCATTTTCTAATGCACGTGTGAGTTCAGTTTGACATCTCTTCTTGTTTGCTGGGAACAGAAGGGAGATGTTGCTCACAAGTGAGGTGTTGACACTGGCATGAGGCATTTATCTTTGTGATCCCCAATGTTTTGCCCAACACATTACCTGCCAGAGACATCTTGGTGCCCAGTTCTGCATGAGTTCAAACTTTACCCAGTGTCAGAGTATGCCAGGCACCCAGCCTTCCTCCTTGGATGGAGAGGAGGAATATGGGCAGCAGTACCCCCCTGATCTGCATGTGCATAGCTGAATTGGGTAGTCATGGATCAAATGTAGGTGGATATTTTCCTCCCAGAACACTCCTATGTTTCTTTGTTGACAGGAGTGTTTTCCTGCACAGTGAATTGCTCAGGCTCAAAAAGAACAACTGAAAATTATATTGAGAGTTTGTTACAAATATGGTCTATTGCTGTGAGAAGGTAACGAGCAGGAAACACACTGCCTGCAGCTTTGTTCTGTCAGCTTGCCCAGGCTAAATACATTTTGATTGGAGTTTATTTGAGTAGGTTCTCTCTCTCCCCCCTGTCTCTCCCCTAAGACACTATTACTGGTGGATTGGGCTGGTCAGAGAACAGCTGGGAAGTGCTCTAGGTTTAAAAAATTGCTCTTTTTTTTCTGAAAAAAGAGGAAACCTCATGTAGCTTCCAGGAATTAGGGTGCAGAGCAACCAACAACTCAGTAACTGAAGTGTCATAAGGGGAAGGCAGGGTCTGTGGAAGTCCCTCCTCTGCTTTCTGGGGGTGGGAGAGGCCCTGACTGGACCTGTGGGCAGAGCAAGGACATCTCTCTGCTCCATATGGGATAAAGCAGAGCTCGGACTTCGCGTCTTGAATCCAAGCAGGGAGAATCACAGAACTATAGAATGGGTTGGAAGTGGACTGTAGAGGTCATTTAGTTCCAGACTCCCTGCCATGAGCAGGGTCACCTTCCTCTATTCCAGGCTGCTCCAAGCACTGTCCAACCTGACCTTGGGCACTGCCAGGGATCCAGGGGCAGTTGCAGCTTCTCTGGGCACCTGTGCCAGCCACTCTCACAGGGAAGAACTTTTTCCTAATATCTAATCTAAACCTACTCTCAATTTGAACCTATTCCCCCTTTGTCCTCCAGGCTCTTGTAAATAGTCTTGCCCCATCTTTTGTGTAAGTTCCCTTCAGGCACTGGAAGACCACAGTTAGGTCTTTGAAGCCTTCTCTTTTCTAGGATGGAAAATGCCAATTCTCTCAGCCTTTCCTCATAGAAAAGGTGCTCCATCCCTCCAAGGAAGGGAGGATGGGGAGGATGCCTTGGCTTGTCAAAGAGCTGGGCTGCTCTGGAAATGCAGCTTTCTTTAAAAAAAGGAAAAAAAAATCCATTTCTGTGGAACATTTTTGTTTTCTGCAAAAGAGATATTTTAACAAGAAAAAGAAATTATATATTTGTTAATTGGTTATGTTGGTAGATCAGCTGAAAGCAGCAGCAAACCAGAAAAGAGGTACAAGTGAATTGGACTGTGAGAAATCTCCTTTCCCAAATAGAAATAAAATTCATTTTCAATGCTTATTGGCATCACCCAGCTCATTTCATTTTTAGTAGGAGCAGAGATTTTAAACCTGACCAAAATTAAGATTAAGTTGCTTTATTCTTTTTACCCTCTGTCCCAGTCCACTTCCATCAGGTAGTGTTTCTTTTGCTTTCTGTACTCAACCATCGTTTATTGCTCTAAATTACAATAACTTATGTCTGGACTGTCCCAAAGTTGGTTTGATTTCCATGGTAATATGATTTGATATTTCAGTAAATTCTTAACCTCCTCTCAGGAATGTTTCGGCTCAGTGAGAATTTTGGTAAGGTCTGTGAGATCCTCAAGTGAAGTTCAATAATGAAAAGAAAAGTATGATTTATTTTTGGTTGGGGGTACCTGAGAAAAGCTGTGGATGTCAGTGACACTAATTATATTGAGAAGGAATAGATACTTCTAAAAGATAAATAACTATTAATATATTGGAATACTCATACAGAAAACAGCCTCGCTCGGGCCTTTAGGGACACCTTGCTACACAGCAAAGCTTTGGTGAAGTGATAAAGGAAACCATTTACAGTTTTCAAAAGAATCTGTGGGACTGATCCTGCTGTGAACAGCAACACAGGGTCCACTGTCCAGCTCAGGAGGGTCACTTGTCATCACACAGACAGCCTTGGACCTGCAGCATCATCTCAGTGCTTAATGTAACTGGACAAGAGTGTCCTGGAAGACGGCAACATAAAGCATCACTTGAAGGCAGAAGAACACAAACAGTTAAAATACCAGGAACTGGAACAGCAAACTGGATTTCAGGTTTTCAGAGGTGCATTATTAATGCAGTGGTTTAATAATTACAATAGCAATGTAAGTTTTTACTTTCACACACATCTATCTATCTATCTATCTATCTATCTATCCACCTATCTATCCACCTATCTATTGATCTGTCTATCCACCTGTCTTTCCAGGTTAGATTGTCCCAAAATGAGTTAAAAGAATGATGAGTGTAGTACTTGATGTTGTGCACAGAATTCTTAGTCATTGCAGATCAAGTAACCAAAATTTACCAGAACAAGTGGCCCTACTTTCAAAAGATGCAGGGTTTTTTTTGTAAGTCTGTTCATGTCTGGTTGCAAATCTGCAGAGCTAAGGGAAGGTAAGTAGGAAGGACAGAGAAGTACTTGCGAATGGCTGCTATTAGGTAGCTCCAAATAAGGTCCTTCAGAGAATCTGTTCCTAACTGTCATGTCCAAGGACTTGGAAGCAATTTCAGTGTTTCTGGATGCCTGTGGAAGTGGCCCCTGAGCCAGAGCAGCCAGCTGCACACAGTGCTGGCCATGGGCACGCTGTGTCCTTGGTGCTGTTTGTTGGCTCTCCTCGCCTGGGACAGCCACAGGAACAGCAGGTGACCTGCACCAAGGGCAAGTGTTTAACACAACTCTGGGGCTGTGCAGCAAGAGGGAAAGGTTTTCCTTCCCACAGACTCCTCAGACTTAGACTGATTTCCCCCAACAAGCCTCTTATAATATTTCAGATTTTACTAAGTTCCTGTAAATGTGTTTGCAGGGGAAAAAAAAGCTACTTGAATAAATAGCTAGCCTTTTGTAACTGTATTCCAGTCAATAGTGAAATACAGAAATAGGGCATCTTCTGAATGAAATGATTTTGCTTTGAGTTTTCTGAACTTCACTATCAGTCAAAGAAAGTATTTGGACTTTTTCCTCTGTGTTGTTAGAGTATAAGATCCATCTAAAGCTGTAATGTGAAAAATTTTACTAGTTATCAAACAGATCTGGTGGATTTTGGCTGTGACAGAGAGGAAATGCTAAACAAAGTGGTTACTGTATATTCTGTTGCCTTAGAGACTGAAACATCTGTATCCATGCAGGCAAGTGATGCAGACATGGTAAGATTTGACTCCTTGTGTTCTTCTGTCTGTCAATGGAAATGTTCTATGGTGTGAATATTCAGGGCTTCTTTAGCATTGTGTTTGTCTGGATGTGTGGCATGTCTTGGACTAGGAGGGCTTTTTAATTAAAGTCTGACTTTGAAGTCAGGACGCTCCCTAAGAAAAGATGCTTTTACATAAATAATTTTTCAAGATGAACTTGGAGGGACTTGAAATGATTGTTGTACTGGTGATAATTGTTGGATTTGTGAAGGCACTTGAGCATCTGGGTCTCCTAGAAGACAACTTTGAAGGTAGGATATTAAGAAATAGGAAATATTTTATTCTGAAAGCCAGTTGCTGCAGAGGCTTTTACTTTAATCCGTATGTGCATGTGCTGCATTTGAGTATCAGGGGAGCTGAAAGGTAGCTGAAATAACATTATATATTTTCTTTTGGCAAATGAAATGTATTTTAATGTCTATATAGTATTGTAGTTCTCACTGCAACTCCGAAAATAAATGTGACATAATCTTAAACCATTCTTTGTTTATGTTTAAGACTGCTTCAAGAATTTCAATACAGATCTGTGTGCCTTAGTGAACTGCAGCTCTGAATGAAAGGTTTACATTTTAGCAAGTTTATCATTATATCTTCCCAATTTGTTCTAATTTCCACAAATGTCATGGCTTATTTTTAGCTATTGGCTATTATTAACAGGAAATCCAAGAACCTTACTGAATTTATTTGGATGAATGTTCCTGTCATAATCAATTTAGCAGTCTTTCAGAATATTTATCTTTAACAGACCTACTTGGTCTTGCTCTCTATTCTCATGTATGTTTTAGGAAAACATTACTGATTGAAATGTAAATATGCTTTGTAGAGTATAGTTTGAGGAAGCTGACTGCTGAAGATATCTTAATTCTTGTTACCTCTCTGTTTTTATAAACAATGTAATTCATGTAGAAACACACAAACATTAAATGTAAGCAGAAGGGATGAATTTTAGACAGTGAGCTCTATAAATCAAAGCTTGTCTGTGCAGACAGCCTCATTGTTTAATAGGAAAAGTAGATTAACATTGTGCCTGAATATTCCTGAATATTGAACAGCTGCTTTTTTTAGAAACTTGAGAGTCATCTTTCATGGTAAGCAAGAAATGCACAGGTGTTAAAATAACCTTCAGCTACCACAGATACAGGACAATTATTCCTTTCTGCTTCAGAGCTCATGACAACCTGGAAGAGGCAAGCTTGCTGGCCTCATATTAATTACCTGACAACATTTGGTACAAAGTTCAAAGAATCCTGGAGATTGGCAGCGAACTATAAATAGAGGGAAAAAGTTACAAAACTTTTGGTTCATTCATTGTGTGCTTTCTTTTAGTTCTCATGCATGTATTTGCTTTTCCTACTTCCTGCTGCTTTGAGCATTTTTCCTAACTTTTATATTTGGATGAATTAAGAGGTACCTGGTGATGTCTGATGCAAAGCATTTTGAAGCTGGGGCAGTAATGCAGCTTGTTTAGCAAGTGCTTCACCTACCAGCTCTGACTTTGCCAGGGCTATTGAAATGATCAACTTGTGCAAACAAGACAGAGTGACAATAGAAAAATCTATTTATTCTGGCTTTTTTGAGTCTTCAGATGTCTGTGTGCTCCTATCACAGAGAGGTGTTAGATGGTACCAGACGTACAGGTAATTTCCTATCTCCAGCTCTAGCAAAGTCCATTATGAATTGGACCATCTGGGCACCTGAATTTTCAGAATCCTTTTATTATCTGCCTGAATGCATCTAAAGGCAGATTTTATTCAACAACTTGATTAAAAAAGAATAGAATATTGAAGAAGGAAGCTTTAGGAGAGGGCAGTTCATGCCTTTGTGTAGCTGCTCCTTCCCAGTGTCCAGTCTCCAGTGTACCTGTGAGCGGCACTCATGTCATGAGGGGGGGGAGTGACACATTGCTGATTCTTAACGAGAGGGAAAGTTCCAGAATATTTGAATAATTCAGAGCAAATTGTAATAATGTCTAGTTGTATTTCTGATGAAATTTGCATTAAAATACTGTGAATTATACTGAAAAAGGGACAAGGTTAATTCCACATTAATATGTTAGAACTTCAGGTAAAGCTGGCATTCAGACTCTGTACTTTGAACCTGTACACAATTACGGCTTCATTACAGCTGCTTCTGCCATGTCCACCCTTTGTAAGAATTTACAGCGTACACAAACTTCATGAGATCTGCTGCTTGCTCATGTTAATGGTAACATGACTTGAATGAGGTTGTCTCTCAATGATTTCCACCTCTCTGTTCCTCAAATCTCTTATCTCCTTTTCATTTTCCTCCTTTATTTTCTTGAAGTGTGTGTCCTAAGTCTCAGCCCTGGCCCACTTGCCACATCTTGGTTTGCTGTGGCTTGGCTGTTTGTCAGCACTTGGTGTTGGACAGGGGTTCCTCAGCAGGCGAGGAGCTCTTGGAGCGTGGTGATGGCACCAACAGGGCAGAGTCTGTCAGCATAAGAAGGACTTCTCAGACTGCAGTGGCACTTCTACACAGAAAATCACAAGAGCACTGTCAGAAATACATGGTCACAGAACAGATTCAAAGGCATGAGTTTGTATTTTCTGGTGCCCACACTTGGGTTTCCCCCTTTGCTAATCCTCTTTCTGGCCCATTGGTGACTGCTTTTTATATTTAAAAAAATACAGATCATGCCAATGCCCTGGAAGGAGCTCAGAGAGCTGTCCTTGAGTATAAAGGACTGGCTCTGGGTAGACTGAGCCAAACCAGCAGCTTCCAGACTAACAATGAAGACAGCTCTGTGTATGCATTTACCTTTGTGAGCTGAGAGATACCTGCTGTCCTCAAGAAGATGGCTGAGCTGACTGGCTGTCACACACCTGCTGGCTGAAAGAAAGTCATTATGACAACGGTAATATTTTCTCTGTGTTCCCACAACAGTTACAACATGGTTGCGTGCTGTGTCTCTGCTCATAGGTGTTGGTATTTGGTGCACACTGACACGTGTGCCCACAACGTGCCTGCAGGAGTGGCTCCAGCTCATGGTCAGCACCTTTGCTTTGGGCTATACCAAGTTAACCCAATTAATCTGGTACTGAGTGGTTTCAGCTGTCATTGATGAACATATTTTGAGGGTGTATGCTTCAGTGTGGAGTCAGGATAAGCAATTACTCAGCCTCCTGTTCCAGCTTTGGGATTTTTACATTCTTGCACTTTCTTGGCTATTTTGAGTGGCTGATGGACTCAATAGAAAGCATTTATACCTACAGATGAACTCTGGCCTACAAATCACTTCTGTGCACTCATGTGAGCAAATAGGACAGTGCTACTTTTGTGGACAGGAGCTTTCTGAACTGAAATAAACTTGTTTGCTACTGTCTGCCATGGTTATCTGCATTCTAATCATGACAGGAGTGTGCAAGAGTTTTTCCTTTCACTTCTTCAAGATGGTGCTCAGACAGATGGAATGTCTTTTTCTCTACATACTCAATTTATTCACATGTAAAATGGAGTTAAAAGTAATTACTAGATCCATTTTCCTCCAAGCTTAACCCTGATGTTAAAATACTCGGAACTTTTACATGGAAAGTTTCTGAATCAGCAGGCTGTGCACTGTAAGAATCTGCTAGCACTGTGTGCTATCGTGTACTGCTGTGCATGTAATAAACTCCTGTCTTCGTTCTGCCACTGCTGACAGGCTCATCATAGTGATCATCTAATTCACACCTTAGAAGCTGGATGAGAGATCATCACAGGAGACTTGGTGGGTGTAATGGAGAATCAGGCTCCCAATTTTTTTCCACTAATCCTACATGACTCTTAGTTTGTAATATCAGCTATTTTATTTATGTATTTTATTATGTAATATCAGGTATTTTACATCTCTGCTTATCACCTGCACTTGAAAAATCTTTCCACTGATAGTGCTTGATGCTTTCCAGGTGAATATAGTGCTGCACTTTTCTTGCATTCTGTGCTCTCCTCAGGCACACACACTTCAGATGTGAAAAGTGACAAAGTAAGATTCTGTCTTAGTGTGTGATTCCTAATAAACTGTCAAGATGAAAAAGGCAGGAAAGCAGATTAGGGCAGAAGAATGTACCTGTTCTTTCATGTGGGGAGGAGCATGCCCTGCAGACAGAGCAGGATGGGAAATAATAAAATCTTCCTTGGATTCCTACTACACTATGAGATAAGAGTGCTTCTAAAAACAGGATAAAAATTCAGTCTTCTAAATGCATTTTTCAATGCTGTCTTGTATCACAGTGGCTGAGTAGAATTGGTTTCTCATCGGCACACTGCTGACATTCTTGTCTTCTTCTATATCAAGCAAAAGGGTTATTTTTATTCTGGCAGGCAAGTCAGGATTTTTATCAGCTGGTGTTTCAGTTTATCTCTGCCCTCAGAGATAGAGGACAACAGCAAGGGGGGTGAGAGGATCTGATAATTCTGGAATTGACCCCTTGGGAGAGTTAAGGTCTGTTTCTTACACATCCTCTGGAACCCATCAGGCAGATCAGAGTGTGGACGGAGAAGAGCTCTAACTGTGGCTAACCTGCTTCACCTGTCAGAGAAGACCAAAGGGGAAGTTGTAGCTGAAGGCCTTACATGGTAAAGAGACAAACCCAAATGGATCTCGGCAGCACAAACGCCAAGCAGGCATTTTGACAAGTACTGAGTGTTCTTTCCTTCTTTCCTCCCAAAAGACAAAGCTAAAATACTGTACTTAGTCCCATTCTGTGATCATGCCCCTTGCTTGTGCTATCATAAATTGCAGAGTGAGGCTGAGAGCTCCAGCAGACACAAGGTGCAGAAGGAATGTGACTTCTGGGGACAGTCCAAGAGCACTAGGCATCAGCAGTGTCCTTTCCTCCTTTGGATCCTTTGGGAGGGTTTTGTTCCTGAAGAGTCACCTCTGTGGAGGAGTTTGGAAATGTCTGAGTCTCTGGAAGCACAGTACCTGCAGAGCATGGCACTTAAAGGCTGAGGTTAAGGAACAGGGGCTGCTGTGACCGCTGGCCACTGAGCTCGACCTGCCACCAGAGCAGTTGGCAGCACTGCTGTGAGATGGAGCCTGAAGGCTCTGACATGGGTTCCTTTTTGTCCTATTCATCCAGGCTCCTTTTAAAAATAATTCCATGGCCCTTTCCTTCATTTTTCACGCCTTGTTTTTCCATGCTGAGGGTTTCAGTCAATAGGGAGGTACAGAACAGCCCATATGCTACCAGTGCCCTGGGTGATCATGCTCCCCCTTGTTTTCAGCTAGAGCAGCCAGGACAGATGTTAGTCCATCCAGCATGTTGTGCAAAAGCAGGCAAACCAACAGTCACTCAAAACTGTTGTAAGAGTAATGTGGAATTCTGACATTTTTCTTCACATGGCTTTTCTCCTGAAACTGAAAATTGCTGTATTATGGCCCTGATTTTTGTGAGTATATTTGCACAGCTTCCAAACATAGTGTGCGCAGAGCTTTTTCTTCTCTTTGATTTAAGGATGGCTGCTCTCATTTCAAGGATTGTTTGATCAGTATTTTTGTCAGGAAAATGATCTGTGTGCGTATGAAGGGAGACTGCATATAAGGTCCAGTTGTTCATTTGGGATTTATAAGCATAGCTATCATTTGCTGAAGGGCAGAGACAGCTCTTGCACCATGTGAGATGAACTTATTTGCCTGTATATGCATACATATCCTATAGCCTTTAAAATCCCACTTAATACAGTTTATGAGCACTTTATGTTCTTATCTCATGAGATAATGAAGCAGTTTAAATAATTTATTTCATCTTAGCTTGTCGCAGAGGCCTTTGTGTGTGAGTAGCTGAGATACCCAGCAAGGTCTATGCTGAAGGTCAATTTTTGATGGAAGCTGAACAGTTTTTTCCCCTTTGTCACTAGTTAGGAATGAGGAGTCTCTTTGCTGTGGACTGGTGGAATGCCCTGTTTTATTGGGGTTTAAACACAACTTGTGAAACCATGAATTCACTGGTGTCATGATTTGGATTGGAACTCTCATAAAGAAAAGAGAATTTAATTAAAATCTTTTTCACTTGATTTCTTTGGTATCTCTTTGAGAAAAGGTTTCTGAGATGTTGATGCAACAATAGTTACACACTTCTGTATTCACTAAAATTAGAACTATGAAAATATTTGTATGAGTTTCAAAATCACAAAACCTGTAAAAGCTTCCCTCTGCCATGCTGAAGCACTCCTTTGTGGTGTCTGAGTAGCCAAAAGCACCTGCAGCCTCTTTGGCTCTGCATCAGTACCCTGTGACTACGAGCAAGGCTCTCCAGTGGTGCAGACCAGGCAACTTCTTTGCTTAAACACCCAATGAAGGAGTTAAAAGTAATAGTAATAATGAAATAATAAAAAAGCCTCACAAATAGCACAACACTTCATGTCCCAGTTGCATAAACTACTTTTGCCACAGAGATTGAGAAAGGACATGAGCTAAACAGTGAGGAGTGGATTTTGGTGTTGAGAAGCAATTAATCCATAGTGAGCACTGCCAGGCTCAGGGTGTGGACCCTGAGGCTCACCAGGAATCCATATTCATATTCTAACTAGATAAAAATACTTGTGTTTACAAATACACAGTGATGCCACACAATGTGAGTGTTTGGAGACAGTGTCCTGAGAGGCTCTAGAGGAACATTCTGAAGTTCCAGAGCAGCTGGGAAGTACTAGAGAAGCTCACAACTGCACCAGCGTAATTTTAGAATCATAGAATCACAGAATGCTTTGGATTGGATGAGAGCTTAAAGATCATTCAGTTCCAAGCCCCTTGCCCATCCACTAGATCAGGTTGCTCAAAGTGGCTTCAAAAGAGTGGCTTCACATGAGACTTCCTTTCTCAGGCAGGAGCTGGTAGTGTTTGTGACCCCAGGGAAATTGTATCAGCATAAACAAGGGTGAGCCCTGAGTGCTGCTGTTCCTGTGGCAGTCATGGTGTGTGGCCAACTGGCAGGGTGGTACCACCATCCACAAGGGAACATGTGTTACTGAAAATTCCTGCCAGGGGAATTGGATCAAGACATGGTGACCTGATAGGAAAGTCACTCTATTTACAGTTTCATCATATCAGCTCTTTTTGAAAGGTTAGGGGAGCTTCTGTGACCCCATAATTCCCACAGAGCCCACTGTGGTGGACATAACCTCTCTGGGGCTCTCCCTGGACTCTACTTACTAACTAATTCTAATTGACTAAGTCCATATTGATAGAATGTCAATTTTATTTTTGTACCTCAAAGCCATCAAGCTTTGGGCTTGTTATTTAATCCAAGTTTGTTGTTCTGTGAAGTGGAAAAAAACTTTTTGCTTTAATCTGCGGTTTTCCAAATACCTGACCCACTTTTGTCCTAACTGGAATGCTTCTGTGCTTAAAATTGCTTCTTAGTTCAGTTGTCTTGGATTCAAAGGATTTTGCTGGTTGTCAAAATTGTCCCCTTTTTTGGCTTTTGTCCTGACCTCTGAATTGTTACAATTCTTAAAGAATTTCTTCTATTTTGTCATTTGAAAAATGGTAGAAAAATATGAATTCAATAGACATCCCAAAAATGTTGAAATGACCTAATTCTGACATGCTTTGAAAGGTGGTTTTTTTGCCTAGTTCGTTCTTGTGAAAATTCTACTGTACAATTCCTTTAGGAGGGGAAAAAGAAGAGGTACTCCATAAAAATGTAATGTATCTTTATTTTCATTTATCATAGTTCAAAATATTGTGCTTTACATAGCACATTTTTCAATTCTTTGAGCACACACTGTCTCACATACAGTCACTAATTTGTAATGCCTTAGTTAATATACAGTGAATGAATGTATTTCATTGAAAAAGTAGGGAAATAATGATCTTGTACATCAGTGGTGACATTCTGTGGTTCTGTTAGAGGTCTCAGTGTTATACACCATAGGAGAATCTGAGTTGGCTTTTGAGGGTGAAGGATTGTTGCCTTGAATGAACCAAAAAGCATCGGATGAAGAGCTACCCAAGAAAAGAAAAGAGGAGGGCCTCGAGGATCCCACTTCAGCTGATATCCTCCCACACTAGAAAAAAGCAGAAAGGGAGCCTACAGGAGTGAGAGTGTGAATAGAAAGCACTCCGTAGCATCTCAACAGGTTAAATAAAGCCTTAGGAATGGACAGATCAAGTTTCAGTGGACCAAAGGGAAGTTATGGACTAGAGGGCTCCTTCTGCATTCCTGTTTTTCCATGGCCTGTCCTCAAGGGTCACCCTGTGTGGGACCAATAGTCATGTACAAGGCAGGCTGAGGCTTTCCTTTGGCAGAGGGGGATACATTGCAACTCAAGGGGCATTGGGTCCGGGACAGCATGTGAGCTGCTTTACCTGTCTGATATCACTTGAGAGCATACTAGGATGATAAAATCATGTCATTATACAGTCCTGGAATGGAGGAGACCCAAATCTTTCAGCCATGTGAACAATTAGCCGCTTCCTTTACCGCAGCCTAAGGTGGTTTTCACCTTTGTAAGTAAAAATAGCTCCTGCAATTGCTTTCTGTGGGTTTTTCTACAAAGAATATGAATGTGTCACTTGCTTCCAGTTGACTTTAGTTTGTTTCCTAGCAGGACTGTGTGCTAGCTTTTTTCTCCTTGTCAGAAGGAGCATTGGCCATCTGCTCACCATCCTCTGTCCCTTACCTACTGTCCAACACTTGCTTTCCTCAATTTTTCTGTTTATAAAACTTGAGGATCCTATGTTGAGACTCCCTGCAGACCAGAGGGTTTGAAGAATAGTGAGGTTCTTCAAGTTTCTAACACTTGCTTGTCCCTGCTAAGAGATTTGGAAAAAACCTGTGGTCACTCCTGCTCAGAACAAGCCAACCAGGCCCTGCATTCTGCTTGGACACACAGGGAAAGAGCCTCCTGTACTGGAGCATTTATGCTCCTTTCCACCGTTTGAAGGTTTCGGTAACACTCCCTACAGCTGTTTGCACTTTTGCTTCTTGATTTTGAAAGCAACTTTTTGAGCTCCTCTGCTTAGAACTCCCAGCTGTGCTTTTTAAATACAAAAGGAAAAGGCTGAAAGAAGCTACCATTGACCCTGAGCAGAAAATACAACTCCTGACACAATATGCACATATTGTTAAGAAGAAATAAAACAAACGCAATGGGACTTTTAGGAGAAACTTGAGTACCACCAGTGCAACCATCAGAGACAAACTAAAAAGTGTGGCCTTTTAATGATGTCCTGAAGCCCTTTCAAGTTATGATTACTCCTGGCCCCTCTCCTCTCCTGCCTTCATCCCTGCATCTTGATTCTCCCACATCTATTCAGTGGGAAAGGAAACTGATTCCAAAGTAAAGACCTGAGTAATGAGCTAACAAAGCTGGCAGAAGCACAGAACCTGCTTACTTAGCTATGGGATGGCATCCCCCATGCCAGTAGGGACAGTCTTCCACCTGTCCGTAGATGTCTGATTGTGCTTGCAGAGGAAGTTGTTTGTCTGGATTTTGGTTTTACAGTCAGAGATGGCGGGGCTACTCTTCAGATGTCCTACAGTTCTCCTCTTCACAGAGTTGGTTTTCTGCAGTCCTAGATCAGCTTCCTGGGTCCGAGTTCCATGGGACATTGGTGCTGACCCTGCAGAAGGTTTTGAAGATCTCTCCTGCACTGTATCTTCAGGTTTCTCATTTTGTTTTCAATGGGGAGGCCAGTTCTGCCTGTGAATGGGCTTCAGAGCATATCAATGAGAAAAGCTTTTCTTCTTTGTCTCTGCTTGGATATTTGGCCCAGTGATAACAATAAACTGAATTGCTGTGCATCTGGCCAAAGAGCAGATTAACAGGGTCACACTGCATATCCACATCTGCTATTGTATGGGAAGAACTTTTGCTTAATGCAATGTTCAGGCTATACTAATTTGTACATTAGTACCCTTGTGAAAAGAGTTCTGAATTGCTCAAAAACTGGCATTGCAAGCTTCAGAAAACCTCCAGGGTAGGCTTCAGCAAAAACTTTAACAGTCCTTGGCTAAAAAAGCAGCATTTACTATAGGTCGTAAATGTAAACACAAATGCAGCAAATCCAATTACTGTGGAATATCAAACATCTGAGTGCAAGATGAAGGAAGTTGTACGTGAATACCTGACAAGAAAACTATTGAACATTTTAAATTATGCACCTCTCCCAGAATAGCTAGAGTTTTAAAAAGAATATAGCACAGCAGTACTCAATCAAGAACAAAAGTACAAGCCTGGTGCAGATCAGACTTGGGAGAACTTACAAGGACTATTTTGAAAGTGAGAAAACAGCTTTGAACTGAACGGCGTGCCATTGCGCAAATACACACGCATGCAAATGTAAAGCAACCTCTCAGTAAAAGTGAAGCAATGTGACAGCACCCTCCTCTATAAACCAGGACAGAGGCAATGGAAATAGAAAAGAGAGGTGGGAGGAATGGCCAAGCACAGAGCCAGCACCCCAGCTGGCTCTGCCGACTGGCTGTGGATTCAACTAAAGGGACAGTGCTGATGTCAAGCTGAGTCCTTTCTAGTCACAAGCCACCAGGTACCCCATAAAGCATTTTTTCTCCAGAACATATACAGGACTCTTTAGCAAACTTAGTGAAGTACCAAAAGATAGAAAGCAGGAAAAGCATACACCTGCATTGACTTCTAGGCCTGTGCAGTAGCATGATAGTTGTTAATAAATTGTGCTCTCAGGAAGCAGGACACAACACAAGCTGCAGGAAGAGTGTGTTATCTCCAGATGTGATCCAGGAGTGTCCCAGAATGCACCAGCAGGAACACAGAGATAATTCAGTTCATTGATGAGCGTAGGCTTGTGTTAAGATACTGTGTGTGAAACTAAACTATCCAGACAGGTGGAAATAGTTCCCAACACCACCACCACCTTTTTTAATTTTTATTATTTCCAGTGGTATAAAGTGAGTGCTAATTCTAGCAGAGTGGCCAGAATGGCCATGGCAACTGGGGGAAATACCTATTTAGGCAGTTTCCATTCCAAATCCAGAATATCTATGTGCTGTCAGTGATTTCCCCAGGCTCTGAGTGACACTGAGCTCGCAGGCTGCAGTGTGAGCTCACAGCAGCAGAGGCAGGGCCATTGCACAGACTCCTCAGGACCCAATTTGATCCACACGTCTGTCCCTCATTGGCTTCTGGCACTGTTTTTCTTCCAACATAGAGGCTCCACAATCTGTTGAGGCAATTTATTTCAGTGCTTTGTTACCTTCTTTAGTGGAAGGCTTTTTCTTCATATCAGATTAATTCTTAGTAAACTTGAAGCCTGTTACTCCTCAGACCGATTTGTAAATAGGATTTGTGTATTCACACAGTCCTAGTGTTTTGTCTGGCAGGAAACGCAGTCATCAAGCTGTGAATAGTTTCCCACACTTTCATGCTTCATTTCCAGGGAAAGAATAGTGTGTGTGGCTTGAGGGGAAGGAGCTGCTGAGGCATATAAATACCTCTGTTACAACACTGCTGCTTAGCAGCGATCCCGTGTCTCAATGCAGTTCTGCTGCGAGCGCTGGTGCTTTCTGCAGGAAACAAATCTAAACAGGACACACACAGAGTTGTGCAGGTAGTAACAGAGCCTCCTGTGTGGAGTGAAGGTTGCATGTGAGCAGAAGTATGGTAGGTGTGTGTGCTCCCCTAATGTCATTAAAAGTGACTAAGGCTAATCTGGTTTCCCACCGGAGGGCTTTGCAAGTGCTGTGCAGGAATGTCTGTCTGAAAGTGTGTGATCACACACAGCTGGAGAGGTGCTGCTCTTTAGTGAGAGTAGCTTTGGTTAGCTGTGGACTTACTGCTATAATAATGCATTGAAATGTCATTATCTGCTGTCATAATAGGATGTCTTCTCCCATGCACTGTCTGTATGTCTCATTTCAGGGATGAATTGCAATCAAGAGGGAAGCATTGTGCTGGCGTTTAAACTGTGGAATTGGTGTTGGATCTTTTCTCTTAAAATATTTATGCAGCAGAATGGTCAGACTCATTTATAAATTTGACACCTTCAAAAAACTAGTTCTAGCAAAAAATAAATTATTGAAGTGACATATACACAACACATTTCATTTGAGCTCATTTTAGAAGTTAATGTAGTTCACAGAATAGTAAGAGTTGAGTCTTGGCAGGTGCTGAGGAAACCATGAGGTAAATTTGGGGAGCCTGAGGAAGAAACTCCTAGCCCAAGAGGTTGGAGCACTAATCTGGTTTAGGGTCAAAATTCATTCTTTCTGAAGTGAGACTTGAGTGTGTGTTCCCCTTTCCCAGAAGAATGGTGTCTCATCCCAAGAATTACTCTGGTCCAGGTCTCTTTCAGCATTGTTGGTTGGGTTCAACATATAATAGACAATTTTAAAATTCACAAAGTCAAAGAGCAAAAGATACCTTTTAGCAAGAGGACTCCAAGGATAACTTGGGTTTAGAAACCTGAGGCACAGGAAAGCAGTTTAAACTGGGGTTTGTGTGTTCTTGATGAAGGGTAGGATTCCTGGTCCCCAAACTTCGAAGAGGAGCTCCAGGAAAGGCTTCATGGCAGTGAATGTGTGTTGGAGGGGAATGCCTGTGTTACAGGAAGGGTCCACAGGGCCTTCCCACCCCACTCCTGCTGCCTGCACAGGGTGCAGCTCTTCCAAAGCCTCCAGAGGGGCCCGTGCTGTGGAAAGCCTGGCCCGTGGTTGGGTGGCTGCTTACTAAATTTAAGCAGTGCTTTATCCTTCTCCTTGCCATCACTAAACTGATATTTAAAAATGCTTTGCATTGGGATTTTGCTGCTATTTGAGCTGTTTTATGTGAAAACCTGTGATTACAGAATGCTAATGTTTTGACACAGTGATAAAAGCCAGGAAATTCACCATGAGTGGTGGTGTTTCTCTTTCTCTTGTCTTCACTGTATGACAGTTCTTGTGTAGGCAGTAACTGAGCAGAAATGACAATAGCAGTTAACTTACAACCTTCTGCTTTGGTACACATTTTAGCATTCCTTCAAGGAAAAATGTCCATTAAGAGTAAATATTTGTATCTGAATGATATGTGCTAAAAAATCACATAGATTCGAGAATCTGCTGTAAGATCAACATCAATATAGGTGAGACTAAGATTTTTAGTTTCCCTTGCAAGTTTTGCCATAGAAGAAGTATCCTGAGTTCCTTCTCTTCTTTCCTGGTTTCATGCTTTTCCTGTTACAGTGATTGCTCAGAAAACTGAAGTTCAGATAATGTTCTTTACATAATTACCATCAATTGGTTAAATAGGCCATTTGGGCATTGAATTTGTCCCCAAAAAAAGCCATTGAGTTTTTGTCTATGGTTCCTTACTGTTTGCAATTAGCTGGGTGGGAAAAGACTTGGAAAATACTGATTTATGTTTCATGAATGACAGCTCCCTATTTCTGGTTGCTCCATATTTGTGGTTTATTAATTAATAAGTAGAATTTCTCTGTGTCTTTGATCATTGATGCAATCACACAGAATACTGAATATTTAAAAGTAGTTTCCAGTTAATCTGTAGCACATGTGCTGTATCACAAGTCAAAGCATCACCTTAAAAGAACTATGTTCAGTGGATAAATACAGAGGAGGCTCACTCTCCTGTTTGGAGTGAATGTACTGTTGGTGAAGGTGATAAGTTTGATACTGATTTGGACTGATCAACTGTCAGAACAGACTATGAAATGTCTCCTAAAAGAGCTCCTGATGAAATTCAAACAAAATTATTTTTAGAAATTATCCATCTTAATAGCTAGACCTGAAAAAGAATTACTTGGTTTTCTGAAGTCCTGGACTTTTGAGAAATTTTATGGATTTTGGTACCTCATAAAGTCAAGTAATTTCATTAAAACAACTGTGTTTGACCTACTACCTAATTAGGGGAATAATAATTAGTGCTCCTCAAAGCCAACAAACAAAACTGAAAAAATCAAGTCCAACCTGACACCAGACAACGCCAGCTCCTTTTAGATTTTGGTGGTTTCTGAGGATCTGCTTAATGTGCAAACTGCTCATGTAGGCATTGATTTCCCAGCCTGTCAGCATTTTGTCCCAGTTCATGCACAGCAGGTGAAATTAAACAGAAAAGTGTGTTTGGGATAGGGGAAAGCAGTTCCTTTCTCCACGTAGTGTTTTCCTGTTCTGTGTGTGCTGCGGGAAGCCTTGGATTCAGAGGCAGAGCCTTTCCTAGGGTTGTGGCACCAGGCCGGCCGAGCCCGGGCCGAGGGGCGGCAGCGCCGCCGGGGGAGCGGGGGGATCGGGGCTGGGCAGGGCTGGGCCGGGCAGAGCTGCTGGTGGGAACAGGAGGATCAAGGCAGGGCAAGGCCAGGCAGGGCTGGGCAGCTCTGCTGGCAGCTCCTGCAGGGAGCCGGGCGGGGCCGGCAGCGTCCCCAGGGAAGGGAGAACATCGACGGGGCAGGGACAGGACCCGCCGGGCAGGGACAGCACCCCCGGGCAGGGACAGGAGAGGACCCGCCGGGCAGGGACAGCACCGGCCGGGCAGGGACAGCACCCCCGGGCAGGGACAGGAGAGGACCCGCCGGGCAGGGACAGCACCGGCCGGGCAGGGACAGCACCCCCGGGCAGGGACAGGAGAGGACCCGCCGGGCAGGGACAGCACCGGCCGGGCAGNGGCGCCGCGGGCAGGGACGGGAGAGCACCGGCGGGGCAGGGACAGCACCGGCCGGGCAGGGACAGCACCCCCGGGCAGGGACAGGAGAGGACCCGCCGGGCAGGGCCAGCACCGGCCGGGCAGGGACAGCACCCCCGGGCAGGGACAGGAGAGGACCCGCCGGGCAGGGACAGCACCGGCCGGGTAGGGACAGGAGAGGACCCGCCGGGCAGGGACAGGACCCGCCGGGCAGGGACAGCACCGGCCGGGCAGGGACAGGACCCGCCGGGCAGCTGCTGCTCCTGCACCGAGCGTTCCCTCCCCGTCCGCCTCAGCGCCGCTCACCTCCAGCTTCAGCTGCCGCCGGGCAGTGCCGTGCGCAGGTGAAGGCCTGTTCGCCAATGGGCAATAACTCAGTGAGAAATAATTCCCAGAACTCAGCCCGCCTGTTGCAGCTGGTTCCATTAAACCTGGTAGATATATTCCAGGTTAATCAACACCTGAGTTGTGACATGTCTGGAGGTATGTTCTGGGGTTATGTATAGTCCTTTGCTGAATACTAGCAAATATTTGTTAAACATTTGCTAATGTACTGTTTGTCTTACTTTTGGGATTTATTCACTATGTAGCATTTCTGCTTGGGAAAAAATGTGTTTGTGTGAAACGTGGCCCCTTTTGAGGAGAGGCACTTTGCTGCTGGGTGAGCACCTGAGCTGAGTGCTGGTGCATGGGGGGCTTGATACCAGGTCTGAACCCTTGAATAATGTGGAGAAGCACTCAGCTGCAGTAGAGCTGTTTCAGGTCTTGTTTATTCTCAAGAAAGTCTGTTTCTCCAGGTATCTTCAGGCTAAGGATTTTTATGTGTGACTTTCAAAACCTTTGTGTTTTTTGAAGTATATTGAATGCTTCTGAAACAGTTTTTTGTAAATTGCTTTTTCATTATTGCTTATTTAGTTGTAGATAGATTTTGTAATTGTTTTAGTCTAGCAAAATTTTAAGTTGCTTGCCAAAGAGTTTGTGTAGCTGCACAGGTGGATCAGGTTTGCAGAGAGCAGGAGTGCTCTGGAGCTGAACTAAATGCATGGCTTAGTTTTGACTTCAGGTAAAATTCTGGTAGACAGTAGACATTACTTCAGAACAAATATTAGTAGCCTGCTCTGAGCCTGTTCTGTTCCCAAAGAATATAACAGAAGATAAAGGCAGGGGAGCAGACTAGAATGAACTGAATCATAAACTTAGTTGTGTGGTTGTCTCTTGTTGGAAGTAAACAATATTTGTTTAGGGAAAAATTGTGTGGTAAAAATATTTTCTTTAATATTTTCTTAATACTTAAAATTTTTTGCTTTTGTGAAATTAGCTATGTATTATGTAAGACTGAGGAATTGGAGTAGAATAGAACAAGTCCTTGTACTTGCTCTGTTTTTGTCTCTGCTCAAAATCCTTCATGGACCCTCTTCTCTAGATTGTCCAAACCTCATCTTTATTACATTTCCTCTCAGATTAAAGCACAGCTACCATGGCAATACAATTGAAAGACAGAAAAGAAAGCCTTCATTAACAATGCTCAAATGGAACTGATTCATTTAGATTAAAATAACAGTGAAGGTGGAATGACTTTGATTTTTACTTTTACTTCATTCTCCAGCTTAAATGGCTGCTGCTTGGGAATCAGGGAAATCCCCCGGCAATGTGCTGAAACAGTTAAAAGCAAATTGTATGCGTTTTGTTCAGCCCCGCAGTCTGGAGGTTTAGAAGAGAAGAAGTACTTCTCAGCACGAATGAACTGTGACACGTATTACAGAATTAAGCTTTTGATGAGAAGTTACATAAAAATCTACCCAAACTCCCATTTAAAAATATATCACAAAGTTTATTCCTAAAGAGAAGTCTTATTTTTTGAATTTCAGACTGTTGTACTGAACACATTTTTAAAAGATATTTTAATGACAATTGCTATCTGAACCCTCCCCTGCGAATGCGTAGTGGAGAAGAATTGATTCTTGGGTTTTCCTTGCTGCAGATATAATAACACTTGAATATTCTAGGCCAAATGCCTTTCCAAAATGATAAAAGGTTTTGGCTCCTAGATGGTTGGTCTGAGCTGAGGAAAGCTTTCCTGCAGGTGGCATTGCAAACATTGCAGCAGAGCTGTCACCCAGCAGACATTTCTTGGTTCCTTGGAGGGTGAGAAGTGCTCTTTTTTGGCCAGAGATGAATATAACATCATTTTTCTAGCCAAGGTGTATATGACACAGGCACTGCAGGCAGATGGACTACTGCCTGTGTGTGTTTGCATGAATCAGAAAAGTATTTGCTCTAGGAAGTGTGTGAAATGAGTTATATCAGGAAATGAATTGAAGTTCTGGTAAATTATATGCAAACATAACCAAATATGGTTCTCTTGAAGCACTGAGAGAGACTGATAAAGTTCACCTGATGGTCATGAATGAAGGTCACAAAATGTAAATTTTCAAGTCTAATACCTTTCACAAACCTAATGCCATTTAAGAATAATAGAAAATTAAATAATTCAGCTTTCACAAACATACAGTAGAACTCCTCTGATTGTACTGTGGCCCATACGTGTTGTTAGGAATCCTTTAAAAATATAAACTATATCAAAAAGGAAATTAGCAAAAAGAAATTAACTCCAAGACAAGTGATGTAAATGGAAACACTATTCACCCCTGACCAGGGTTATTAAGCTTTTTATCTCAATTCATGAGTTTTCTCACTTTCATGCTTTCAATTCTCTCCCCCATCCCACTGAGACGGAACAAGAGAGCAGCTTCGTGGGGCTGAGCTGCTGGCTGCAGTTAAGTCACAACAGCAGGTAACTGCTGGCTTGAACAATTTCAAACTTAGCACTTCTACTTTTGTAATATGGAACACCTCTCAGAGCATACTTAGGATGCAGGGAAAGCAGCACCTGTAATTTTCTAGTGTGGCTTGTAGTTGAGCTGAGAAATGCACTGCATGCATCAATGCTCATTACATATTGCCCAGGAGGAGAGCAGAAAACTAATGCTTGTTGTCTTCACCTGGCAGAAGTGCTTCCCTCTGCAACACCGATTTCCTTGATCACTGTCTATACACTAACACTCCTGAGGGCTGTGATGAACGTGTGAGCACAGAGCCTGGCTCACTGTGCTCCTTGTTAGTTGATGGTCATGCTATGGGAACTGCTGATTTCTGTTCCTATAGCAATTAACCGAAAGACCTTATGATGCAACAATGTAGTATCAGAAAAGCTGTGAAGGAAAACACAGATTTCAGTGAAGGAAGAGGGGAAGGAAAATGCCCAAATCCCATCAATGTTCTGCACAGAGTAGAGGGGGATTGATTTCAGTGATGTGACAGCTGTCTTTAAATCTGTCCTATATTTGCTTTAAGGATTTAGTAAACATGGGTTCTTTTGTGAAATAGCTTCATCTGAATGAAGGTAGTAAAACCTCTTCTACATATAATGTACCAGATTGCTTAGTGACAGCAGGTATAGAAATCACAGGAGAAATGTAAGAGCAGGGATAGTTCAGGTAGCAGCTCTGGGGATGCAGCACAGATGTGCTCTTTGTGCCTGCTCTGAGGAGTAATGAAAGACTTTTAATCTCTAGAGCTTTCGCTTCTGTTTTCTCTAAGCAGTTCCCTCAAAAGGTGCAGCTTTCTTTGTTTAATGTACGTTTTATACAAACTTGATTAGAAGGCAAATCAAAGCTTATTATGCTGGAGAAATAGATGGTAACATTCCAAAATCCCAATCCATCTGTCATCAGAAGTAGCAAAGAACCTAGTTTCTCATTTCAGTGCTATCAAATAATTCAGCATTCAAATTAATCATAGACCTCAAGAGAATCAATAATACAATTATGCATGGAATAAAGCATGGCTTCTGTTGAAATGAGCCTGCTCATTTCTAATGTATTCTGATTCAGCAAATCTTCAATATGCAATTAGTCTGCCCAGGAAGGTTGCTCACAGCAATGCATTGATGGCAAAAGTGCAGGACCTGTGTCCTCAGAGATGGACCAATGTTCTTGTTTGGTTTTTCTTTTATGACACAGATAACAAAGAACTGTGGAAGGATCGTGTAGGTAATAGAAGCATCTAAAAATAACAAAAACAATTAAGTTCGGGTCTGCAGGTCCAAGATGTGCAACTGACTGCTGAGATTTGCAGAGAGAAACAGCAATTTCCTGTTCCATCAGTTTGAAGCCAGAGCTATGGAATTTTACCCATAAAAACTCAAGTGTAGATCAACTTGATGAGATAAAGGGTCAGAAAAGAGATCACTCAAACCTGTGGCTCCAGCATTTCATTATAACTGCTGGGACCATATAACTGGTACTTAGGAGATGAAAGCTTTTGATTATACTTGTGTCTTCGCACCTGCTGGCTTTTATAGCCTCTTGTCTCATTTGGGATTTTGGGCCTTTCTTGTGGCAAACTGAAGTCCATTCTCATTTAGTGAAGGTTTTAGCAGTAGTTCTGTACAGTGTGACGATCAGTCCAAGAGTAACAAAGTCTTTTGCATAAATAAGTGGCCGTCAGAACTGATGAATGGCATTGAGTTGATGTTTGTTTGAGCTGCTTGAGGACAAAAGTGACTTGTCCAGTGTTGCTTGTGAGGTGAGTAGGCAAACTGGGAGCAAAACCTGTATTTGGTATTGACATACCTGGATCAGTCTTTATTTTCTCATTTTGTCTCATTTATTTTTTCTTCAGCAAAATCCAAACTAAACCTTTTCAACCTGATGCTTTTAAGAAATCCAATTAGTGTTACAGTTTGCAGGGCACTATTATCTTGTTGACTTTTAATCATGCTACTGTGAGACTGTTTTTCCTGTGCCCTGAGTGTTACAGAATAATTAACTTGAACATGCTGAGGCAAAAAACTTTTCTTAAAAAAGAAAAACTCTTCAAAGTATTGTGTATTTACTAGCTCCTCATGAGATGTAGTAAGAAAGAAAGATAAGTGAGCTATCCAGACTGGACAGGTAAGCTTAATGTTGACCTATCTGTAGCAGTTCTCTGTGAGTGGAACAGATTGTCTTGTGTAAGAAAGTGCAAGCTGACTAATAAAATTAGCTGAAGGACTCCATAATTGGGCCTCTTCTGTAAAAGGACTGACCACAGCTTTCAGAGATCTCTGAAGGTTTGTGTAATTGCTTCTTATGGCTATGTCTTAGTTATTAAATGCTTTCTTTTTAATTAAACTATCATTTGCTAGTAAATACCACTTTTACTTTGTTTTTAATTAGGGAAAAAAATGAATGCCATGCATTGCTGAACATTCAGAGGATACCAAGTGAATAATAAAGAACTGTACAAACAGACTGTCAAACCTTGTGAGTGTTCCTTCATTAGCCCCTTCCTCAGACCTTGTTCCTACACTTGGGTAGGAACTTGTTCCTAAACTTGCGTTTTGCCCCTGCTGTGGTTGTCATGGCTATAATGTCTAATAACATGCTGGGAGTAAGCAAAATTTTCATCTGAAGTCCCCTGTGAAACAGGAGTTGGGAGGAATAGAATGGACTAGGGGGGTGGGGAAAGGTCTGGAAAAGTCCTTTCTTCAAGAGTGAACCTGCCTTGCAGAGCACAGCAGAGCCTGAGGAAGGCAAGGGCTGTTCTGGCCATGCTGCCTCTGCTGTTCCTGTGACGAGGGAGGAGCTGCCTTGCAGAATGGCGATTTTCACTTATGAACATTTTAAGTATATATTTTATCCCACAATAGTTCATTTTTGTAAGATAGTAGAAGTTATACTTTTTTAAGGGGTAGAGAATAGAACTCATATATTGAATCACCAAAAACTTGATACAGATTCCCTTAGACTGATGCTAAGGCATTGATCTGCTCATCAGGCAGAACTGGGGGCTACCAGAAGCCTTTGCTTGTCTCCTCAGTCTCTCAACAGAAACCAAAGGACACAAAGCCACCTTTGCCCTTACAGTTCACGTCCTCCATCTAAACTGCCTGGATTTAGCCACAAATTTTAGCTTTTCCTGGTGCTACAAATGCGTTTTGTAGCATTGACCAGTGTGAGCTATGACTCACTGGGGGCAGGGAAGGTGAGGCAGCAAAAACCACTTGTATATGAGACTTAAGGGCCTAAATGTGGGGCTGGGTGAGGTGAGAAAATCTTGGTGATTTGGCATAATTTGGTGCTGTGAAGTACTAATTTTCTTTGACTTTTTTTCATTATTTCTGCTGCCCTTTTTAGTGAAGGGGTCTCTTCCCAGCCCCAAAACTCTGCTCTGGGCTTTTGTTGTAGATAAGGAAAAGTTGGTGGAGGGTTTTTTCTAGTTGTCTGAAAGAGCACCATGCCAATTTGCAGAAAACTGTTGTCATTATATGATTATATAAACTGTGTGGCTTTTCTGCTATTTTAAAAAGTTTGATTCACTTACTGAATTACTACAGTGACGCTTAATCTGGTCTTAAGCTAAGGCCTTTTTAGTTAATATTATTACAAGTCCTTAAACCAAAGTGTATGTATAGATAATTTCAGTATAAAACAGAAAACAAGTTCTTTGAAGTTGTGAGTTATGACAGTGTGTTTGAGAGATTTATATTGTTTTTTGTTTTTAAATGAAACATTGAAAATTGATAAAGACATCAAGCTATTTGACTCCAGCTTGTTTAGAATGATTCATGTACACTTCCCATACCCCTGCATCAAGCTGTCTTGTGAAGTAGAAGGCAGAATGTTGCAGGTTTAGAGGTTTGGGGAATTGAAAACTAGGCAGAAACATTAGTTGCAGCAGCCCTCTGGCCAAACGCCAGCACATTCACTAAAATTACCTGATTTTGTTGTGAGGTAAGGACCAATAGTAGGCAAGGCAGGTTTATACTTTAAAGAATATAAAAAGAAATTTATTAACAGACTTCAAACAAGTAATAACAATGATAATTAGGAATCAGAACAAGACCTCTTTAGAACACTCTTCCCTCCTCCCCCCCCCCACACTCCCTCATTTCTTTTTACTGACCAAACAAAAGGTAACATTTTGACTTGTAGTTAAAGAAACCACCTCTGGAACAGGTCCCTCCCAACCCATGTAAGGGAGAGAAGCTTTCTCTTGCTGTCTCATGCTGATTCTCCATAGGAACTGCAGTTCCTATGGTGCTAGCTTCCCAGCAAGCAACCGCCTGAAGAAAGAGATTTGCTTGTCTTAGAGAACCCTTCCCATTTTTAGTAGCTTTCCCAGGGCTACCAAAATGGACATATGATGGTCGCTGAGGTA
>VZTZ01016348.1:208053-218249 GCA_013400955.1 Drymodes brunneopygia
GCTCCTTCTCCTCTTCCCCCCCCCCCCGCACCAGCCTGGTGCCAGCGGGGAGAGGAAAGGTGCATCCTGTCAGTCCACTGGAAGCTGAAAAGAGAACTTCTCCAGGTGCTCACCTGGTTTTTATGAGTTTTTTGGAGGCAGAAGCTGTAATAACTGCTTTGGAATACCTCATTTCTGACTCCGCCTCCTTTTTTATGCCGGGAAGTTTTTATATAAGTCATACTACCACACAGAACCACTTGATTTCAAAAAACCTCCATGATCTTTCCGGGGTGTTTAGAGTGTGCTAAACAATGAGTGTCATTGTGCAGGGTAACTCATGAAGTGTTGAAGTGAGTAGAAGGTTGGTTGTGGACTCCAGCAGGTTTTAGATCCAACACTGGAACAGGCTGATCTGATGGGCTGTGGAAATAGCTCAAACCTGACTCTAAACTACCCTGCTGTAGTTAACCTAGCTCTGAACAGTGCTTTCCATCATCTTCCTAACATCAGCTGGTCTCTGACACTGTGCAAGGAAAAAAAGTCGTTAATATCTCAATCTTAAGCTAGAAGAATGAGAAATTGCAAAATTAAGTATCTAACAGAAGAAAGTGAACTTAGAGTGAATGTTATATTTTTCTTGGAATAAATCAGGCTTTTCTGATATAGTCTGATGAAATAAGAAGTGTAAGGATGACTTCATGATTGTTCTAGCAGGGGGTAAAGGAAATTTACTAACTTGTTACTCTGTGTGCTGCCTGCAATGAGGAATGAGATTTGGCCTCTCTGCATGGGATTAGTTTTCATTGGACAGGTAGTAGAGGTAGACATCCTGGTTTCGACTGTCCTCCTTCATGATAGATTAAATGTTGGCTCTCTCATTACCAGATAATTACTTGGATTTACCATCTGTGAAATAAGATAGTCTTACTCCAGTTGCCACTGGCTGGGGGAGCTTTTCTCAGTCTGCTTTCACAGCTGGATGTAATGCATGTTCTTGCTGATAATATCAGCAAAGAGATCCAGCACAGAAATATCCTGGCTCAGACTTTGCCAGGTAGTGAGGTTCTCTGCAAGACTTATCAGTGCTATCGTCAACAACATGGAAGATTTATATTTAGTGCTCTAAAACTTGTTAAGTCAGACATAAGCTGAGGTGTAGGTGTAGTTTGCAATCCCCTCAGAGTTCCTACCCAAGATCTGAAAACCTGAAAATATATTGTATCTAAATACCAATACCTACCACCCTTGAAAGGAAAGGTATGTGTTGCAGCTTGTATCCAAAATGGAAGAATTGCTTGTGATCCAGTGGGAGCCTCATGGCTGTCTAGGAAAGGACAGACAATTAGTCTAGCAGTATTGAGTTGTCAGATTTTTCTCTCTTAGGACAGTGGAAGAATTGTGTCGTTTAGTGGTCCCTTGGAGCCCTGAAGTTTGCTGTGGTTTCCTTATCAGTGTCATGTTGCAACCTATGTACACAGCAGGTACATCCAAATGCCCTAGAAAATGTGGTTCTTCATTATTTCCTGCTTAGCCAATGCTTAATTACAATTTCAATTGTTAATGTAATCCAGAATTTCAAATGTATCTGGAACTTTCAAATGTGTATCCAGTCACTTTGGATTAAGTCTTCAAAACACCCCACTCTCTTGCATGGATTTGCAGAAACACAGTCTAGTCTTCATCTGTGGTAGGTCCATATACCCTCATTTATGCCATCTTGGGTTCAGTCTTCTCATTATGATTTTTGCTCTTGTTTTTTGCCCCTGCCCTGAAAAGACAGGAGTAAGTCTTTTATTTCCCCATCTGGGCTTTGAAACAGTGTTGTCTATCCCTTTGTTATCGGTATCCAGTTACAATTCCAGATTTGGACGACCTTGGTGCCCTCCCTTTCACACTCATTTTCCATGTTTTTCTGCATTATGTAGTGTAGAGTGCTCCTTCAGAGGTGGTGGCAGCCCTGGGCTCCCCTCTGGGCACTGGCTGTGCATTGACTCTGTCTCCCAAGGCCACAGTGACTCTGGCACTGATTTCCCAGCAGTTTCTCTGGGCAGCAGCCAGGAGCTGTAGCATCTTTTTCAGCTGCATGGGAAGTGTCTCACACTCTGGGCATGGGTGGCCAGTGCTGTGCAGAGCTTGGTTGGCAAGGTGCAGGTGTGCAAGAGTCAGTAACAGTGTGTGCCTGCTATTATGCCAGCAGGAAGGTGTCATGAGAAGATTTTATCTTCACCTTCAATGGGAGGAACCTTTGGATTGTGAAATATGTATCTGGCCTTTAGCACAGGTCACTAATTGTAAGCAATCTGAGGCATTTGTCCTGTGCTTGCTGATGGGCTGAGCTCATCTCTTGGGATGCAGTGAGCAGCCTAGCTGAGCAGGATGCATTTACTTCTCTTCTCAGTACATTGTTAGTGACACTGCTTTCTGCATGAGATCTTACCTAGCAGGAAAATGGAGATAAAGTATTTTCTGCCATTTGTAATGCTGTCAGACAGTGTCCTAATAACCGGCAGAAGTGAGATAGAAATTGAAAAACTGGGAGTTAGGTGAAGTTGGGCTATCGTGTGAATCAGTGCAAGGACTGTTGCTGTTCTGAAATGTTGTTTCAGTTAAGGTGATACAGAGGCTGCCAAGTGCAAATTGACCACCAAGGACAGAACTTCACAGCCAGGTACTTGGAAATAGTCTTTTTTGAGGCACATGTAATGTCCAGGCTCCACTGAGTTCAGGTGCCCTCCAGATACCTTGGCTCTGTGGAGGCCTCCAGTTCCCATCCTTACCTCTGCCTTGTCAGCCTCAGTGAAAGTGAAGAGTAAGTTTTGGCACACAGAAATCAAGAACTTTTTTGTTCTGGGTTGGGCTTCTGTGGGCAGAGGCTCTCACATGATGGTGTTTGCACGTCTGGGCCTTCTGGCTTCAGTTGGAAACTCCCAACATTTATTCCCAGTGTGCAGAGCATAAAACCTTAAGAAGCAATTTTCTTCCTAAAGAAGGCGACATCTATGCTGTCCCACACAGGGAATGGTGTTAATGCACTGTTGAAAATACCCTGCACAGGAGTCAGCCCTCAGCCATGAAGTCTTCCTCCCCAGATTTGTGTAGCTCCATCTTACTACTCATGGGCAAAAAAAGCCTAAATTCAAATGTTTTTCCTGGTTTGCCTCACAGTGAGCTTGAGTTTATCCCCTATCACATGAAGGTATACATAAAAAGTCTGCACGTCTGCACTGGAATCTCAGCAGGTTTAGGGTAGTTAGAGGATCAGTTAAACCACCTGATTCCTATATAAGCAAAATTGTGTTTCCTGAATCACTGAAATTATTTTATTTTATTTTTAGGATTCCCTGTCCTTCTCTCTGTCATATCATGCACAAATTAGTCCTTCAGAGAGTAATTTGAAAACAGTGACTGTGTGTGACAAGAAGGTACAGTGTGAAATATGTGGTACTTTTAGTTTCAGTTAATTAGGAACTTGAAATCTCTCACTACTAATAAAGCTTCAGGTTTCTATTCTTTGAAGCAGACAAATTTCTAATCAGGTATAATTACTGAGAAGGGCTCCTTGGCTGGACCCATTAACTTCCCCTCCTCTTTTGATTTGGTTTTTTTTTTTTTTTTTGCCCACTCTCCTTTTCCTCATGTCTTGGCATGAAGACAGTAAAATATATGGCAAATCTCCAATAATCACCTGAATGGCAGACATTTAATAGCTTTATAATGTATCTGAGCAAAGGCTATTAAATCTGCTGTGCTGAGCTTTTCAGCTACAGCTGTTTTATTCTCTGTCTACATAGAACTTAAAAAAATTCTCTCTGCAAAAGAAGCATTACTTTCCAAATACATGTTAATTATTTGTCCATTTGTATTGGTGCTGGACATGGTTTATGAAAAATTCTTACTAAGTGCCTGCCCTTGAATGGTTTTCTGAGTAGACCACAAAATGCAAATGCCCTCTTGTTGTTAGGGATTGCCTTTCCCTGTGTCACTTTAAAATTGTTGCTTTCTCCTGAGCAGTGAGAAATTATGTGTTTCAAGTTACTCATGCGAAGCATTTTCCACCGGGAGCTTACTCTCTAGTTCCCTGAGCAGCCTGAGATCTGCTCTCCTCGTGTCCAGAGCTGAGGTTTTTCTGGCACTTCTCCTCCTGTCACCAGAGATTTTAAAACTCGTGGCTCTGTGCTCACCATGGCCAAGACAACCCCAATCTGCACTTTGCTCATGAGATCGACTCTGTTGACAAGGAGGGCATCTTTCCAAGTCAGCCCCCTTAGGATCTGTTCCATGAAGTTGTCTTCCAGATTTTTTGGGAATCTCCTGGCCCAGACTGTACCAGCTTCATGATGCTCTCAGTTAATTTCTGGAAAGTAAAACATATCGGCTTTGTGGATGTTTGCTTGGGTAAAAGCAAAGGGCCTCAGGAGCTGCCTGTAAGGTTTAACGAGCTGCAGTCCGCTGTGACTTGCTCAGTGTTGCATCCAAGTGTGATCATTATTCAGCAGAATTTCAAACGGGTTTATGAAAACTACTCCTTGAAATGAAATCCTACGGGGAGAACCTGCTATTGGCCTGTGCTCTGTTTTTGTCTGTGCCTGGTGTCCTCTGCAGGGGTAACAGAATTGCTTGTGTTGGGTAACTGCAGATTTAGACAAAACGTGCCTGATGTTAGGCTATACTCCTGTCTGTGTGGAGTATTTGCATTTAGATAATTGCTTTAGATCCTTCCTGGGTTTTGAGCTGCTTATTAAGGCTATTTTTAACTTTTTCTCTGTCTTTGAAATGCATTTTTCCTCATGGTTGGTTCAGTAAATTGACACATTTCTTGTAACAAAGGCAGGAATCTCCAGGTAGGATTAGGCAAATAAGCAACACAGCTTTGGCTGGCACGTGTGGCATGGATAAACTGGCTTTTATCTGATGTTTCTCTCCTTTTTAGTCTTGATTTACCACTCAGTTTTCACTGTTTCCTTCTTTCTTTTGTCTTGGTTTTTTCTCCCTTTTTGTATTCTTCTGTCTTGTGTTCTGAGGCTTTCTAAAAGGTAAGACTACTCAACAATGAGCAAGGAATAGTGAAGTTTTCAAATCAGTGATTTTGAACAAAAGGAAAATAAACTTTAGTGAATAAGTCATTGAAAATAGTATTAAACAGTATTGAAATTAGGAAAAAATTGAAGGCAAAGGTGTTTATGCATCTGAGCCTGGATAATTTGAACTAAAGTGTTCAGAAAGAAGGCAGAGTACCAAACCAAGCTGCTTCAAAAACTCAGGAAACCTTACCTCTGTCCCTGGCTTTTCTTCAGGGCTCTGGGAAACATTATTTTACTTTCTTTCATTTTTTCTTACTAGAATTTTCTTTGTAAAATATTCCAAAACTGTGGGTGAAAGCTCTATAATAGTAGTAGTAATTATCTCCTGCGTGGTATTTACCAAAATTGATGAATTTCTACCAAAATAATTTGCCTATTTGCTTTTTTTTTTTTTTTTTGCTGCTATTTGCTTATTACACAGGTTGTGTCGGCACTTTCTCCCCTTTCTGAATAATTTGCTGAATTTTATTGTACTGTACAATTTAAACTTCATTTAAGCAATGTGGTGTACAAACCATATCATCCAGAACTGGAAAAAATATCTGTAGACATACTACAAAAGTGAAGTTCTCAGGACTTAGTTCCATTTTGTTACAACTGGGAAATGGAGATCTTTGCTTCTCAAGAAATAATCCAATACTATAAGAAGCCCCAGTTGCAGTGCCAGTTCCTAAAACAGCTAGTGAATGTTTCCCTGGTGGTCACATAGATGTTAAAACAGATTTTATGGCTTGATTTATAAGCAGAAACTGAAGTAAAATCAGCCCATGAGTTTTTTCCCTTCCTTAATGCTAAGAAGGGGAAAGGAGGCAGAGAGCTGAACTAATAACTTAGAAAAAATTTGCTGTGAAAGGGAGTTTAGCACTTTCTCTGTAAGTGGTTTTCAGGCAGAACTGAAGAGCTGCTACTCTTGCACTCCTTGAATGCATCAGGCTTTAATATTTGAGCTAAGACCCAGCAACAGGCAAATAAAAAGGTGTGACTGAAGGGTTCCTGTAACTGCCCTTTGCTGATTTTTGCTGTGTATTAAGCACATGCTCTGTTGGTAGAGCAGGGTCTGGGAGGAACTTTCTGAGATGCCTCCAAATAGTACATCCTGAATGTTTTGATACACCAGACTTACCCTGCACAGAGATTTATTCTACCGGGTCTTGCCTTGTTCTGGGCCAGTTCATCACTAGTTCAATATTATGTTTAGACAACCATTTAAAATTACTCATCTTCTGTGTAATGGCAGCTGGCTCTGGGCAAACCTGCCAGCAGCTGAGTCCCTCCAGTTTTCCCTGACTGTGCAATGGGTCAGCTTTGGGGTATGCTTGATGCTGCAGCAGTTGCAGTAGATGTGTCTTGCTGGGTCTTACCTCTCCCACCTTTTTCTTCCATTAGAATTAGCTGGAAAGCAGAGGCAAGAGGAGAAGCTAATGAAATGAGAACATGCAGCTTCTTAATTACTTATATCTAAGATAATTGGTTAATTACAGAAACTTGTTAATTCCCCATTACTGGAACTACCTTCCCCTGATGGCATTTTTGGTAACTGATTTCTTTATTAAAATGGAAATGTTGGTGTGTGCCTTTCCTAAGTCACAGCAAACCCACAAGACAATGTGCCCAGCAGCTGATGTCTTACTGAGCATCCTTACATAAAGAGAACCCCAGACTGGGGCGTCTCTGGAATGCAGTGAGCTGAAAATGTATATCTTTCCTACCTCTTGGTAGAGCAGAGCAGACCTATTTTTCAAGGAACTTGTTTTAAAATTATGCCAATGAGACCTGGGGAAGGGATCTAGTTTTATCCCAAATGACCTCCTGGATGACAAGTGTCCTTGTCAGCATCTGAGGAAATTGGCAGTGAGCTGCTGAGCTCTGACAGGCTGAAATTTATATGAAGAGATTGTTAATATTTTGTGACATATAGTTATTTTCTAGAGCTAAGGCTTACACTGGTACCAATGCTTGTTTCATGGCTTCAGTTTGCCCTGGGTCATGTATTGGCAGATTTGTGTGTCTGCAGCCAGCCAGCCCCCACCAAGTCGCAGTGTGCCTGTGATGCCCTGGTGATTCGTTTGTGTGTGTCTGATACAGAACCTGATGAGTTGATCCTGCTTCACTGCTGAGTGGATGCAGGGGGGCTCTGCATCCTTTCCCTCCAGCACACTAAACAAGAGCTGGATTGGAGAAATTGGTCTCATGAAGGCTCCAGCACAGTGTTTGCAATTCATCATGATCCAAGTTGCAGCTTTACTTTCAAGTACAGCCCCAGTTTAAGGTTTGCCAGTTTAGCTTTTGTTAGCACAAAATAAAAGCTTGTCAGCTTTGTGGCACAGTTAATTCTCCTGTTGCAGTACTTTGGAGTTATAGCAGAGACCAAAGCGAAGTCAGTTGAGTGGCTGTGCAGTTAACATCACTGTAAACAAGTCATAACCAGAACCCTCAGCTGACACTTAAAGTTTAAGGCTGTTGTATGGCATTTCCAAGTCTGTGTGCTGTCTAATGCCCCCTCCGAGCACAATTACTGCATAAACTGAACAGAATGTATTGAATAAATATGCCAGCTTCACCTTCTCCTTCTAGAATTATAACAGTGAAATTTTAGTAGATTTGAGATTATGTTAATTGAGAAGATGCTATTTAATTCTTAACTGACTCTCCTAGCACACTTTTGTGGTTCAAGAAGATATATATGTATCTATCTTCCACTGGAAAATAGTTTATATCCAGATCTGAACAAACCTAAGTACTAATGCTTACTGGTGGTTATGTCCTAACAACAACAGGCTGCCTACTTTGTATCCAGGAACTGGATTTTTGTATGGGTTAGCACAGAAGATTGCAGCTTTGCAGCCTGGGAAACAAGCTGGAAAATTCCTTCCTGTTTAGATCAGTTATTTTGGCAGAACCCATGCCAGTTTGCCCATGTGTGAAATCAAGGGATTTTCCACTCTCCTGTTTTGGTGATATTGGAGCTAGCAACTGAAACAGGATTAGTGCACTTTGTAGAACTGGATGATTTGAGAGGCTTGCAAACAGTTTTCAGGCTCACAAAGCTTCACATATTCACAATTAATTTTGTGTATCTTTTCCAAAAATACCCCCATAATCATGATGTATGAGATTTTCACGATGCCTTAAGATTCAGATGCATTTTTCTTCTAATCTAAAAGCAATCCCTCTTGTAAGGAGCCCATACAACTGAAATGCTGAAAGTAGGCAGAAAGACACTAACACTCAGCTGAGCCTCTGTTCCAGTTTGGTTGTGGTCAATAGCCAGTCCGTAAAGGCTGTCCCTGGCAGTCCGATATTACACCAAACAGTGGGAATGGAGGGCAGCAAACATGGTGTTTTCTCAGGGTAGTTCACTACCTTCCCTTAAACAAAATAAACCTTTATACAGTAGCTTGAATGGTTACATTTGCATCACTCAAGTGCTATCATTCTCTCTAAGAAGCCTAAACTGGCAGAATGATTTCATGACTTGACACAAAATTTAAAGAATTTTTGTCTGCCCTAATTTCCCAAATGTTAGCCTGCCTGCTTTTCTTCTGCAGGGAAACATCCTTCAATTCTCAAGGCCCAATGAAAATGGGATCCTGCTCAGTAGCTTATTATTGAGTAGAGAGTTGTTTGGATGTGTGCCATCTTTTTTTCTCTCTAGAAGTAGCAGAGGTGTATCTAGAGATATATCTCTAGAATTCATATCAATAGTTTTGTACAAAATGTACCTGGAAGATAATAATAAAAATAGAAACTCAAGTGTATTGCACTGCATGTTTTCCTGATGACTATCAAAAGAGTTAATAGTAATTAGCTGCTTGCTGTGAATGTAAAATGCTTAAGGATAGAAAAATATCAAGACAAGGATTCTTCAACATACTGAAGAGTGTTTCATGTTTTACATTAACTAAACTGTTATCTCCAATACCTCTGGACATAATTTGGCATCACTGCTGCATTTTGGGTTTTTTCTTTGCCTGAAAGCACTCTGAACAGAAAAAGTAGTGACAAGTGACATTTCATCTAAGCATATTGCCCTTAAGGCCTGAGCAAGGATGTATTTGAGCAGCAGCAAAGCATGAGCTGATTCATCCAAACTGATATGTAGTTTAATAATGGCAATTAAGCTTTGCACTTTTTTTCATGAGAATGTAACTTGCAATTAATTAGCAAGCTGTAGTTTAATTAAATTGCAGGGAGGGCAGGGAAAGTAGTGTCTTCTGTCATATTCTTTTCCACTAGTTAGGACACGTTCCAATCTGCAAATTGACAGGAATATATAAGTAGAGACAAATGTTTATTAAAATTTCCAATTAATACTATGGAACATTGTGAAAATATCTAGTTAATTGAGATGGACATATTTGACCAAGTTTTCCTTAAAAAGCTCTTTAGGTAGTCCATTGCAATGTCCTGGAGAGCAATGATCTTCCTGTACTTGAACTGATTGAAATTCAAATTGATAGGGGAACTAGACCAGCACAATTCACAATGGGATTTGGCCTTTCATCTCTGTGCTTTGCATGCTGTATATTTGATTTTTAAAAAGTTAGGCTTTGAGTTTTGTGTGTTGAAGGCTTTTGAAGAAATACAGTGTCTTAGGTTACAATAGTGTGTATTCTATCACCNCGCACACACACACCCCCTGCCTGCTATACTTCTGATACCATCTTAGCCACGGAAATGGAACTGTGATTCAAGAGGATTCTGGAATACTGGGGGAGTATTCTGCTTGCTCAAGTATGCATGATACATGCTTGATCATGGAATATTTTTGGATACACTCAAGGGAAAATGCGTGAAGGAGGTTTTTTATCTGAGGCTGCTTAGCTTTAACATCTTAAGTGTGGTTTGTGTCATGCTCTTCGTGTGCTTTGTTTCCATGAATGTCAGTCTACCTGTGTTGTGTCAAGAAGCAGAATTTCAGCAGTGGTGCCACTAGAGGAGCAGTTAAACTGTAATTCATAAACCAGGGACAGTCTGGTTAACTCTGAGAACTGACCCCTCTACTGAGTGCAGGTTACATGGAGTTGCTACCATAATCCAACAGTGGGAGCACTGCTGGCAAAAGCAAAGCCAGCCCCTTTCCAGACAGCCTGGAAAGTTCTCCTACTCTCTCTGTGTTTAAAACTACAGCAT
>VZTZ01016348.1:218491-270396 GCA_013400955.1 Drymodes brunneopygia
AACTACTTTAGAAAGTCTTACTTCAGACATTGGCTTTATAAGCTGGCCTTTTTGTTTGCTTAGAGTTTTGCTGCTTGGTACAGATTTCAAAAAAATTTGGGATGGTGTCATTTGAGACTGTCTAAAACAGTGTGGCACTATTTCATAATTCACTGTGATTTATCTAAAATATGTTTCATAATTCTTTCATGAATTTATTTCTCTGATCTCCTAGTAGTTCTGGCATTATCTAGTATAGTATTATGCAAATAACTAAGTAAATTAAATCTTTTGAGCTGAGTGTGGACCAGGAATACAAATTACAGATGATAAAATAAAAACCTAAGTGCAGCTATTGCATAGATGGTAAAATGAAGATGAAATGCCAGCAAAGAGTCAAGAAGAATATTTAAAGGTCATTTCTCATACAACAGTGTAGTAAATGGAAGAAATACAGGCTTATTTAGTATTGTGTGCATGTATTCATCACTTGAGGTCACTTAAAAATTAGAAATCTTGAACAGCATGAAGAACGGTGAGAAAACATAGTTTAATGTAACACACAAAGAAACAGTGGTCTTCAAGTGGAGTGTTTTTCAGTGCTTAGGCCTGTTGTTACTAAGAAAAATGTATGAGATGACCTTTACTGGGCAATATTTTCTGTAATTCTTATGCAAAAATGAGGGCATAGTTTAATATGCCATTACAGTGTGAGTTAAAAATGCACTAAGCGGAGTGATTCTTCTGTTTCCCTCTTAAAAATAATGAGAAATGGGTAAATAAGGGGGATATCTAGATTGGAGACCACCAGAGCTGTGATGACTCCACAGCAGCCCGAGTTGAGAACAGAGGCTTTGATCTTTATGCCTCTTGACTGCTTCCAGGACCTGACAGCAATTGCCAGAACAAGGGAGGGGTCACATTTCCTCTTGCTTCTTGCAGAAATCCAGTCAGTAAGAAACTGCCACTGCAAAGCACATCTGTCTTCTGGTTATTTGTGGGGTTTAGCAGCTTCTTTTGGCTGCTTGTTGCTCATCAGTGATGTGTAATTGCTGGTGAGGTGTGCTCATCTCTGCGTACAGGTTCTGAGGAAAGCGCTCAGCTGGATATGGGGCTCAGCACAGGTTGGCTGCATGGACTCATGCAGTGGCATTTTCCCTTTTTGGAGAATGAGCCTCCAGAATAATTGAAACATCAGGTTTTCTATTTTTGAGCTGTTTCATGTTGTACGTAGTTCCATCCCAGTCCCTCACAGATCTGTTCTTACCATTGCATGCCCTTATGCATTGTTCCTTATTTCAGACTTGAAATACCCTCTTTTCCAGTTTCTTCTTTTAGCTTTTCACCTTTTCTGCCCTACTCCTCTTTTAGTCACAGCATGTGTCCTACTCAACTTTCATGGCCTGTTTAAAAGTAGGACAAAGAGAAATATCCTGCAGCTTTTCCCTGTCTCCTGTCCCAGTGCAGCTGCGGTTATTCAGTGATTGCCAGCAGTGCATCCAGCCTCAGCAGCAGCATGAAAGGACAGCAAATTCGGAGAACTTCCGACAGCAAGGAGAACTTCCTTGGGTCCATCCCAAGAGCAGCCATTGCATTTCTGGGAGTCTGAGAGTGACATGTGATCTCAGAGGAGTCTGCTGGGTCTGCTGCTCTGGTTTGTGTACCTGGGTTCACTTACAAATAAAAATCTAGAGAAATAGGTGAAAACTAGAAGGGAAAAGTGAAATACATCTTGTCAAGGATATTGAACAGTTGGGAGAGATTCTTATTACTTTTTCATTAATTAAAAATTGCCTCCATTGCAGTTTCAGACTGTGGATATAAACTGTGGCTCAAGTTAGTCCTTCAAGGTTCCACAGTTTCTTTGGTTGTTGCTGGTCTTCTCATGACCTGGGTGTTCATTGCTAACATTCACCAGTTTCTGTGATCATGAGCTCCAGGGTAAAGCCAAATCCTCACTTTGAGGTGGTCTGTGCTTGTCTGTGCTGCCAACTCTTCTGGAAAAGGATAGGAATGATGGATTAGATTTCTGGAATCTTTGAGAGCTATTTCTGTGTGTTGTGAAGCTGATGATGTCAGTTGTGCCAACAGGCTCACAGAAGGCTGGGGATCACTGGCTCGAGACAGTCCTCTGAAAGGGAAAAATATGTGGGGTCCTCCTGCTTCTCTTCATGGGTCCATGGGTCCTTTGACTCCACAACCACCTACCATTGTCAGCAAGCAGGGAGATACTGATAGCACAAAGACAGCAGCACCTTCACATGAATCAGAAGTGAACTAAGGGAGGAATGTTGAAAGAATTACAGCTGGTTTTGTTATGGCAGAAAAATTGATACTATGTCAGGACAAATGTTCATCTGCCAATTATCTTCCTGTGCTCACACAGCAAGGAAATGGCAGCTGGTGAGCTGAACTCTTTATTCCCAGCTTCCTGGGCAGCAGGGAATAAGAGCAATAAAAGTAATAGAAAAGCATCCAAATTTCTCTATTATCCAAATTAACTAAGGAGATATTTGCGGTTCATCTATCCTTATACTGAATGTTCATCTGCTGATAAAAATAATAAGTAGTAATTAGCCAGGACTTTAAAAAAAATTTCCTAACTGGTGAATAACTGCTGGGAAATACCAGTATATTATGTGGGATATGAAATCTAATTAATTTGCTGGCAGAGGGGTCAGGCTGGAATTGTAGTGGTGCAACTGGGCAGGGATCTGAGCTCATTGGCACTGAATGGCTGTTAGTTCAGCTGGAGCTTGCTTGGACTTGCTCTAAATCATCAATTACTTAAACATCAAACTTGTGAATTTACTTTCAGCTTTTTTTAAAATTGTAGTCAATAGTTATCAATTAGTGGTTTTCCCAACACACAATTTGCAGATGACACAAATTCCTTGGGGCTAGTGAGATCCAGAGAAGTCTGAGAAATATGGATAGGGCTTAATCACATGTGGTGAACAGGACAGAGAAATGACTGGTGACTAAGGCAAGCTGATAAAAATCCTTCAATTTAACCAGTAAATATCATTGCTTGGGACTAGATAAGTTAAAGTCACTCATGAGAAAGGCCTAGTTTTCATTTTGGTTTGAATAACTTTAAATCAAAACAGCAATGAAACCTGCTAACTTTATGTACACACAAAAGAACTCACTGGATAAACAGGTGGGGAATAGTAAGTTCATACTCTTGATGCTGTAGACACCTCCCATGCTGGGAGAGATCTCATTATGCTACATCTAAGACAAAATAGGAGCAGAAGGGCTTCAGAGATCTAGAAATAGATTTATGGACAGCAGCCGTGCGAGAAGACTGTTCAGGACTGCTGAGTGTCAGAAGATCCATAAACAGAACCATTCTGGGGATATATGAAATAATGTACTGTACAAGAAGAGTCATTCAGATGTTCCTATTTATTCTTTATCAAACACAATAGCAAAGGAATAGTTCATCAAAATGATAAAAATCTAATATTTAGAATTTTAAACCAGGCAAGTCACAGAATACCACTGGAGTTTTCTTAAAAGTATGGGTATTGAGAACATGTCATGCTGCATTTGTTTTAATGCAAAATGAGGAGACAAATCCTCATCTTCAAAAGTGCAAATCTGTTCCAAATAGCTTGGTCATTGGAGAAGCTTCTGCTGGGAGGAATATAATTCTCCACTTTGCTGTGATTTTTGCACCTTTGTGTGATGCATTATTTTCCCCCAACCACCTTTAAGAGCTGATTATAGGTTACAGAAGTCATTTATATTATTCATCATAGCAATTCTTTGATTACCAGAATATCCTTTTCGTTTCATGTTATTTTGATTGATCTTTATGAAGTTTCCATTTACATTCTCAGAGGGAACATGTTGTGCATACCTTTTTTGCAGCTAATTGAGGCATTCAACTCCTTTTGCCGCATGTGAGAGGTGTACAGTAGGCACTAGCAGGCACATCTATCTCTATTATCAGAACATCTGGTATTTTAACATTAGGCTTTTTACATCCTCATTCTCTAAGATTTGGCAAAAGCAAAGTTTACTGCTTCATTGGTGAGCTTAACTTTGCTGTATATAACTAGAAAAATGTTCTTCCAGCTGCTCTTCTGCAAAATCTGTTGATCGGTGGCTACAGTAGAAAACCAGGTAGTTCAGTTTGTGCAATTTATTCCACGTGCGATTCTAGGTAAAATCATAGTCCCTTGAGCTGCCTACCCTCTCTGAGGAAGACAGCATGTATTTTGCAGCAGATTAGAAATGTTTGAGAGGCATCAATCCAAAAGCTGATTATGTAGCATGCTTTTCAGATTGTAGAGTTCTGTAGAAACAAATTTTAAAAAATAAAAATTAGTCACAGTATTTACTTGGCATTGGTTTGGGGTTTTCCTCATTGCTTCAGAAGCGACTCAAATAAAATACCTAATAATATCTTGATTAATATTTCTGCCTCTTGTTAAGAATTATATTCCTCTATTTCTGTGCAGATTTCTACTGGAGAACTAAGCTGGATAGCCTTTCTTTGGTTTAAATCACAGAACCAATCTCTCTCACTAGCTCAGCACTACAGTAAAGAATGAGTGTGGCTGTAGGGAATGGGCCAAGCTGGGAGGTAAGCTGTGGAGGAAAGCTTTCTGTCTCACTGAAATTAGTTCTTATTATGGGGAAAACACATGTGAGTATTTGGGTGCCTAGGATTTACCTCCTGTGAGGCTCCTGTAGTCAGCTCTTCAGTCAGTGACTTGTAATTATTTGAATGTTTAAGGAACAGCAGAAATCTGGTTTGGGTTAATTATTAACCATAACAGTAGGTCAGTATGTGGCTTCCAAGCTGGATGGTTGGATGGATGGGGGACTTGGTGCTCTGTGTGTCAGGCAACTTTACAGCATTTTCCATAAAAAGCATAGCATGACCCCCTGAACATAAGGAATCCCTGTTCTTGGGGCAGAAATGAGCAGGTGAACAATGAACCAAGTAACAATTTTGAGTAGTTTTGGGAAGTGGGAGAGAAAAAGCAGCATCCAGGAAGAACTGCTGGCATCAGGGTAATCTCAAAGCAGCCTGAAGGTCTTGAATGGGAAAATTCTCATTGAACATTTCCTCCAAGCTTGTTTGAAAACCGACTCAACCTCAGAAAAATCATTATTTGGCCTTGACAGCTTTGGATATATTGTCAAATGAATTCTGAGCTTCTGGCATCATGCACAAGTTCTTCCAGCAGTGAGCATCCCAGGGAACAAAACTGCATGTTCTTTTGGAGCTGCTTGTATCAGGACCACCTAAAGCACCAAATATGTTGGATTTGGCATAAATTGCAGTAACACGTACAATGGAACTCACACTTTTATGTCCTTCCCCCTTTCTCTTGCTGAGGTGCTGCTGCAGGGCTTTAGGAGCTGTGGAGTTAGGACATTACAGTGAGAGAACCATATAATGCAAGACACACCTCTGGGGAGCCAGGTGCTTTTAGTTTCATTATTCATTATAGCATCATTTTCTGAGTTTCCCTTTGTTTAGTGATAATTGGATTCAGCAGGTTTGTGCAATACTGGGAAGAAACTTTGTTACTAAATGTATCTGCAAGTAAACAAAGTGCCTGGGGACAAATGGGTGAAGTGTGGGCTCTAATTCTGTGTGCTCTTCAGGATCTGTCAGCTTAAGGAGTCTGAGGAAACAGCACGCAGCAGACAGCCAGTAAATCTGACAAACCTCCCTTCCACAGGCAGGAAAAAACCTGGCTGTTTTTGTGGTCATTGTGCCTGTCCAAACTTCATGTGATGGAGGGTGAGGTTTTTTTGTTAATTTGGAGGCTTTGTGTAGTAGTAATGTTTGGCTTTTTAATGGAACGGAACATGGTAAACCAAGAAATTATCTGAATGTTTTGAGGTCTGCTTATCATATTACTCTTTCAAATTCTTCTGTCTTTACCTGGGAGAGATTTGGCAGTACAGTGATTTCAGATCCTTGATAGTTTTCAAGCTGGATGTGTCAATCTGGGAGATATGAAACATAATGTGGCATTATAGCCAGTCGTACAGCCAGGGCAATGAAAACCTAAAGTGGCAGATGCTACAGAGTACTGAAAAGTCCTTTGGTCTAAAGTGTTTATCAGGAGAAGTGGCTTTGATGTGATGCCACTGAGCTCTGGGAAGGTTGATGCCTGTGGCAGAGAACCCTCATAACACATTTGCTAGCTTGATCTCTTCCTTGGCCACCTGCATACAGGAACAAAGCTCAAATTCAATTAAACTGCTCATTGCTTGTTGAGTTGATCACTCAAGTGTATGTGAGTACTCTGCATCTCCAACCTGGCCTCACTGTGAGCATCTCTCAGCAATTCAAGTGCACTGCTTAGTTACTGTGATATGCAAAATCCCATTGAGATTCTGCACCTGATGTTAGTGATCACCAGCAGTTTAAGGCAGAGGCAGCAGCAGGAGGGGCTGTGGACCTGTGTGGTGGGGGAAAGGCTGCCTGCCCTGTTCCCTGGGGACTGGAGGGACAGGGAGCTACTGATTGCCTGGACTGGGCTAGAGTGTGAGGACACAGCAGCCTCTGAGTCCTGTAAAATAAAAGGCATTGGTGAACTCTGCTCTCCTGAACATCCTATGTGGGGATACCAGCATCTAATAGCATGCTTGAAAAACCCAGCTTTTACTGGTGTTGCAGTACTACATCTGCCATCCTGATAAAACACTCATTCTGCCAAGTGTTTTCTCATCTGTGGTGATAATGGGGAAATACATAATCGGCTTGTGAGCAGCCCCCAGTGCTGCCCCGTGCCAGCAGCCTGGGGAAACACTGCAAGATGAAACTGTGGAAATGCCTCTTCTGCCTCAGCTACCTGCAAGGGGAGCTTGGTCAGCCAGCCTAACCCATCCCAGTGTTGGCTGCATTGGAGATGCCAGGGGTGAACTGGCTGTCCAGCTGTACCCCAGAGAAGCTGCTAACAGACAGAATTACTCTGCAGCTCCTGGGCTGGGTGTGGGTACACACATGGATGTGGGAAGTGTGATTTTGTTTATCCCAGAGTGTTGTGGGCAAGGGGAGGCATTCAGGAAAGGAAAGCCCTTAATCTCTTATGCAGTACAGAAGAGGCATTGACAAAAAGCATCTGCATTGGCAGAATTACTGAGAAAATCTCAAGTGCAACTGGTATCACAGGTATTAAAAAAAAAAAAAAATTGTGTGAGATGTTGCTGAGGTTAGCAGCATGGTGCTCAGTTGTTCTGGAGCAGAGCAAACTCCTGAGAGAATTTCCCTGAGGTGCAAGAAAATAAAACCATAGGTTATGGTTCAATGCAGAATTTGCTTGCATGTTCCAAAAAAAAGAAAAGCAAGTGACAGAGGAGGGGGAGAGATTGGGAAAGAGAGGGAGTGAGAGACGGGGAGAGGGGAATGTGCTGTGCACTTAGCTGAGCAGCAGGAAGGAAAGCTTGAAACAGGATTTCTCAGCTTCTGATGCCTGGCAGTTGTTTGCAGGCACACCAGTGGTGTCCGTGTGGTGCCTTGCAGGATGTGGACTGAAGGCGAGTCAGAGGGGCTCCAGACTTTAGGGATTGTGGTGGTGGTGTGCTCCTCTCTGAAACTTTTGCACTACCTCGGGCTAATTGACTTATCAGATGGTAAGAGAACTGCAGCTTTCCAGCTCCTGTTTGCTTGTGTTTGAATGCGAGCGAGTGTAGCCACTGTAGGCAGCAGATGGCTGTGGGAGGAAAGTGGTGTCTGGCAGTGCACGGATTCTCACTGTGGGCTTCATCTTTATTAAGAATCATACAGGCTGCAAAGAGGCAATTCTGCTTTATGCTTTATTGAGGACTTGTTTGCTTTTGATGTATTACCTTAACCAGAGAGAATCTGAAGCTGTGATGGGTTTTGTCTTGTGTATTATTTTATTAAGTTTTTCTAATTATTTTTTCTTACTGGTAATTCTTGCTCTATATTCAAAATAAATTCGTACCAAACTAGAAAAAGGAAAGGCCCTCTTGGGGTAATGGAAGCAGAACTGATAATTAGGTGTATGATTTCATGGGGCTACAAGAGTTTTGTTGTGATATTTGCAGATTAAAAATATGATGGATTGATTGTGAACCAAACAAAACTTTGCTGTAGTTGCTGTTCTAGACACTTCAGTGAAATAACCTAAGGAGAAATATTTCTGTTCTCATCAACCGGAAGATTTGGTCTGTCTTTGGATTGCAGTGAATCAATGTAATGACCTCAAATGAATGTAATGAACTTTTTTTGTCTTTAAGGTTTTCCTGGATTAGTAAAGCATATGGATTTTAACAATTAAGTGTGCTTTAGGGTTTATCTTTTCATAAAGGGATGTAGGAATCACTGTATTTTGAAAGCAAATAACTTCTTGATGATGCAAATGAGGTATTTTTTAAAACAAAGGGAGCCCCAAGTCACTGATTGTATTCTTATTTTGATCACTTATTGTGTCAAGTTTATCTAGCAAAGGAAATAGCAAGGATAAAATACTAGCAGAAACACCTATGTTACTTTATTCAGATTTCTTCAAGATATGGGTTAGTACAGGCTGCCAAAAGACTCAAGAAAGTAAGGAAAATTCATATATTAAATCTGTTTTACTGGATCAAGAAAAGCAGATGAGATTTTAACCCTGCTACAGCAAAATCAATGCTGTCACTTAATCCTAGAAATCCTCCTGCACAATTAGGAAAAAATACTACAAATGGCTTAATTAAGAGTTATTTATATTAAGAGAATATATAAATTGGCATGTATTTGTTATTACATGATTGATATTCCTTATTAAAAAAATATCATGGGAGCTTTTCGTTTACTCCTAGAATGTCACTGAATTGCAATTACATAATTACAAATAAATTAAGACCTCCGACAATGAAAACTAATTTCAAATAATGGCAGCAGAAATGCTCACCTTGGAAATTAGCCGCCAAGTCAAATGTTGAGGCATTTGCTTTGCTATTGCATTTGCCTTGCATTAAGTGCAAGAATACTTTTATACCTCCTTTGCAGACCCTAATTACTGTAATTCCAGTGTCTGTTCTTCCTGGACTTTTCCCAGATGAGTCTTCCCAGTGTTTCCCCAGCAAAGTCAAGTATGTGACAGGTGAGAAAGGTATTTGTGTAAAGGTGAAATGAGTAAAAGTGAGCAAATAGCCGACTTTGTATCCATGGAGGAGGTCTGCCTGTGCTTGTTCGTCATCAGCAGCCACTGACTGCTCCATCCATGCAGGTGCAGGAGGGGATGGCATTTACCTCTGTAAGGGACCACAGTTACTGGTACACAGAGCTCGGATTGCATGGGCTGCCTGACAACATGTAGGAGCACAGTATTATAAACCTGATCAGATTTGGGTAATTTTTATTGAAATTCTGTGTTTCTGGCTGCAAAATAGTTCACTTGGAGATCAAGATAAATTTATTTGGTACTTACCCTATGAGCTTGTATTTTTCCCATTTGACTCTGTTCCTGTCCTAAGAATTATTTGCATGTGAAATTAGAACATTAATATGATACAGGTGGTTGTTAATGTTGAGCAATACAAATTTCAATGTCACAGATCTTTAGAGGTGACATTGTTTTCTTTGATGTGCTGGTGGCAGCAATGGAGAAGGCAAAGTGGATGCTTACATTGTAATGTAAGTATTACTAACATCTTTATACTCGCTAGAAATTATCACTACTTTTACTTATAAACATCTAGAAATTCCAGGTGTGTTCTCATAGCTGTGAGTAATAACACTAAAAGAAGACACTGCAATTGGCTATGTATATTTCTTTTTAGAACTGTTCTCTTCTGAAGATGGAACAGGCTTACTCAAACAGTGTTCTTTTGTTCAGTTTAAATAAAACAAACAGTAACAATAAAAAAAACCCATACACAGAGAAAAAACTGGCTGGCAAAGCCTATTCCTGTGTGTGCTTCTGGGCAAGTCCTTGCTGTCTTTGCGGCCTCTTGGGACCAGTCACTTCTGTGTTCAGCTCCTGATCCAAGAGCATGTGCAGATCTCCAGCTGTACCTGTGTGCTTTGCTCTGTTGTCAAACTTGTAGCCCTTTGCATCTGTCTTTACTGAAATCCATCAGCAGGAATCTCCAGGCCTTTTCTCAATCCTTTCCAGCTGTCAACTCAGTTTCCATCTGACTCACAGCCCTTTCATAGACTGTTCTTTTCCCCAGCTTCCAAGGCTGAATGATATGTGAGACAGGGCCAAAAGCATTACTGGGATGGAGAAGTAAAGCATTCTCTGTTTCTGAGAAGAAAGGTATGTGTTTTTAGTGGGATGGGCAGAGTGCTGAGGGGAAGATAAAGTGCACTAGTATGTGAAGTAGAACTGCTTATCGTCCTTTATGAATCAGTGTTTGAGGAATTTGGGTGCTGAGCTGACTTAGACGTTTGTTAATGGTTTGAGAAGTGCAAACCCTTGTAATAGTAATGAAACAGCTAGATAACCATCTTGATTAGGTATTTTATTAAGCACAATTTCAAAGGGGCCTTTCTTAAAAGAACATGGTAGACATGTGAAAAGAATACACCAATATACCACAGCAAAACTTCTAACATATATCCCACACCATATTCCATGATTGTTGTGCTTCTGTTAATTCCCCATGTATATAAAAATTTAACAGCACTTGAGTTTTGTACCTGCATATGTTTCTTCCCTTGCATCTTTCCTCTATCCCTTCAGATTCCCTCCCTATATCCATCACTTTATCTACTGGGCAGAAGGTTGTTAGAAGTACTTACTATTCTGTAGACTATTTTAAAATAAAATGAATGGAACTTTATAGAGTTTGATGGAAATCCTCAGTTTTATTTCAAGAATTTTTGTTTGGCTCCAGTTTTTTTTCCAAGATAAAATGCACTGATGATAAGCTGGTCTAACGTATTTCTGAAGAGGAGGAACTAATGCTTTACCCATTTTCCAGAGCTGCAAGGGAGACTGTGGACTGTAACTGCTGCCTCAAATCCACCTTGCAAACTCACAGGCTCCAGGTGACCCCTACATGTTTGAAGCACAGCTCCCTGAGCCAAGATGCTGGGTGCTGCCCTCGTCCATGTGGAACTGCATCCCCTCCAGCTGCAGCAGGATCCACGTCCCCTCCAGCTGCAGCAGGGGTAAAGGCATCAGGCAGCCAGAGGGGAGAAGGACGCAAGCTTTGTGCAAGCTTTGAGACCTGCACTGCCTGCAAGGCAGGGGCTGGTTTTAAGGAAAAGCTAAGGTGGGTTAAGAAAAATACATTCACAACATCTTCTAAACTGAATGGCAGCATCACTGAAGCTGAGTTTGTCCTTGTACAGAGCTTGTAGCTGTCAAAGTTATTCTTCATTTGTAACCATGGAAGCGTTGGCTGTGGAGGGTAGAGATACCCTGATGCTCTTGAACCAGCTGTCAGGCTGCTTGATAGATGTTACAGTGTCTATGATTGATTGTTACAGACCAAACTCTGTATGCCTAAAGAGTCCGGCTTTCTGTTCTCACTGTTTATTGTCTCTTCCCTTGCAAGACTTTCCTCTGATGTACTTTGGGAAGGAAGAGCTGTTGGATGATGAGGGATTCAGGTAGAATTGTACAGCAGTCCCATGCAGGTTACTTAGTCTAGCAGAGAGGGTGTCCCCAAAACAAGGTAATGAAAAAACAAGCCCAATCTCCTGAAGGTTAAAGCAAAATTCTGAAGTGTAATCTGAAGGGATTTAATTTTCACAAGAAAGATTATTTATTTTTCTTTCCAATAGTGGGAAGGTTGCATAAAAATCAAAGCTCTAGTTGTCCTTATCTACTCAGGGCATAGATACAGTCTTCTGTGAAATACATCTTTGACAAATAAATCCAATAAAAATGTTTCAGCAAGTTAAAAACACAAGTAGAAGATGTTTTAAATGAAAAGCTAAGTCTGTCTGGATGCTGAGAGGCTTCACTTGCAGTGAGAGCTTGTCACATTGCAGGGGGTTAGAGTGGATGTCTGAGCTTTGAGATCCATCGGAATGTGGCCCTCCTCTGCCTGGTGATGATGATGAGGAAGTGACATGCTGTTGCTGGAGTGGATGAAGAGCACCAGTGCAAGGGCAAGCTTTTAAGGGAGCCATTTCTAAATCTGTCAAACACTAAATCTGCTTAAATTTAGTCTTACAAGTATCTTGTGACCTAAGTGTACTCCCTTTAGATGCACCTGGCTTTGGGAAAGACTTCAAAACATTTCTGAAGGGATTGAAACGTCAGCCAGGTATTTTTTGGAAGGAATTCGGATATCTCTGTTGATCCTTCCAGCTCTCTCAGCTGCTTCAGATGCCTTCACGTTTTGTGACACAGCCCTTGGCAGGATCTTTTCTTCCTCTCAGCTGGGCTTTCACTCATATGCAGTGGAGACTGCTGTGACGATAACCTGATCTTTGCAGTGCATGTTGGAGATTAGTGCGTGTGCTGATGTAAAACACTGTGTTCTGACTGCTTTAATGTATTGTACAGACACCCACCACTCACATCAGTTCAGCATGTGACACAAATAATTGTTTGGAATCAAGTGCAGAAGTTTTTCCTCTATAATGTAATTGAATCTGAGTGCTGTAAATATTTTTGAAACATTGCATTATTGTACAGCTGTTGCATGGAGGACTTTCAATACTTATATATTACTTGCACTACAGCTGTTTCCTAAATGCAAAAGTTCAGATAACCAGAGTGCCCACAAAAGGTAAATACAGCCAGTATTTAATAGAAAATGCACACAGTAAGTGTAATACCTTACTAAAGGAATGGGCATCCCTGTCTGCTCTGCTCAGCTGAATGAGAGCAATGCCCTGTGTGCAGTCTGGAGTACACAAGTCCTGAACATCTCCCCAAGTTCCCTGTGTGTTGTCTTTTCAGTCCTGCCATTGCATTACAAGTGCATTTCCAGCTGTTACTGGAATTATTTTTCTGAGTGAAGCTGTGCAAGCTGGGCTCAGCACGTAACCATGAGGTTAGTTGTGCGTAAAGAGCTGACCCCTCCTGTGTGTGGTGGCCATCAAAAGCCTCTAAAATAGGAATGTAATCATCTGGAGGAAGAAATCACTCAGGAAGAAATCATCAGCCGACATAATTGCTGTCTGTCAAGAGGTAAAATGTTAGCAAGTGTGGAAAAGAAAATATTCCTTCCATGTATACTCTTAAATGTAGCCATAAGAGGAAAATTTGGCTTCTGTTTTCATATGAGAATTTAGCAGAAAGAACAGAAAACATTTTGTGATTTAGCAAAAAAAAAAAAAAAAAAAAATCATCTTTCTTCTTGTTTCTCCCCCCTGCTTTTTAGTATTTCTAAAGTGATACTATGAGGCTCTTTAAACGAGTTTTATTACAGTTAATTCCCCCCTCTCCTCAGGCAAGCTGCAGCATTATGTACCAGATTTTTATTATACCCAGAAGCTTTCTGCCTGCTAATAAATAATGGTGGTAAATTTTATATGAAATAAATGTGGTTTCTTATTGCAGCAGAAAGGAAAATAAGTGTGGAGGTTTTTTCCCCTTGCCACACATGTTTAAATTATAGAAGTTAAACAGTGTGAAAACAGCATTCACTTTAAAGAGACATGACCAGGTTAAAAAGTAGTTTTTTTGGTTCGTGCCATTAAAGATAACTTAGATCATCATTACACTAAAGGTGTTTGCAGTATCACAGACAGATGTGTTCAGTGATTTTCCAGCTGGCCTGTGAGGAGCACTCAGCTGTGGTTTCTGTTCCCATTCCTGCCGTGAGTTCCTTATGGGCAGTGCCACCCTCAGTACCCTGAGAGCAGGTGAACAGCCCCAAGGCATTGTGTCCAGCAGGAGGTTTTCCTTTCCCTGCAGGAGGAGGGAGGGAAGGGAAGGGAGGGGGGCACTGAGATGGAAGGAACAGAAGTGTGTGACCTGAAGCTGATTGAGTGAACTCTGGAAGAGCCCATCTGGGTTTTGAAGACACATCCTTCCACCAACCCCAGGGTGGTCTCAGAGATGGCTTCGCTCTGGTGAGATGTTAAAAATTGCTCATCTTTTTCACTGGTTTGCCCAAGTATCATGGAGACACTGTTATTAGTAAGTCTTAAAATGAGAGTTGTGTTGCAGCTTCCCCCATTGATGCTGAACCCATTCTCACTGATGTGAAACATCACATATAAATTCAGACCTGCCTGTGCTTTCATGATTGTCTTCTTGTTTTTGGAAACATGCAAGAACCAAAAGACAGCTATTTGATAGTGTCATGTTTTGAAACTTGGAATAATTTTGCTTGGCTTAATAAGTTTATGGTTGTAGGGGGAGAGATTTCTTTTGACTGAAGAGGATCCTTAAGAATTTCAGGGTAAGGCTGCTTTTCTTGAAGAAATTGAGTTAGAGATGCTTATAATTGGAAAGGAATTGCTATATAAATAGTTGATATAAATGGAACATAATTAACATTACTTTAAGCCCTCTTCTGCGATTCTTAAACCTACACATGGGAACCTTGAATTGAGGATGCATATCCAAATGTATCTTAATTAAGTCCTAATTAATCTTTATGTGTCTTAATTAAGTCCTAATTTAAGTTAATTCTTTCTCTTAAAAGGAGGTTTCACACAAATGAAAGAGTAAAACATTTAATTTGTCCATTTGATGTGCACCACCATTCCTGACAACAGTTCTGTGGCAGTGCCTGGCACTCTGCAGCAGCCATGTGCCCCGTGGGTGAGAGTGGCTGTGGCAGTGCCAGTGCTGGGATCTGTCACAGCACCATGTGCAGTGTCTGCTGCTGTGCCTAGTGCTCACCTGGGAGTGCTGGGGTTTAGGCACAAACTGTCCTATTGTGAGGATGAAGCTGCCAGACCTGTCCCTAGGGCTGGAGGGGCAGTGAGGCTCTGGGCCCACATCCTGGGACTGGGCTGGCTGCTCCAGGGCAGGAATGAGGGCTCCCAGGTACCAGAGCAGGGCTGACAGCTCACTGAGACTCCCTTTGTGTGTCATTGCATGTACAGTGCTCTAGCTCTCCATCGTCCAGTTATTCTGGGATGAGGCAAAAATTTAATTAAATTTCATGTAGATGATTAAAAAGGGTATTGAAATTGTAAGATGAAATCTGAAGCATTCTGAAAGGGAACTTTTTCTTCTTTATTCTTCACATACCCCATTTAAAATATTTCAAGCTAAGTACTTCTTCCTCCCTAAAATAAACAGAAGTGTGCACCTGCAGACTGGTCAGGCTTCCCTAGGTTGGTCCTAGACCAGAAGTTCCCATTACAGGTTGTGGGTCTGGGTTGCCTTTTCCCTTTGGTGATCCTGTGGCACCCTGGTGTCAGAGCCCAGAGAACAGGGAAAGAGCCAAAGGGCTCCTCTGTGCAAGGTTCAGCTCTGGCATGAGTTTACCCCTGATGGCACGTTCATCTCAACCTGTTCCTTGTACCTCTTGCTCTTTGGCAGATTTCCTCCTATGAACTGCATCAGAGCTGCTACATGATGTCCTTAAAACAGAATGGAACAATCAGAATTATGAAATCTAATATTATAAAATGTTTTCATGGCATCTTTAAAATCAGCTGACTGGTAAGAGTGATCACTGCACATGTGAGCAACATTTGCTCTAACGACTCTTTTCCAAATCTTTCTCATATTGCTAGCCATTTCCCAGTACTCACAGGTACTCTATCTCCTCATCCTGGTTTAACATCTGTGCTGCTAAATGAAAGTAATCAGAGTCAGCATGAAAATTTAATAAGCTGCGTTCTGGCATTGGTCATGTTCCTAATTGTGTATTTGTTTTCTGCCTGCAGAAGTCGTCAGACATTGTCAACCAGAACAGCTCCAGTGTTTACAAGTACTGCTGTTTATTAGTCTCAAATTTCTCTCTGTTGGTGGTATTTCAAAACCAGACTAAATCTCTGAATTTGCCAGTGTTTTTAGGGGACTGATCAAAGCCAGACCCCAGTCTGGGAAGATCTAAACCTTATGGCCTTCCTCTTCCAGTCAGAGAATTAGCATGTTTCAGAAGCAGAAAGATCATTCTAAAGATTAGTGGAGTCTAAATCTTCTAACCTGAGCATGGTGAAGTTTTAAATAATTATATGTTTTGGCCTCACAGCCACTCGTTAAGTGTGTAGTTGACTGCTTTTACATCCTAGTAGAGTGTCTTACATTGGTTGTCCCCATTGGCCTTCCAGGAGAAGCAGAATAAAGAGACCAAAATAATAGAAGGAAGTTTTGTGCTTGTCCCAAATGACATTTTGCCACAGGAATAAAGTTGTGAAGGCTCCCAGCACCACTAGCTGGGCCAAGTTTAGGAAATTGTTAAGCTACTGTCTGTTTCCTGTAACTCTCCTATCTTGTCTGCTGGGCTCCCTGCCTGTTTGCTTTGTTGCCCTGCTGGAGTTGTGGGTGGTTTGGTCGCTGCATGGGGTTCTGGGAGGTCTCAGTTTCACCCCTGCTCTGGTACCTGGTGCTGGTGTATTTGGTATGTTGGCCAGCAGTGGGATCTACGGCCATAGGGTTTAGCTCTTAATTGTGGGGTTCCTTATAGCTCTGCACCAATGTGTCTGGGGTTTGTTGTGGGTGCCCAGTCTGGTGCTGTCCCCAACCTGCAGGGCAGGCACTGTGTGTCAGCAGGGAGCCTGTTCACAGCACCACACACATTTCAGGACATTTCCTCTCACTGAAACGTCTGCATCTGTTTTGGAACAATGCTTTTTGAGCAGTTTCTTCTGTGCAGATAGAGCTTAATTGGTACTTGTGTTCTGCTTAATTATGCTTCACATTTTGGAGCAATCTGTTCAACTTGAACAGTTCTGTGAAGTGGGAAACGTGATCTTCTGGGAAGTACTGGCTTATTTGGACAGGATCTGCAGAGTGCTCAGTTAGTACTAGTGTTTCTCTCCTCAATTTTGCCCGGACCAAACCAATTAGTTCTTTTTCTTTTTCTAACTTTCATTTACTGAAAGTTCTTCAAAACAGGCCTTTTTGAGGTTTGGAGAGGGAGGAAGAGTTATGTCATTTTACTCTTTCATCACCATTTCTGTGCAGTTGATAAATGATGGTCATTCTTTGCTCCTTCCTATGAATTATTACTTCTGCCCACAGGAGTGGATATAACACAGAAAAAAGAAAAAATAATTTTCTTACCTGTAATTTTGCTTTCTCTCAGTATTGATTTAGCAGGTAAATTGCAATAATGCAGTGGTCCACCTGTTATAAGAGGAAAATTGCTCCCATATTCACTCCTGCTGGGGATGCTAGTGTTGCTTTATATTTCTGTGGCAGGTTCTAGTTTTACACACTGCTATTTCTGATTGAGGAGTGTATGCTACCACACACAAACATTTCCTTAATAAATATGAGCAAACCCATGCGTGTTTTTGCCCTTTCAGCTTGGGAAAAAAAATATTTCTGTTTTATAAACTCTAACCAAAGCTTCATTTAAAAAAAAACAAACCCAAACAAACTGATCATAAGAAATTGACGTTTAAGGTCAAAGTAGAAAAGCAGCCAATTGTTTTTTAAAGATCCTTAGCATGAAATTGCTGTTGTGCAGAATCCCAGTGTAGGTTATGAGCATAGATGTATTGCAGCTCTGCTCATTTGCTGCATCGTTCCCCAATGAAGAAGTAAAATTTTATGGAACTGGATGACTTAAGAGAGAAAAAGCTGCAAAGAGCCACTGTGCTGTCAGTAAACTGTGACAAACTGACCACAACCATGGTGCAGGGGCAGATGGCTTCTGGCTATATCACAGTCATGTGAACATTTGTGAGGAATAAAATTTGAAAGATTTTCCCCAATTAAGTTTTCTAAATCACGTCTACCATTTTGTGGAAAATAATGTGTATTTAATTTATTTTCCCAATCTGGAATGTCAGCTTTGGGAGAGTGGCATCTACCACACACCAGTCTGAATTCCAGATGGCTTCAGTGCCCTGCTGGGGACTCATGCCTTCAGGGGTGGCTCAGACCCAGGAATCTGCAGCCCCTGGCTGAATGTACAAATATACAGTTCTTTTTTCCCCAAAATAACTCAGGGATAAAACGTCCTTGAATTAGCACTGAACTAATTACAATTTCTGATTGCTTGATTTCACCCCTTTATATATTCATTGATTATTGTTCTTCCAAAACTCTTTTCCTGAGTTTTGGAAGCAAACCAGTCTAAATGGAAATTGGTGCAGTCGTAAATCATGGACTTGAAATGTCTGATTTTCTTTTCAATGACAAAAAAAAAATTTGACAGCAATAATTCACAGAGAGAATAAGTCCATTTGTAATGAATTTTCTTGGCTCATCAGAGGTTTTTTGATAAATTACCTATTCCATAAAAGAAAAAAAAAATTAGGTTCACTTACCTAATTCATAATTCAGAAGTCTCTTATGACTATTTCATTAAGTGGCCTCTAAAGGGTTTCTGATATTTCTTCTAATAATGCATCATGTTTGATGGCTTGTCATTCTCATGGTTTTTCTTTTCCCTTGCTGCTTTGGAATCATGATCTTGCCTTGGTTCCAGCTCAATCTGCATTTCCCACCTGGGGAAAGAAGTTCAAGGCCAGTGGCTGCTGCCTGCATATCCTTTGTGTGCCCTCTCATGTTCCACAATTTAATTTTTTTCCCTCAACAATCCTGATCTTAAACTTTGGTCTAGTAAAAGTATCATAATATGCTTAAACTGTTAGATTTATGCTGTGAGTAGCTGAGGTAGGGATTTTTTTGGGCTAGTTACCCACTAATAAGAAATGGGTCTCCTGCAAGTGTGCTGTGTCAGGGTGAGAGCTCTGTGCCCCTCGTGGGAGGCTGGGGCTGCCCTGCTGCTGCCTCTCATGTCTGCAGCTGTCAGACTACCAGGGGAAAGGAACATTTCACTGCAGTTGGCTAGATAATAATTTTTCAGGAAGTAGAATTTGCAGGAACATTTTTCCATTTTCTGTTCTTCATTTCTACCCAGCATAAATTTGAAAAAACATTCAGAATGGTGACCTTTACCAGCAGATTTCTTCCTCTATCCAGGTGTGGCTGCAGATGTCTCAGAGTAACCCTGGGCTGTCTCAGAGTCCCTGAGTGGCTCTGAGCCAGTCTCCTGGAAGAGGGGCACTTGCAACCCTGGTGCTCATAAGCCAGGGCTGCCCAGGTGTGCCACCACCTTGGCACCCAGGAAAAGCTCCTCTGCGAGACGAGATGTGGTGCTACACCAAGTGTGCAGTGCAGGGCAGGTACCTTCATCTTTATTTTGTCTTTTCTTAGCCACCCGCAACTACTCAGCTGCAGAGAAGCAGCAGATTGCATAATTTGAACAAGTTTTTCCTACTGACCTAACTAGAGCCAGCCAAGGGCAAAGGAACTTCTGTTGCAGGCTTTTACTTGCCATCTCCGTAACAGAGGTGATGCAGCTGCAGGACAGTCGTTTTTCCACAGGCTCTGTCACCGAAACTGCTGGAAAAACAAACTCTTCAGCAGCATTTTTTAGTGCTAGAGAATTAAGGCATTACTTTATTCTGGTCAGGATGTGAGACAGAAATAATTTCATCCACACATTGCCCGGGTTGTGCAGGGAAAATCCTTCCATCACAAATGGTTCTTTACTAGATGTTTCACATACTTATACAGACAAAACCAGATAAAGTGATTGGTTCAATGTTCCTTGGTCCCAAGTTACACAGTTCTTAGTGTTTGCTTTCCTAGTGGGCATCATCCCTTCGCCTTCGATGCTAATCAGGTCCTCATTCTTCGTTCTCTTATCGATCTTTTCCCAGACGAAGTGTCTCTGAAACGCCGGGAAGGATGCTCGGACGTTGATGTTCGTTAATGCTCGCTTATCTCTTGTGTATCCCCTGCCAGCTCACAGTCCATTGAGATGTTAAGCTCATCAGGCCTTGCCCAGGGAAGAGTTTTTTGAAAAGAAACTTCCATCCCCTTCCCCCTGGGCAAAGACGAACAAAACCCTTGATTATAGTTAAAAAATGTTGGAAGTTCTATCATTTCCAACAGCTCTGTAATGTTTATGTAATAAATATTTCTCCCGGAGGGCAGGCGGTTGTGTTGGGGCTCCTGGAACTGAGAAGACAGAGGAACTGGCTGAAAACTATCCTAGAGCTAGGGACCCATCCCGCAGTATATTTACCCGTGAGGGATTTGAGCACAAAGCCATTTTGTATCTATTCTAATTAGTCCCTCTGAATTTTTTTCGACTAAACAAACAGTCTGCTTTAGAGTCTAAAACAGATGCTTTCTGATTTTGAAGGTCCTTTTGATAAGAAAGAGACCTAGGCAGAGGTACCAGCAGCCAGCAGAATGTCTCATCTCACCCCACAGCACTGCAGTGCGCGAGGTTCCTCAAAGTGAGACAAACGGTGCCTTCTTTTACCTCGTACTAGAAATCTGCTCTGTACCAGCATTGGGTTAGCATTGAAATAAATACTATGGGCCGTGTTCAGTTTCTCAGATCACAGGTACAAAGTCAAACAGTTCTAGGTGTGCAATGGCTCCTACCAAAACAATTGGAATGAAACAAAATCCACTGTTGATCAGAAAGTTTCTGAACTTTCAGATGACTAGGCATGGGCACAAATATGAAATGCTACCATGCAGATATTGCAGGGGACGTGTGAGCATTTTATTAGCATAAATAATGCCGAAATAGGATAACATGACTGCAAATGGCTTTTTTCCATTTTTCTGTCATTGCTTCCTGTATCTTATTTTGGTACCTGTGAGGTTTGTGTTTGTTTTTGCTTCATCTTTCTTTAAGCTAGAAAGTAAGTATTTTTAGTCAAATTACACTGAAAAATGCAATGGAATTTATCGGTTTGAGAAGAGTCTCATGTTGATCTCCTGCAGTTGTGCTGCAGCTCGCCCTCCTCAGGTACGGGCTGGGAGGGCCCTGGACCAGCCCTGCTGGTTGAGCCATGGCATTTTCTGCTGATTGTACTCAGACAACTAGAACGTTAGAAGTAACCCTCAAAACTGATGGACTGGGGTTTTGCCAATTTATTTTCCCTTTCATTGATCTGTAGTAGCTCAGAAATTACTCTGGTTTTGCTGCCCAGAGAATAATCCATAACCAGGGAGGCTTAAGGAAAAAAAGAAAATACCCAAACCATGAAACTTCTCTTGGGAGAAATGACAAATAATCAAGTCCTCAGTAACAGTTTCTTCATGCTTTGGAAAGAGGTTTTATAAATGGTGATAAGGAATAATAATTTCTTCTATTTGTGCTATTTAATATGCTAAGTAGATTTAAGCATATGAATTTGAGATGATGATTAAGAGCTTTTCTGGTTTTTTTATTGAAAAGTGACATTTTTCAAAAAAGAACAATTCAGTGTTAAATAAAAAGTACATGCTGTAAAGCAAAACCCCACAGTTATAATTTTAATAATCTGAAAGGGAATTAGTTTTCTGTTGAATTCTTGAAAGCTGACTCTGTGAAGTTTTTCATACAGTGAAGAAAAATTTATTGTTACAAGAAGCTTTTTTCTGTTTCTCTTTTTTAAGGGTTTTTTTCACTATCTTTGCAGAGAGGAGAAGATAATATTGTTTCTGTCCAGAAGGTATTATCTTCAGCTTGAAGTTTTGATAACCCACAAGGTTATCTGCACAGGCAGAACAACCCTGCTAAGCATGGCTGTTTGTGGAATGAATTTGATGATGCTGGTTTAGTGGAGAATATCACAGAATCACAGAATATTCTGAGTCGGAAGGGACCCACAAACACCATAAAATCCAATTCAGAATAGACCTGAAAGAGTCAAAAAGTCATAGGAGAAAAAAGGGAGTGAGTAAGGAGACACAACTCTCTTTTTGATTTATTGCCTGGAGAGAGTCCCTTTGGTTTGGAAACTGATCTGTCCAGCCAGGCAGTATTATGTTAATAATTATTTTAAATAATAATAATAGCGTTCAACTTTAATTGTGTTTAATATTTGATACATCAGTAGGTACCTCTGTACCACCATTTTTTAACTGCTGTTTGCCATGAGCAGATTTTCCTTGCCCCTTTTTTTTGGGACCACAGCTGGGTCTGAGCTGCTGCTTCTGTCCCTGCCCGGCTGCAGGGGTATGCGGGATGTGCCGGGCGGGCTCTCTTAAAGGCGGGGACACGGTGTCCTCGAGGGGATGGTGCCCTGAGGGGGGCACACTGTCCCCAGGCTGGGATAGTGCCCTGGGGTGGGGGAGCACATGGCACAGCGCAGGGATGCGGGACAGCGGGGCCGGGCATCGGGAGGCTCAGAGCCCAGGGCCATCCCAAAGCAGCGTCTTCCGCAGCTCCCGCCCAGCTCCTACCCTAATGAGCACTTATGGACTCTGGCCTTGAGTTATTTCTCTTCGTGAAATTTCCAAGCATTTGCAAATGATCTCCCACAGGCAAGACCTATTTCCTGCAAGACCTGCCGAAGAGCACGTTCTGTCTGGAGATTAATTTCAAGTGTACTGTGGGTAAACTAGAGTTATTTTTTCTTCAGGTCCTTGCTTCTAAAATATGGCTAATTTTTTTTAATAAAAGCAAGATACAGTCTAATAATTCTTGCACGTAATTTAATCCCCTTCAGCCGTATTTGTAAAATTACCCATTTCATCTAACGCCTGTCAGTTTTACAATTAACACTGGGCACATTAGCTGCACTTTACGCCTTGACATTTTTCCTTAACAAAAAGTGAATTTATTATAAGCAACTTGTTTTCAAAACCCTGCCATGCACCATGGAGACTGGTGTTCTGCAGTTTCACCTCGCAGCCTTTGGATGCAGGGGACAGGGTCATTTGCGTTTATATTAAATCATCATTTACACCCTTTAAACTGTTTTAGGCTCGGGGTTGTCCTTGGTCAGCCCTGGCACTGTATGAGGCTTCACTATTGCTCGTTTGGCAGGCCCGTGGGCTGGAAATGCTGCAGGATTGCACCTGAGGAAGGTGTGTGGTGCTGTTCGATGCTCATTTTCCCAGCAAGGCCAGCCCTGGTCCAAGTCTGTGGGTGCCGGGACAGCTGCCAGCCCCAGCAAGGAGGGGCAGGCTCAGAGTTGTGGCTGTACAAACCCAGAGCTGAGGCAGTGGCTGGAGAATAACACACAATTGTTCTGTGGTGCACAAATAGGCTTTGGGTTGGTGGAAGGTGTCCCTGCCCTGGCAGGGGAATGGAACTGGGTGATCTTTGAGGTCCCTTCCAATCTAAACTGTTGTGTGAAATGCAGGGCCACTTGCAGGCACTCTGAGTGTGGAACTTCCCAAATTGTAAAGATAACAAAAGGTAAAATTGGAACAAATATGAAAGGATTAATAAAGCAAGCCTCATTAAGTAACTTCTAAAGTGTATTCTGTTAAAACATGGATTTTCCTTAAGGAAAATTTACTCTGCTCTTGACCAAGGAGCAGTGAAATGAAATACAGGCACTGTCATTAGCAACAATCTAAAATACACATGTACATGCAAGTGTGCCAAGATTTTTTTTCTTTGTAAAGTGAAGTCTCTGTTTGATTTTCATTATAAAAGGGAATGTGCATATCCTATGGGCTAAGCAAATATAGATGCTATTTTGCACAAAAATACAAACCTAAGTGATTTTTTTAACCTGGGCCTACACTGGAGCAAGATTACCACAGGTGATTCTACCAGACCCAGACCTCATACCCTGCTATTAAAGCAGCCACAGAAATACGGGCAGAAATAAAGCCTACCTCAGGAAATGCTACATCCATTCTTCCGTTTTTAAACACATTGTAAAGAAAACAGCTAAGAGAACATTCTGTGCTGGCTAAACAATCTTTAGCCTAGGACACAACTCACTGCAGCCATCTGGTGGGGAGGGGATTCATCCTGGGATCATTTCAACAACTGTTGAAAATAAAAACAGAAAAAGATTAAATTATCATTTATCAGTACCTGTAAGCAGAAGAAACCCTCTGCATTAGTTACTGCTTTGATCTGATTAGTGAGCACAGACAACACAAGAAAAAAATTTAAAAAAAATCTTTGAGATCCAGAATAATAAATTGAGACCTATAGGGAGCTAAGGTTCAAGCTCTCAGTAAGCAGCTGGATGGTGCCCAGCCCCGGGGTCGCTGTCTCCATCAGCAGGGCAGGGGTGTCCTGCCAGCTCAGGAAGGATAAGGATGCTGTGAGCACCAGCCAGGTGCATTGAGCTGGGGAGGTGACCACACTCACCCCTTGCAATGAGCGCAGTCAGTCAGTCTCGAGGTCTGTTCATGCCCCTGGGAACTGAAGAAGAAGATTCAATTTAAACCAGCAGCCATGTTGTTTCCTATGCTCAGATCTCTCAGGGTGTTCAGCAAACTGTAAACAAGGCAAAACTGAGGAAGAATGCGGTATTAGATAAAAAATCTTAACATCATTCCTATCAAAATTTTAAATTTGCATATATTTACGTATAAACACTTTTGCTTGCACCCACCACCCTACAGTGAGCTTCAGTTTAATAAAACTATAGTGGTTATAAATGCAAGAGCTCATATTTCATACAATGACACCTCTGAAGAGCTGGAGGGACTGAGCCAGCATGATAATGAAAACATAAATAAAAGGAAATAGAATACCCATGATAAAAAGCGAGGACAGAGGTGGAAGTGCCAATCTCCTGTTTTGCCACTGAGGTTTCTGAGGTTAGTTTATAGGATATCAGGGAATGAAAGAAACAGGTTGAAAAGGGCTGACTTGTGAGCAAGCACTGAAAGGAAACAAATAGTGAAAAATACAAATCTTTGTGGAGGCTGAGGACTACTGAGGTGGATTTTCTCTCCTTTTTTCAACTACTCATTTCTCATCCCTCATTTTAAAGAATTTCTTCCCCATACTTTTCTCGCTTTACAGCTTCTCATTCCTTCATTTTGTGGCATTAATTCTCTTGCAAAGAAAATGGCTTTCACCCCTTATTTCACATTACTTTTTCCTGTAGCAAACATCCTTTTTCATCTCCTTTCTTCTAACAGGACCTGTAATTTCTAGACTCTTCATTTTCTCTTTGTGTGGGGCAGGTGTGTCCTTCAGGCTTCTTTTGGCCCCTTGCCAGCCTTCAGTCCCTTTTTCTGCACCATGAACAGCTGATGCTCTGCCCCTGTCCTGTGCTGTGACGGCCTCTCACCTTTACCCCTGCACTGCAAGGGATCCTCAGAATAGGATTTAGGAATGCATTTTATCTGTTCAGGGCCTACAAATGCTGACTGTGATGATGCAGATGTGGTGGATTAAGATGGCTGAATTCATCAATATTTTGAACCAATTTCTTAATACTGACAAAATGAACCAAAGTTAATTAACCATTAGCACTTACTGACATGTGCTCTCTCTTACTAACGTTCAATATAATATATGTATGTGTATATATATGTATGTGTGTGTGTATATCTCTGCAAAATTAATTAGCTTATGAAAATCCACCTTTGACCTGGTCTGTTGTAAAAATGAGCCAGTCTGTTTTGAATTCACGCCTGTCTTAGGTTACAATAGTGTGTATTCTATCACCATCTCCATGGGCTGTTTGGGGCCAGGTGGGGCAGTGTTCCTTGGCCATCCTTGATGGCCCCAGGGCAGGACTTCTAATGGGCCAGCTGGTGGAGCAGGGCCAAGTGAAGTGCCTGGGAATCTTTCCTGTTGATGGGCCATTAGCAGGGAGAATTTCACAAAGTCCTCTCTGTTCATGGGCCATTAAGGTCCACTGATGGATTGCACCATTCCCATTGTGAGATGCCCCGCCCAGGGGGGGGAACCAAGCATCCCCATCTGAATATAATCTAGACCCTGAAACAGCACAGGGCAGCTTTTCCACCGGACCTTCAGAGAACTGCTTCAACAGAGCCACATCTATCCCTGGACTGCTACCAACACCCTGACCAACAGGGTGTCAGGTTGTATCCTGACTCTGTCAGCGTTTTTGTACCATTGCATGTATTTTAATTTTCCTATTAAATTGTAGTTCTGACTTTGAGCATCTCACTAATTTGCTTTCAAACCACAACAACGCCTTTCCTCTATTTCCTTGCAAATTTCTATTTAAATTGTTGTCTTACAGCAGAAATTACTATATTATGCTTGAGCCAAATAAGGTAAAATGTTTTTGCAAGGCATGAATTGTGCAGTTTTGACAATAACTGTGCTTTGACCATAAGGGCAGTGTTTGCTTTTATGCCACGCAACTTTAGGATGTGGATTGGATTTTCATGTCAGTTGAAGGCTGGATCTGGTCCTTGAATTTTAGAAAATCTCAAACTGGCAGACAATAAATATCTATATATTTGGGCATTGCATACACTGCTGGGGGATGGGCTTCACAGGGGAAAATGTGCATCAAAAATGAAGTGAGGTTATGAAAATTCAGGATGTGATAGAACTCAAGTATTTTTTCTGCCTTGTAGAAGAACACTCTCTTGAATAAAATGCATATAAGAGTTTTTCATTTTTTATCTCTTTCTCCAAATAGTCCATGTAAATTCAGACTGAAATCAGTCCAGATTTCGCAACTGTGGACAAAATTTGAATTTCTCCTAGGACTGAAGTGACCTTCAATGTCTCTAGAGCAAGCTTTTTGGTTAGCACACAGAGGAGTTTTCCTCACTGCTTACCCTCAGTATAAGATCGTTGTCTCATATGCCTACGCACGACTGCTCTCTCAGGTATATTTGCACATCTTTCTTTAAAGCCAGGACTTTGAAAGTGCCATTCCTCCACATTGTTTCAATATTTAGGTATGGAATGTCTGTGGCTGCCTTTTGGAGCAATGTGTCTGCTGGTGCCCTTCTGCTCTCACCACCATTTTGGCTTTGTGTATGGGCAGCTAATTGGCAGCCCAGTAAGAAACATGAGCTATTGCTTTACTCCTGTGGATTTTATTTTGCTTTCAAGAGGTTGAAAACAGTTACACAGATCAGTTCTGTTGGTGGTTTCCTTTTGATCTGTTGCTCTTGAAATCCAATCTGTCCTATCCATCATGTTAAAACAGCAAAGGTAACAACCAAAATAAATATTTTTCTGTCTTCTCTTTCAGATAAAATTGAAGATGAATTAGAAATGACTACAGTGTGCCATAGACCCGAGGGACTGGAACAGCTTGAAGCACAAACTAATTTCACTAAAAGAGAACTTCAGGTTCTTTACAGAGGATTTAAAAATGTAAGAACAGTACTGCAATGAACAGAGTCTAGTATGTATGTCCCCACCAGCCTCAACTGCTCATCTTGATTTTGTATTATTCCCCTGCTAAGTATTAGTAGTTTTGCATTAGATCTCCCTTACCACAGCAAAAAGAGCACACTCTGCCTCTCCATCTAATATTTATGACACTGTAATCAACCTAAAACTGGGTTTGGATGACTATTCAGCACATAACAGTCTCATTAAACTTGTTCCCCAAATCTCAGCAAGCACACTTTAATTTCATCAGCTCTGCCAGTACTTGAAGATAACCTGATAATGTTTTTATGGCTACTATCTTAAGCCTTGTTGTCATCTCCTCTTGTTCAAATATAAGTGGTACTGTTTGCTCATGATTAGGTGCCCAGGATGGAGATTTTATCCCTTCTCTAGCTGCAGAAATCTTGCTCTCGTAGTAGGAGCTTCAGAGAGCACTTTAGGACTTTAAGGTCCTGCATAAGAAGGGAATAAGGCTGGAGTGGCAGGAGCTAAAGAGAAATCAAAAGTTAAATGTGTATTAAGACTGAGGAGACCAGAGAGAGGCTGCAGATTTCTGGGCAAGCAGGCAGCAGTGCCAGCTGGCATGGCTGGGTGTGCAGAGCAGCTCAGTGCCCATCCTTGTGAGCCACCACTCCAGCCAGGCTCCCTGGAGCAGGGAGACTGCAGCTCCTGAGCCTCAGCCTGGCTCTGCTGATGCCTCTCAGGGGCTCCTCACAATGAGGAGAAATGGATCAGGAATGTTGAGGCTACACGGAGCAGATGCTTTGTGGACCTTGAAGAATGAGTACTCATTACATGTTTGCCTGAGGGTCAGGATTTAGTCACCCAGCTGGTTTGTGCCAGCTGATGTTTTAATGATGATTAACAGGTCAGAATTGAGCTGGCTCAATAAACACAGAGTGGGTTTTATGTTCTCTTGCAGGACAGCTCCAGCATTCAGCGACCATCACAGCCAAATGCTGACATTTCTCAGAAAATCAAGGCTGTTGGGTAAAAACTTGTCAAAAGAAAGCTGAGCTACCTTAAATACAGGCAGTTCTGAGGGAACCTGCTGGACTTTGAGAAGGGCCATTCTTTTTGACAGATTTTTGAAATTTGATCAAATCACATTTCCAGTGTATATCTGACTTTTCCAAGGAGTCTGGTGGTTTCACCTTTTATTTCACTACTCACATAAGTGGGCCAAGGCACAGCTCAGCTTTCTGTATTTTTGATTGGTGCACGTTGCATATTTGTGCAGCCTTTGCTGCATGTTGGGGGTCATTTCACGTGTGAGGTTTTCTTACTGAACACTGATATCTCTTCACGCTTTCAGCAGCCAGCAGGAAATCACATGGCTTTTGAAACAGATCTTGGCAGGTTAACACCCAGATATGACACAACTGCCAACAGTGGGAGGTTAAACCCAGTTTTGCTAAGATCTCTACAATGCCTTCTCTGTTGCTGTTGGATGGGAATCCTGTGTGTGGTAGCTCTGCTCCATGCTAGGAGGATTTGCAACTGCAGATGCAAACCAGTGAGGCAGACCTGGAACACTCTCAGCACACAGGACATTTACCCCTTGCCCTTCCCAGTTCTGCTATCACTTTGCACTACAGAGGCATTACCTCCCAGAGCAAGAGTGGCAGACAAGTGTATTTAACTTGTGGTCTAAACCTAGGACATCACCCAAGGCCGTGGTATTAATTGGCAGTGCTGGCGAGAGCTTGGTTTAAATCTGGACATTAGGACAAAGCAGGCTAGTTTTATCCAGCTGATCAGCACACAATATGCGTGAAGTTTCGTATCTAAAGTTTAAATTTACATGAAAGTGCAGCTTTAACACTGGTAGCTGGCAAATCCTGGTTTCAATGGCATGAGTAATTATGCACAGGAGGCAAACTGGCTCAGCTGTTACCGTATTTACTATTGCACCAAACTGTCTGTTCCTTGGGATGATGTTACAGTGCCATCTGGAGATTCAGAATCCCTGTGGGAATACAGTCATTTTCCTCCCTGTTCTTACTGCTTGCTCTCAGTGATTGCATAGGTCCTGTCTAATCACAAGGCAACACCTGGATAATCCCAGGGCCGTTTGCAGGAACTCGTGTTGGGCACAGCAGGATCCAGGTCCTGGCTGCAGAGGATTTGGTGTGCACAAGCAGGGATGGTGTTCCACCAAAGGCAGTTCAGCACAGCCTGGGCTGGCCTCTGGACTAGTGCCCTGTCTGACCAGGATCCCAATGCTCAGTACCTTTAAACCTGTTCTTTCTTTGTCTCTGAATTCTGCTCCCCGACTCTCTCCAAACCATCTCAGTATTTACCTGGGGTGTCCCTGGTCTGGTCTGGTGTGTTTGCCTCAGATTGATGGAGTCTCCAATAAATTCATCTCCAGAGAAGCCAAGCACACTAACCAGGGCTGTATTATTGCTGCCTGGCCAAATGTCCCCTCTCTTCCCCTTCAGCTTGCTTTTCCAGTTGTGAAAGGGTGCCAGCCTCCAGCATCTCCTGGTTCCAGAAGGAACATTTCACATTCATCTTAGCAGTTGCCTCTGCCCGCAGGGTTCTGCATTATGTGTGGTCTCCTCTGCACCTCAGAATTATCTGCTGTCAGACTGGAGCCAGGCTAATGTGAGGTGTTTGGTCCCATCTCTTTGGTTGGGATTCTACAAAAGCAAAGTAACAGGCAAAACCAGCAGAGCCTGTGGTGGGTCTTGCCTTGATACAACTTAACAAAAGAAAATGTGATACCTTCTGTCTACAAAACCCACCAGAATTATTTGAGCTAAACAGCAATATTGGCATACGAACAAAAGGGCCATGAATAGGCATAGGTTGGAATTAGAAGAAAGTTTCTGCCTCTCAGAGGAGTTAAGTTTGGCGAGCAGTTATGGAATTGCAGCAAGGAGAGCAAGAAAATATTATTATGATTCAAACTGATAAATTGATGATTAATGTAGTGACCAACAATACAGAGATTTGAGCTCGGTAATTCAGGATCTTCCGCTTAGTCCATGTTTCTAATGGCTTGCGTTCTTTGGAATCAAGTACATGGATTTTAAAGAACTGGAGGTTTTGTGGGATTTTTTGCTCAATTTGGGGGGGTTTGTGCTGTTAGGGGAAATGCTTGTTAGCTGCAAGGGATAATTTCTTAATACTAAATCAGGAAACAGACAACCCAAATAACTGAGGTGCTGCTGAAGACATCCTTACCTTGCTTTATTGTGAGTATTTTAGCAAATCTGTAATGAAGTGTAGTATGAGATGTAATTGTAACAAAGCAGGATTACAGAGATTAAAGTGAGCAGTACAAGCAAGGGAAAAATGTTCTGATACTTTAATAATCCACGAAACGTCTCCAAAGTGGGAGAACATAGAGCAACAAAATACATGGGTTGTGTGAGTGCTTAAGAGATGTAAATCCGGATTGTGGTTTTGTCTATGGTCAGCCAACTTACTACCCCTAATTTAGCCAAATATGACCCCCGGGTACTTGTCCTCATGTTCTGGCCAGGTGAACTGAGGAGGGTCTGACAGGCAGGTCATGCTCAAGTCCCCTGTGCTCCCTGCATCTCTGCTTTGCACGTCTCTGAAAGTAATCAGTGAAATTTATTTCTTATTCCAGCAGAATAAAAAGACAACTATTTTATTTTGCTTTTCGGTTTGTGGGTTGGTGTGTTTGGTTTTTATGTGGATTCAGCTCCTTTGTGGTTTCGTGACTTAAAAGAAGAGGGTAAGTTCAGACACAGCTCATGCTGCTGGAGTTTGATAGCCAGCCCTCAGAAAATGAGGGATTTGTTCTGTGCTTGATGGCAATACAAAAAAAAAGGTGACTGTTTGACATTTTTTAAGAATTCATAGGTTAAGGAAATGAGAGGTGTTAACCTCAAACTCTGCTATCAAAGGAAAGCCTTATGAATACTACAATGAAGAACTGTGTTTTTTCTTACTGACAAGAATTTTTTTGAATGAGTGAGCCTTTATTAACTTCAGTGGGCTTTAAACTGACACTAACCTTACCTGCTCTGTTTCACAAGAGAGATTTCGAGTCAGCAGAATAAAATAGTATTATAGCACTAATGAAGCCTCTTGAGCATTATTTGGCTCTTATAAAACAAAAATTGTGATCAATTAAATGCAAATGAATTGATAGTAGCATATGTGTATGAAAGCAATCCAGTTGTAGAGAGCTAAATGGGCTGATCAATGTCAGTGCTGCCTCTCCTCAGCACTCCTAGAGCTTCGGTGCAAACTTTCATTTGGCTTCCAGATGGAGCATCAGAAGCAATAAGGATCATGTGGGAAGCGGGCCCAATGGCTCAAACTGCCAGGATAGCCCTTGCCCCTGTGAGAGAGCACAGGCAGCAGCAGCCACCTGCCCATCTCTGGTAACAAACAGAGAGGGAAGGGACCCCAGGGACTCTGCAAGTGGGAAGCATAGAGAAAAGAATGATCAGTCCGTCATCTACAAAACATCTTTCAGCACGTGAGATTGTGGTTCTTAGTGAACATAACAGTTGTGTTATCAGGAGGAGAGAAAGAAATACATCTTGGTGTGTCTGGCCAGTAGCACTGTGCTGGAAAGGATTGACAAGTTGTGCCAGGCTTGGTTTTAAAAAGAATGGCAATTTGGTGAGATACTCTGCAAGGGCCCTGTGTGATCTTGTAGCAACAGCATTTCAGTGACCAAGGAGAACACTTGTATATAAGAATGTCTGTGGATACGGTACCTGGTCTGATCGATGATTAAAAGATACAGTAAATAAATATCAGATTATTTATTTACTGTCTGTTAGCTTAAAAGCTTCAGAAAACATGGATGTTTAGGAAATATTGGGGAGAATATCTTATCGTAGCTGTTAGTTTCTATTTAATTATTCTTCTTTTGGTGATTTCTACTTTACAGATGAAAAAGTAACCACTTTTCTTGTGATAAGGAAATCAGGCAAGGGATGTTTTATGAGGAGCTTTGGAGCAGTTTGAGAATACTCATCTAACCAGGAACCTTGCAAATCACAAGTAGCACATAAAAAAATTGTCAGATTGACTGTTTGCTCTCTCTCTCTCTAAACAGCAGTTCAGGACTGTCAGGCAGGGTAGTGAAGTCAGGTTCCAAGAATGGAAAGCTGGTGATTCCCTGGGCAAAGGGTTGTATCCTGTGAAGTTCCCTGCTGAAGGATCTGTGTTAAAGTGAGGCAGAGATCACAGCATCACAGGGAGGGATGCATGGAGTGAGTACAGTGTCAGGAACAGAGGAACTTTCTTGATCCCAAATCTGCCCTTTAGCTCAGTATAAGCATCAAGCCAAGCTATATGTGCCGGTTCTGTGAGTTTTGTGAGAGAGAGCATGCTTAGCTAATCCATCTCCAGCACATTCTACCAGCAGGGACAGCACTCTTGCTCCCTCCTCCCTCCCTGATGGGATCTTGAGGAATTAAATGGCTGAGTGGGGTCAGTTTGTGCAGGGCACAGTCCCCAGGGTCTCTGTTGGTCAGTAGCTCTGAGTTGTGAGAGGAAGCTGAGTTTTCTGTCTCTGTAATTCTGTGCTCTGTGAAAAAGGCTCAGTGCTGTGGTTATTTTATTGGTTTGCTCTGGTTTAGTTTTCAAAATTGGTTGATAGGCAAATTTGAGGAATAGTGCCATCAACTGGGAGATACTTTCTATAACTGCAAACGTTACATGGTTAGATAGCAGTGCCCAAGGCTCTGTAGTGTGTGTTATGGCAGCACTGAGCTGGTGGGGGGTGTCTATTATTGAGGTTCATTTGTAAGAACTTACTAGTGTGCTATGAACTGTTCACCTTTGTGGATCTGGAGTCAGGCTTCTGATACAGTCTGCTGCTGAGGATTAATGGATTAATATCTGTGAAGGCATTAGACAGGGAGGTGTTAACTGGCATGAACATTATTTGTAATTATTAGATGAAAGCTTCATATGACAGAAGGCATGGGCTGCCTTTCTAGGTCATTCTATAAAACAGCAATGAAACTGCTGAAAACACAGTTAAAAATGTTAATAATGGTGAACCAGCTTTGTGAGATGCTTAAGATGAAACTGCAGTCTGAATAACTTTAATTTCTCCAGCTGCACAGCCTGTGCTTGCAGAGCACTGTGAGAACAGGAAGGTGATTTCTTTCATTGCTCTCTTCGGACTTGTAGAATTTTGCAAATGAACCCTTACAAAGCTGGGTTTTTCTTCATTCTTTTTCTCTCTTTTTTTTCTTTTGTTTTCCAACAGGAATGTCCTAGTGGTGTTGTTAATGAAGAAACATTCAAACAGATCTATGCACAGTTTTTTCCTCATGGAGGTAAGTGGAGTGCTTTGTGCCTGTCAGGATTTTTGAAGCCCTAACATTGCCTACTGCCAGCTGGCTTCAAAACTGCTGCAGATCATCTGTGCAAGAAATGGGAATCAAGCTGAAGCTTTGAGGGGTTTTAGACAGAAACACAAACATCAAGGTAATAAAATTTTAGGCCCTTTGACCAGTTATTTCACATAGAAAAACCCCATTAAAGATTGCATCTCAATGTCAGCTCCTTATTTCCCAGGTCCAAAATAGAAACTGGGGGTTGATGCTTTGTTCTGTTCTGACTTTCTGTTGGCAGAAAATGAAATTGTTTCCCCTCAGTGTGTCTTTGCTTCCCCACTGTTGGACTGCTGGGCATGTACTGTCTAGCACAGGAGGGTCCTAGATTTTTTTGCCTGAAAATTGATCAAAACCTCCTTAAAATTCTTAAAGCAGTTTTTAGTTGATAAGTAAACTCCTGGCTACCTGAAATGATAAGTTTTGATGTTTATGGGACTAAGACAGGGCCATGTCATGTATGGGCATATTAAAGTGTTGTATTAAATCTCTCGAATAATACATGTTCTTGCCTTTTAAAAATATCAAGAATATATATATTCTTCTAACTGGACAGGTTCTGTGGGGATGCTGTTCTCAAATGGAATGAAATGAGTAATTTAAGCAGCTTTTTAGCAAAAGATCAAATATTTGAGGCTTTCCAAAATATCCTGTAGTAGCTGCAGAACACACTCTTTGGGGAATGATGACTGACCTTTTTGAAAAGGTGTGTGTGTGCATGCGCATTTACTTAAAGAAGGTCATTAACAAGTGTTTTTGAACTAAATGCCAAATAAAACACACATTATGCTTATGTTTTACAACCCATGTGACCTCAAAAATATACACCTATAAAAACTTTGCATTACATTTCAGTACGAACTTGATGTTTTCCTGGTGTGATTTTCTAAAACCAGCAGTCTAAGATTCAAAAGGAGGAAAATATGCCTCTAGGCGAAATTGCTCTCCAGCAGCCGTGGGTCAAACTCAGGTAACTGGAGCAAGACCCTTCTGAAGCTGGGGATTCCCTGAGTGTCTCTGCTGTGTATCCCACAAAACAAAAAGGTAGAGAAAGGATGCTGCAAGCTGCAGTCACTCTTTGGTATTTTTGCTGTGTTTCTCTCCATTTGGACCACAGACACTCTGGGATGGTTGGGGGATTTTCTGCTTTTTCTTTCAGATACTGCCCCAAAATCCAAGTAGTTTCTACTGTAATAAAAGCTTTTGCATTTCAAGGCTCTCTTAAGGGAGGGTGTCAGAATTTTGCAAGTCCATGTTAACATTTACTGGTTCATAAAATACCTGACAACGCTTCAGGGTTGAGTTATATACAGAAGGAAAATAGGAGAAAATTGTTTCGAAGCTTCAGTGTATGATGAACTGCAGTCCCTGCCCTTGGTGCCTTTCAGATGCCAGCATGTATGCACATTACCTCTTCAACGCCTTCGACACTGCACAGAATGGCTCCGTCAAGTTCGAGGTAAGTGCTTTGCATCTTCCTTCCATGCCACTTTCTCTGTTTTGTGTGTTTAACCTTTTCTGTCCATTCTTCATTGCAAAGTAGTAGGACTTGTTGGATTAAAGATTAGGGGTTTCAGTCTAAAGTCAGTCAATGTTTCAAATCTGATTCGCTTTAGTTTATGCAGATGCAATTCCATGTGTCGGTAAAGAAAGATCTAGATTGTGTTAGTCAGGATCAGAGGGAGAAAGTGCGGAGGTTTATGTAGCAGAGAGGAGTGGCTGAGGAGAGTCCCACATGAAGTGAGATGAGGGACACAGACAACTTGCACCTTGTACCTTCTGCAGTCATCATGAGATGCATGATGTGTTGAACAAGCATCTCAGGTACTTGGAAACTAAATGTACCCTTTAACAAAAAGGCCTGTTGCAGTGGCTACAAACAACCTCTCTTCATGCTCAGCCCATAGCTGTAGTACTGCAGCAAAGGGATATATTAGATCATAGACTCCTGGAGGATGAACTTCATAGTTTTGAAGACTACAAAACTCCTATAAAACTACAAATCATAGGCAGTCTTGCCTTTGCTGTCAAATGGCCAAAACCTCTGGTAATTTCCAGGTAAGACTGGGAAATGTGTTTGTTCATTAAATGTGAAATGGGGGTGTTCCCACATGTGTCTGTGTGTCTCTGTGGTGAGGGCTGCAGTGGGAGATTTGCACAGGGCAACTTCTCAGTAGCTAAAGGTGTCTGGAAACCTAAACTGTCTGAGAACAGGAAAATGCTGTTAAAATAACAAACAAACAAACAAACAAAAACAAACCTAGAAAGTGCTGAACTTTCATTCCTGGCAGATCTGTTTGTTTACTGATTGTCAAGCATGAAAATTTCGTCCCCTTTTTTGTATTGTTCAACAAATTCACATTCCTGTGAGCCTTGGCAAAAAGGAGCAGAGGTTTCTAAGCAGTGCTGCACTGCCCCACGCAGAACTCATGGAGGTGACTAAGGATATTAAATGAGTTATCAGGAGCTGTTTAGCTCTGTTAGCCTGAAGCTCTGCCTGTGCTAACAAACCCCTGTAGCTATGCTGCTCTCAGTGCCTGAGCCACCGTGCAGTACAATTAATAAATCACAGTTATCAGAAGCAGTAACTTTACTGTAAGCAAAGAAAACCAACTAAAATTATGTGTGCCACACTGAGTAATTAGTGGTGGGAATCACATCTGGTCAAGTCTGACAGATTTTTCCAGAGAACAAAATCTAAGGGTCTCTGTGTCAGGGGAGTTTAAGATCACTCCATCTCTCAAGGAGCACATGGAGAAAACCCTGGATTTTCTCCCTTCTTTGCCACCACCTCAATCTGGAGGTAAGAGAGCATCAGCTTCTACTTCTGCAGACACAGTCCAGCTGTGTTTAACCAGGTGGTGGCAATCTGAGTGACGGCTCCTTGCAGCAGGGAGGAGAAAGGCCACTGGCATCTGGCAGTGCTCTTAAAAATCAGACAACTCAGTGACTGCTCCAACCATTGAGTTCAGTCAGAGAGAGGACACATTTTTGGAAAAGGGAGCCAGAAGAGGTTGATAAGCATATGCTCCATCCTTAAAAGATAAATCTTTTGACTGGTGTTGTATAAAGAGGGTGACTTAGAAAAGGGCATTATGAGAATTCACACTTCTCTCTCTGCCCCAAACCAGGATTTTGTGATGGCATTGTCCATTTTGCTACGGGGAACTGTTCACGAAAAGCTGAGATGGACATTTAATCTGTATGACATAAATAAGGATGGCTATATAAACAAGGAGGTAAGGCTGTTCCTGACAAACGTGGTTGATTTTGAAAGAGACAAATGATGGGGTTTTGTTGCAGAACACAATTAATTTTACATGCAGCTAATTAAATGCAAATCAGAGTGGACTCAAGCATTTGTCTATGTCTATGTCTAAGCAAAGTGCACAGTGGTGTTATTGCATGATTTTCTAGACATATTTTCCTATATTATGGTACCTTTAATGAATTGTGTTAGCCAGGAGCAAAATGCTGGTTACAGCTCTGAGCCACATACCCCTTGCAAAGGGGAGGGTGACGGTGGCAGTACTCAGTGACTGAGGCTCAAGGCCTTTCTTTCTGCACTGGGAGATACTGTGGGGGTCATCTGAAGCAGTACAAGCCTCCAGCACCACTCCTAAATCCTGCTAAATTGTCATCTGCTTTTATCTTCTTATCTGGCATTGCTTGTTCCCAATGTGGGAAGCCTTGGTTTTGAGCATGGTAACCTTGAATATGTATCAAATACATCTTGGTCCACTCAAACCCACTGTGCATCCCTGGAGGGTTTGCAGTTACTGCCACTGCTTGTGGAGATGAGGGGCAGTTTGCGTAAGGTGTGGGGAAGGCCCAGATTCCCAGTCCCAGCTGTGAGGGCCCCTGGCCCTGGAGGAGGCTCTTAGGACAGGGTTGGTGCCACAGTGCAGGGCTGAGCACAACCCTTGCTCCCAGCCCCTGCCATGTCAGAGCCAGACCAGGGGAGGGGAGGGAGTACTGGGAGCCTGTGGCACAGCAGGGGCAGAGAGAGGCAATTCTTCCTACAGGATGAGTTTGTGTGTCTGGTATGTCTGTCTCCATGCACACGCACAGATATTCCAGGTGCTGATATGCCACAGGAGAAGGAGGGTGAAGAATAGGGCAGTACAAGACAGAAATGGGCTATCATTTCTCTTAATTTCCTTTTTGTGTTTGTGCTGGCACGCTGCCATGGCAGGAAATGATGGATATCGTAAAGGCAATTTACGATATGATGGGAAAATACACGTATCCAGTGCTCAAGGAAGATGCACCAAGGCAGCACGTAGAAGTGTTTTTCCAGGTACCTGGTTTTTGATGGGTTTTTCTTTACACTTGAGCTATGCAGTGATAGACTTTCCTGTAAAGCTGAGTCTATACCTCATTATATATTCCAAAATAAACCGTAGCAGCCATTCAGCCTAACACTACAGTACCTGCTGATTTCCTGACTCCAAAGGCGTCTCGCTTGTCTCTTAGCTTGACCCTTTGCATTGGGATGTGCCACATCCAGTAAGTCTGAAGCCTCTGCATGTGTTACAGCCCTTCTGTGCTGCTTCTCTCAACTGCCCTAATGACTGACAGGAATGTGGTTAGGTGTCAGTCAGGCAGTGAATAAATAAACAGTGCAATAAGGACAGAGGTTCTGGTGTATGTCAAGGAAGCATTTGAAGATGACCTCAAAAGTGTTCCAAACCCCAGAGTAAACAAGTCTTTGGCAGCTGGCCAAACTAGCATTGAGTCTGTGGTCTAAGCTTGTTAAGTGCCCAGCTTTATTCAGGTTGCATCAACTAAGATACTATACTGTAACAATGGTGTTACCAATGTAAACTAATTTTTAAATTATTTTATATTGCAGAAAATGGATAAAAACAAAGATGGAGTCGTAACTTTAGATGAGTTTATTGAATCGTGTCAGGAGGTAAGGACTAAGTTATAACTGGAAGGAAAGATCTATCTCATATCACATCATTTGCTTCCCTTTGGACAAACTCTATTTGAAACAAGATGCTACTCAGGATCCTGAGTTTTCTTTGCTCTGTGAAAAAAAAAAACAAACCGAAACAAACAGAGTTTCTGATGCTCTGTGAAGCCTGTGACTCGATACTGAGGCAGGGTCAGGCAGAATATGGAAGATGATGCCTTATGTGCAGTGCTGGGACCAGTGCTTTTATTTTCCTGAGTGGACTGCAGTGCCTGATTCTACAGACAAGCAGACAACTGCAGAGAAAGCTCTTAACTGCCTTGCTGGAGTTTTAATTCTCTGTCCTTGTTTGGGTTTGGTTCTTTCTGCTGCCATCATGGCACTGGGAGCTGGGCAGGCTGATGCACTATCAGGTGCTGTTTCCTGGCAGGCAGGAGCAAGCCCTGCAACACTAAGGTTTGTTTTTTTCATCTTTATGAAAAACCAACCAAAGGGCACACCAGTGCTCACCTGTGCCATTGCAGCAGCTCTGGCTTGTGGTCAGTGAAGCCCTGGCATTACCTGAAGAGGGTGATTGGCTTCCCATGCCAGGTGATGCCTTGCACCCACCCACTGAGGGAGCAGTGCAGAGATGATGCAGCCTCACAATGCAATCGAGGAATGCAGTGCAATAGATCTCTTAAATTGCCCAATGTGGAAAATTATTTTCATGTTACAGGCAAACAGCTGTTCTGACTTTTGGAATAACTGAATTCCTGGGGATGAAAAATCACCATCATGTTTTTGAATACGAATCTGGTTCTTATCTTGAAGTAAAATTCCAAGACTCCAGGAGAGATAATCCAGGATTTCCCTTGTGTCTGTCTGTAACTTTCTCATGTGGCTCTAGAAACCTCAGAGAGGCTGAGGTTGCACAGATTGCAGGTGTTTTGGGTTTGAGCTGGAATTTCTGGCAGGAAGTGCTCCCTCAAGGCAGTTTGCTTATCGCTTCAAAACCTGCCATTCCATTTGGACTTGTGGAACACATTAGCCAAGAGCATGTTTGCACACCCAGACCCAGGGACATCTGAGGGTTGAGTACAGGCATCAGCCCAGTGTCCTGCATGGCACAGCCTGCGCTGGCTGTCAGGCTCAGGACAAGACCCTGTGCTTGCTCTGCCTCCAGCCACCCCAGGGGCTGAAGCATGAGCCAGCTGCCGTGCTGAATCAGGCCTAGGCACTGAACCAGCTCATAGAGGGGGAAACAATCCCAGAGCAAGGCTGCTGCCTGCAGGAGCATCTGCAGAGCTACCTGATGCCAAGGCAGAGTTGTGAACTGTGCTTGTCCATGCTGGTTTCATGGAAATATCTTCTTGCTTTCAGGACGACAATATCATGCGATCCTTACAACTCTTTGAGAATGTCATGTAACCAGACGAGCACTGGAGAAGTCTGAGACTTCTGTGTAACAAAGATCTCCTTTCTCGGTGAAAGATTTTTCAATTGAGCCATGTCCAGTGTGTGAGGATTTTGTATGACATCTCCAAACAAATGGCAACCTGAATGCAACCGATCCCACCTCTCATCCCCAGGAGATGCCGGTGGACCTGTGTTTCGTTTTGGAAGCATGTGAATATTTTAATAAATCCTGACAAGAGAGAACTGTTGCTCGAAGTTCAATGAGCATTGTTTGCTAGGCACAAGTCCTGCTTTTAATCTAGCAAGCTTAATTCCCTATGACAGCACATGTTGATAGCTATTCAGCCATCCCTTGCAAGCTCAGTCCATACCTCCATTTGGCACAATGTTCTGTGGATGCCTTGCCATTAATCTGCTTTGACAAAACTCTGATCTGCCAGGGCAGTCTGTGAAAAAATGAACAGTCAGTTCAGGACATTAAACAGACAGCCCATGTAGCCAATATCCCCATTTCTGCAGAGATTCTGTTTATCCTCTCACAGGCACTGGTGCCACCCCGCTGAGTTTCATGGAGTTCTTCCTGAGCACATTAACCAGGTGATCTTCATGCCACGGTGAGCCAGAAAGAAGCAAAACATGTTGCACATATTGGTATTAAAGTACAGAAAAAAATCCTGTTCAGCAATGGTAAGAGACCAGGCAGGTGTGTAAGTGCTGGTACAGAAAGATGAATGCCGGCTCTGGTCCCAGCACCTGCTGAGTCCCAGGGACACCAGGGGATGCTCCACTGTGCATCCCAACAGCACCATGGGCCTGTGCTCTGGGTCTTTGCTGTAGTTTGGCACACAGTCCTAGGTTCATCACTGGACGTTACAGTAAGGTCTTGCCCCCTTTATGGATTTATTTGAGCTTTCTTGTTAGACTCAGTGAAAAACAAAGATGCAGCTGCGTTTCAACCTACAGACCTTGGCGCCCACAAAATGTCTGGCACATTTGATTGGGAGCTCTTGAATTGTTATTAGTCTCAGTATCAGCTGCTAGGCTCATATTTTTTTCCTCCAAGGCAGTAGCATGCCTTGTACAAGCCCCATTTCCTTGCTAATGCCAAGTAGAGTATTGGTTTAGGGGGTTGTTTTTTTAATTAATAAAACAAAAAACTCATGTAATGAATTTACACCAAGGTTGGATGATTTGTCAGCTGGGGAACACGTCAGAGCCTTCAGTGCAGAAGCCTCTTCGGAAAGCTGACCCATCAGAGAGTGCCATTGCCATCTCCAGGTAGATAGTGACTGAGAAGTGAAGGGAAGGAGGGAGCAGCCAACTTTCCCAGCTGCTCAGACCACAGAGATGAGATAGTCCCTGCCCTAGTGCTGCATCACTCCCATCCAGTAAGCATCTATTTTTATTGTGTCACATAGTATATTACAGACAAACTGTGAGCAGTGAAGATATATTTTAAAAATTATGCAAGTGGAAGCTTTTTATAATACAGAATATATAGAATGCCTCAGTTCCGTAGCCCTAATTTTATAAAAATTTCATCTATTGAAGCATTCCTGATTATAGAAGTAGGTCTGATCAGTCATAGTATAATGATAATGTCACTCCCCCAAGATGGGGCATTTCCCCTTTTACTGTGCTCCTCCATACACTTCTGTGTAGTCTTAACTTCATTTCTTTAAGTTGTCCCCTCGTCATCAAAAGTGCCGTGCAAGTGAAGTTGCACATCTGCAGGAATGACACAGTAGTCCATCTTGTTTATTGCCTTTCATACAGGTACCGTTAATGAATTCCCCTCAGCAGTGATCCAGCAGCTCCAGTGAGGGGCTGGGATTTGCAGGAGGGATGCCATGCTGTGGGAGTACCTTGTCCTCCAGCTGCTGGGTATTGTAATTTAGACTTTGTTTAACAGGCACTTGGTAAAGACATCCGTTGTAGCTGAAATGATAGTTTACACTGTTCCTTCTTGATTCTTCTTGCAATCGCTTTAGCAAAAGACAGAATTTAATATAATTACCAGCTTTTCCCTCCCACCGAAGGAACATCTGTCTATTATTCCAAGGAGTTCACTTCAGCAGAGGGAGAAGTGATCAGGACAATGGAAAAGAAGAATTTGAATCAGGTTTGCACAGTGCCTTTTTCCTCCAATAGTCTTGCTTCAAGGGTGCTTATGAGATGGCACAAACAGATAGAAATGTTTGGAATGTGCCCTTTTCAAAAGAAAATGTTATTAGCTGCATGATGCCATAGTCCCTGAAGCTAAATTAATTTCTGGAATTTCTGTGATGAATTCGGCCTCAGCTATGTTTCCTGGCCCCGCTGGCAGCAGTTCTGTGGGGGCTGCCTTTGTCACCAGGGCTGTCACTGCTTTCTCTTGAGTGTAGCTCCAGCTCAGCAGCAAACAGCTGGTGTCACTGTCAGCTCGTGCTGACGTGCATTGGTGAAATCTGGGCACCAGTACTGACCCTGCACTTCTGGCATCTCCTTTGCTGCTCCACTGTGCCTGCTTTTCACTGCCAGGATCAATGAGGGTGCATCAGGTACACAGGGAGATGCTGAGAGCCACACTGAGTCTGTCCTTAGAGGATAACGAGCTTTGATTTGGGTCCCACTGGAGTCGGACCTCTCCCACATCCCCCTGAGGTTCAGCCCTGGGTTGAGCTCTGTGCTTCACCTAAGCCCACAGGAGCTGAGACAGGAGGACTTGCAAAGTGTCGCCCACAGCTGTGTTTTCCCAAAGCTTAGATTGCAGAATCTGTCTGTGGCAGAGTCCCTGCCATTGCAAACCCTGTTATTTCCCTGTGTTTGTCCCTGGTTCCACTCTCACAGCCAGAGGCTGGGATGCACTGGTGTACCAGAAGGCCTCTGGGTTTTCCATCAGCAGCATCTGTCCATGGCAGGTGTGCTCCAGCCAGCAGGTGAGCATCAGTAACTGTGAGAGAGCTGCTCTCTGCATGGAAATGGTTTTGGGTTTGTTTTTCATGTTTTCTGTGAATGTTACTCTGCTGTTAACTTTCCAAGCCTCCACTCACTCATAAACGGGGCTTGCAATATTTATGACAAACACTGCTACAGATTTCTAAATAAAACACACTATGCTACTCCAGTCTCCCACCCTCATCAATCCTCCTCCCAGTAGGGAGAAGGCAGTTCCTGTTACAGTCAGATTCTCTGTCAGTGCTATCAGCTGTGCATATTTCCTCCAAGTTATGAATGTTTAAACAGTGTCTGAATCGGGACTCTGACTGTTTCACTAGTTACAAACATTAGTCTGCATCTTCATGCCAGCATTTTTATAGAGAAAGTCTTTCTAACATGCATTTTAGGTAACAGTCTGTTGACATGTAGGAATGTGATAAATGATAATGCAAAAAAAAAAAAGAAAAAAGAAAAAAAAGTACCATACCTGTTCTGTGGCTGTTTGTTTTCCTGTTCCTCTGAATGCAATGCAATATTGTGAGTAACCATGAGCCAAGTTAAAAGCTTGAGACACAAATACCCTGAGATTCAGGCACCGTGGGCAGTGGCACTTCCTGACTGCAATATATGTTGAGAACAAACACCCTTGTGTCCATGTGTCACTCTGATGAGATGGTAGCAGCAGTTTGTCAAACTTCTCTTCTTCTTCATGGAAGTGCCATGTATGACCTAAGAAAATGTGCAAATAATGTAAATTGTGATAACTAAAGCCATGTTAAGGGATCAGCCATCTATAGCTTCACTGTTACAAATGCTATTCTCTGATGGCAATTTGTATTCAATTTTGTTGAATGGTTTTTAAAATGTTGGTTTTAATAATAAAAAGAAATACCTGTAGGAGGCTGTCTTTTCTTAAACCCAATATGTATTTTTTCTCAAGGGACACTGTCAGGTTGAAAATTTGCAATGAAACTTTTAAAAGTGGGACTCAAACATGTATCCATGTGTGTGGGGGCTGTGAAACTGGACTGTGCTGTGAGCTAATTCCTACATGCCAATGATTTATTTGCATCACTGGATATGGAGTGCTCTTACATTTGGTGTGGTGCCATAAACTGAACTGATAGTTTGGCCCTTGTGTGAAGTTCAGAAATGTTCTTCTACCTGCATCACTGATAGTGACTTGGGGTAGTGAAAACTGAAAGCTTACAGGCATATCTTTTCCCTTCCGCAGTTCTGCTTAAGTATAAGCAGGAAAACAGACAATCGAGTTGGAAAAAAAATGGAAACACTATTTTATGTTACAGATAAGAAAAATAACCCAAAACCTCACAGTGTCCCTTCAGCTTTGGTTTATTGTAAACATCCATTCTGACATGTTGAGGAATGCAGAAGCGATTTTGCCAGACTATATATATGTGTGTACATATATATATATGTTTGCTAAACTCCATTTTGTAGGGTATAATCTGTCTGCCAATACATCCCAGGAAAAAGAACACTCATCCATGCAGAAATATGAAAATAAAGGTGTCTGTGTGAAATGTGGTCTTGGTGTCACTGCAGTGTCTGCCCAGCACCCGCTGCCCCAGGCACCTCCTGCTCCAGAAACAGTAGGCCCTCTGGACAATGCCAGACTGGAATTCTTGCTCCCTACAAGAGGAAGGCGTGCCAACTGCCTGTTCAACACCTCTCACTCTCTGGCATTATCCCAGCTGCTGCCAGGCAAAGCAGGCTTGGGCTCCAAGCACGTGCGTAGGCTTTTTGTTCACTTTTTGGCCAACGTTTGTTCAGGTGGCTGGTGAAGCCTGAGTTACTGCTGCGAGGTATTGGACACCTCTGGTTTCATTCTGAGCCCATCACCATTGCAGTCTGAGCATCTCCTCCTGCTGCTTCAGGGCTCCAGGGCATTGCACCTGGTGGATGGAGGGGCACTGGGGAGGGAGCTGTTCTGCACTGGCCCAGGGGCTGTCCCTTACTCTGGAGCAGAGTGGGGAATGCCAGGCATGTGCCACAACTCAGCATATGAGAAAGGTAACTTTTGAATCCAATAATAGTCTCTTTTTTTTAACTGAGAGATTAATTCTGTAACCTTTGCTTATCCATGCAGGTCCAGCAAACTGGAAGGGGAGGAGGCCTGAACACCTTGGCACCTGAAGTCCTTTCATCACATCAGATCTGCACACTATGGGACCAGGCATGGAAGCTGCGGGAGCAGAAATTCTGTGTGATAGAGAGCTGGGGATTGACCTACCCCTTCTGCTTGGCCAGGAGAGGTTAGTTCTCTGCAAACAGGACGCCTGTCCTCATCATCCTCCAGGAGGTGGGAAATAAGGAACTGAAGATCTCCAGAGCCTCAGTGGGGGTGGTTATTTCCAGCCTGTTCTGTTAAAACTTCCCTTGTTGTCTTGCAGAGGAAAAGTCTGTCTTTCTCCATCTGTTCTTACAGAGACTGGGAATTGCTGTGGGGCTCTGGCTGGAATTCCCCAGGGCAGGAAGGTGCCTCCTGAGCACAGGGTGAGTTGTCACATTGCCTGTGACATTCTCCTGGGGACTCACCTGCTGTTCTGTCCCTGTGCACAGCAGCCTGTGGAGGAGCCTGGGGGGCACCAGGGTGACCCACACTCTTTTTTCAGGACAGGGGCTTCTGCAAGGGGTGGGCAGGACTCCTGGTGGTGGGAAGAGGGGGATGTTTCCTTTAGAACCTGGGACAGTTCCTAAGTTACTTGTTGGGATTTGTACCCACAGCCAGCAGCTGTGAAATGGAGAAGGGGAACAGCAGCAGTGCAGAGTTTTTCTCACAGGAATCTGCTCTGCTCTGCTCTGAAATCTGGCTGCAGAAGATGGGCCTGGATGGTCATTGCCCTCACCAGATAACCAAATGTGAGAATGAGCTTGAATGCTCCTGGCAGCACCGTGAGCTCCCTTCCCTGCAGCACAGCTCAGTACAGTTTTTCTTGGGACACCCCCAAACCCAGCCCAGCTCCCTCTGCCTCGGCTGATGGAGCACTCCAGGGGTAAACCCCACTGCCACTGCCTGAGCATTTGAGAGTCGATGTTCGCTCTTTACATTGCAGAGAGCCAAGGAGTGAATACAGTGATGTTGTGAAGGATGCAGGGGGAAGGCCCACTGCTAGCAATGTCCAGTCATCTTGTTGTTAAAATGTCTGAGAGAAGCTAATGCTGATCCAGGATTTTCCAGAAGAATAAGTTATTGAAAAATGTTGATTTAAAAAAAAATACCCAAGATTGATTTCACAATCCCAGGGTTAAATTGAATTCATTGACATTTTCATAGAAATGTAGCCAACCTTTGTGTTCTAATTATCTTATTTATTTACTTACAAATCGATATAAATTGAAAAAATGTAACAGTGTAAATATACACAATGATAAATGTCAGCACAATATTTTCTGTCTGAACAAATACTCCAAATTTTAGAGAACTTAGAAGAGGAAGAAGTATGAGAACCTTGTTTCCTTCACACAACACAAGCTGTTACAGAAAAGCATTTGTGACCAACCATTTATTAGGAAGAAAAATAATCCCCTTTGCAGTGGGTGAGCATTGCACTGGTGGGAGGCACACTGTCTGTGCTGTAACTGATCGTGAGGAAAACTTTTTGGAAAAACCCATGTGTGCGTGTATGACAGATTGAGTTACAAAAATACTTCTAAATTGTTCTCAACTTTTGTTTCAGACTTTAAAAAATGATCTCACTTTATTTACCTTATTTTATGTTGCAGTAAGCTGTAATATCGTAAGGCTTAACTCTTGCAGAGCATTTGCTACAAACAAGTTACTGAATTGCTTTTGGTTCCTTTGGTATTCAGATGAAGAGGCTGTGGACAAACAAACAGGACACGCTTTGAAATGCAAGGAAGGGAAGAGATTTCTACCTAGAAATATTTTGTAGTGATTTCACCAATGAAATAAAATTAATGGAATATCAAAAGTTTTAGTTTCTGTCCTATTCTAGCACTGAATATTTAGTGCATGTCATAAATCAAAAATGGGAGTATATGGTGTAGATTTCAGCAGCTTCGAAGTCCAAAAGCAGAATTTCAGAACTTAAAAATTCCCTTTTCTGGGAGCACATTTAATCCCCATTTGGAACAGAAATCACATTACAGCCTGCGAAGAGGATATTCCAGGGTCTGAGCAGCCCTGCTCAGCAGGGCCCAAAGACATCACTGCAGAAACAGCTGTAACATTGCAGAGACCTGCAGGTAATTTTAGATACAGTAGAAGTCATGTTCAGAGGCATCCTGTTCCTTTCCTGCAGCTTTACTCTGGGTTTGCTACGGATTTACAGTACCTGGGGAAGCTCTGTGCTGACACTGTGGGAGCATCTGGGCAGCTCCTGTGTCCCCAGAGCCCCAGCAAGGCCTGGAGGAGCTGCCTGTTCCTGGTGGAGCTGAGTGGACCCAGAGGACTGGGGAGGGAATTTTGACAGCTGGGAACTAAGGTAGAATTAACAGAATGGATAAGTCCCTGTGAATTAGCTGTGCCTTTCCTCCAAGGACGAGCCCATGGAGTGAGGAGATGCCTTGTTTTGGGTTTGGAGAAAGTCAACAGCAGTGGGCTGGAGCTGCCCTGGGGGAAGAGCCAGAGGTGTCTCATAGCACTGACACGGTCTGGAAGGGATAGACAAAACCCTGCCTGGGTCTGCATGAGTAGAGAGAGCACAGAAATGTGACAGAGCTGGTCAAGCCTGTTTCCTGTGCTGGGATTTTTGGAATTTTTTAGTGATTGACAAGGAAGGGGCAATAGTAGTGTTTGGCTGGTCTTCTGTGGTTGTGCTTTCCAGGTATTTTGTGTCCTGCTCCGTGGGCACCCGGGCCTGGCTCTGCAGGTTTCTTCCTTGTTCCCAATGAGAAGCAGCACTGCAGCTCTCAAGCTCTCAGCTTCCGCCCACCACACATGCAGAGCTGGGAATTAATTTAACCCAGGGGACAGCTGGCACTGAGGTATTGGGGTACTGGCATGGGAACAAGCAAATGGTCTGAGACTTCCATGGGAGCTGCAACCATCCCATGTGCTTGAGGTGCTTGAGGCACCTCCGAGTGCTCCCTACTCCCTGCATGGAGCTGGGCAAAACAGCCAGTGGTGTCATCATGTATGGAGCCTATGGATGTGTCTGGACGTGCATGAATGTGTAAGGATGTGTGTGGATGTGTGTGGATGTACCTGGATGTATGGAACATAACGATAATGTAAGACATTCTGCAGGCTCTGTTGTCACAGGCTATACAGGCTGTTACAGGTCATTTGGGGATCAAAGAGTTTGTGGTGCTAGGACAGGAGTCTCCAGTGAAAATGGTTTGCTGGTTATGCTCTGCACAATCCCTGCCTGGCAAATGGAAAACAAAAGGCTGTGGGTTTGCTCAGCACTGCTCAAAATTTAATCAAATGCAACTAGAAAAAATGTGGTGGTAAGTCCCATTGCATTTTTAGGTTTACATTTTCCCAAATGTGGCATCAGGTGTATGTCTCAAGGCTCTGCTTTTTGGGACATCCCAAGGAAGAGTGCAGTGTTCCCTAAGTGGCCCTCAATTTCCCCAAAGCACATTCAGTGGATGAGCCTTGCAGAGAGCCAGCTGGCCCCAGCCAGGGTGGCATCTGAGCCATGGGGACAGCTGGGGACACTGCTGTCACTTGTCATTCCACAGTGTGATGCAGCCCAGCAGCTCTGGATGCGAGCACAGATCACTGGGGTTGCCAGGCTGGAGCCAAACCTGCACAGCAGTTTTGGGGGGTGAAGCTGCTCCCATCAGTTATTGTTACCTGGGTGCTGACTGCCTGCATGTGGCACAGAAGCAAACTATAAATAACCATATGAGCTATTCTTCCCTCTGATAGCAAGGCTAAAACTGCACATCAGCTTTATTCCAATCTCCCAGTTCACTGGCAGGCAGAGATATGGCCCTGGCACATGCTAATTCCCTGTGATAATGGTATGATAATTGTATGATAATTGTACCAAGGCTCTGCCAGGGCACCTGGGCACTGCTGGTCCCCATGGTGAGGACATACTGGTCAGTATTTTTCCAGATGCCACAAAGCTTCTTTGTGTGATTCTTTTTCATGTGTGATGATCTGGTGTGACCACGGATGTAGCAATAAATAGGCTACAGGGCCTTTAAGGACATCAGACATTTTTCTCTCTATCAGATAATTATCAGTCTCATACCCAAGGGCACGTTCTCCATCAGCTCACAAGTGTTTCAATGATTTTTGGTTATTTTATTTGTGCCAGGTCTTGAGGTGCTTTATACTGTAACAAACGTTAAATAATCATGTGAGAAAATATCAGATCTTTTCCCTCAGTTTTATGGATTCCCTTTTGGTTTGATGTGTGCACTCCCAGGCAGACAGGTTTATGTCTCTGACACAGATGAAGATCAAGATCAATCATGACCCTGAGAAGGAGTGGCCTGAAACCTGCTCTATCCCAGGTATCCAAGGAGCATCAATTTGGCTCCAGCCCAGAGCTGACTCCGGCTTCTCCCACACAGAGGGCTGGGATCCCTGCAGGTAGCGCCTACTAAACTGTGGAAATGATGTTAATGTTTTCTATCCTTTGAGGTGCAAACCTGAAGGTAAGTCTGCAATGATTTGGTTTTATCCCTTTAAAATATTTTCACAGTTTTTTGGGAAACTTCTGCTATAAAATTCTCTCCTTTTCCTTATTTCCAAAGTGTTCAAAACAATCTACCCCAAAGGTAAACGTTTCAGTGAATGCTTCAGTAAAACAAAAGGTGTGTTTTGTGATACCATTCACAGATTTGAAGACCTCTGAGTTCATGCCCTCAAAAGCAAGTGCAGCAGTGTTTTTGTTCAGGCTATTTACACCCCATCAGAGCTCTGAGCTGAGTTAATGTTTCACCTCAGGCTGCAGTAAATTAGATAAAACAGTGTTTCCTCATTCCCTTTTACTTCGTCTGCACTGCTCCGTTTGCTGATACAGGAAAAAAAAAAATTCTTAATCCCTTTTAACAACTGTTGAGACTATTTTTAAACACAAAATATGTTTCTGAACTGCACTGCCTTTTGCTGAGGCATTTTTAAGACTACCAAGCCTCAACCCATGCTAAGTAATCAGAGCTGTCTTCCTGCTGGCAAAGCTACCACCACTGTTTGAGAAGTTTAGAAAGACAAACCCATGTGAACCTCAGTGATTTTTCCACCTCATTTTGTTCACCCAAAAGTAGGAAAAGCTTGGACATTAATTTTGGAAGTTCTGAAAGTGCTCTTTGAGGAAGTTTTTCAAATAGGTCCTTCCCAGTGGAAATAGCACACACACACACCTGGCAGCTGACACATCCGTGCCTGAGGGACTCTGCCAAGGAGCAGCTCCCACGCCTGCAGTGCTGGAGATCCTGGAGAAGCACCGTGGGACCGGTGCTCACCTGGAACAGCAGAGGACAGAGCTTCAGGTGAGACATTTATCTGCCCTCTTTCACTCCTCTGCTGGGAGCACACATATGCCTCATGAATAACATGAAGCCACGTCTTCCATTGGTCAGAGCTCCTCAGCAAGAATTATTATTCTCAAATAGTGAAAATAATAATAGGAAGTGTTGTCCTATAATCAACATCCAGCCACCCCAGCAGCAAAGCTCTGGGATGTGTCTGTGCCAGCTCCCTGTGACTGTTCAGGACAAAATGAGCACCCATAAGATTTTGAATTGGGTACATTGCTGCAGTGCCTGGAGAGATGCTGAGAGCTCTGGGGGTCCCTGCTGCATCCTCACCTCCGAGGCACTGTGGCTGTTCCAGTGGAGATACTGCTGTGGCCCTGGGATGGATCCCACTGGTCAGTGCCACCTCATTTGCAGAGAAGCATAAAGAAATCATGGATTAATTAAAAGTGTTTTGGGATTTTTTTTCCTTAAAAATATTCCTCACCCTGCTCTTGACAGAAAAATGTAGACCTAGGTCCTTTTGGGGGGAAAGTTAAACTAAAAGAAAGCCTTTTAATTAAACTTCTTTGGTGTTTATGGTGTTCAGAATGGTTCCAAATACCAATAGAGATAACTTTCTGTCTCTTGAACATGCAAACTAGAAACTAGTACTTACTGCAGCTCATTGAATGAGTACATCTTAATCTGATCTGCTGTCTCAGAGTGTATTTCATCCTATTAACATAAAAGTATGCAATTATTTCCAATAGATCCTAATCTGGTGTAGTTAAAATATCTGCATAGCTTTTGACAGCTGAAGTCACTTGTATGGATGAAATATTTATTTAACAGGTTAGTGAGCAAAAAGGAATGACATTATATCAGGTAAGAGCTTTGGCCAAAGATAAAACCACAACTGTGCATTTATTTGGGATAATAACAGAACCTTGTGCTCTTAAAACTGAGTGTCCAATTAATTGTCAGTTCCCAAACCCATTCCTGTATCTGACAATAGGTTACACCAACCTTTTTTACATTTAAATTGTATTCTTTGTCTTTAAAGTGAAGTTTAAAAGCATGAACACTGGGTGCTGATGTGCATACAGATAAAATGTTTTCAGGTTGTAATAGGCAACATCATAATAGAAATAATTAAATGGGGTTACAGATCGGAAAAAAACATGCCTGGTATCAGTCCAGAACTTTTACTCTTGTTTGAAACATTTTTTTTGGTTCTGGTATGAGCATCACTGGCACGTGGGCCCTGTTCAGGACACAGCAGGGTTGGTGAGAAAGCATTTCCTGTGAGCATTTCCTGTTGCTCAAAGAGCAGCTGGAACCTGCAGGGCATTTCACAGCAGGAGCTGCCTCCCCGTGGATAGCAGCCGGTGTTAGGGGGTGCTGCAGAGTGCTGGGCACCCAGGGGCTCTGAGGGGCCCAGGGCTGCTCCTCAGACACGGCAACTGAGGGTACCCCAACCCCGCTCCCCTGTCCTGGGGCAGCCTGGCCCCACCCTCCCCTTCCATGAACAATGAGGGTGACTCTTGAGGCACAGGGACAACAGGGCTGTGTGTTTGCCTGATTTCTAACAGAGCAATTAAATATACTTTAAATTGTGGGGAGAAAAAATTGCAGTGTTGGATCTATGATATAAATAACAGGACAAAATACAGTCCCACTAATGGCATCTCCCATAGCTGTGGGGTTGGAGCTCTGGCAGGAACCTGCTGCTTCAAAGTCACTTTTCCAGAGCAGGAGGAAAGAGCAGAGATCATGTGGGGATGGGGCTGGGCATTGAGATTATTGGTGTGTCCTGTTCTGAGGGAAGGGAAGGCTTCAGGAAGGGAAGG
>VZTZ01016349.1:7591-33874 GCA_013400955.1 Drymodes brunneopygia
TCGGTCAGCAACGGCGGCGACGAGGACGGCGGGCGGGAGCTGGTGGAGCTGAAGGTGATCTGGAACAAGAACAAGTACGATGTGAAGTTCTGCCTGGACAGCACGGGAGCCGAGCTGAAGCAGAAGATCCACTCGCTCACAGGTCGGTCGGGCCCGGCGCTGCCGCTTCCCCCGCGCCTCCCCCGGCGCTCGGCCGGCTCCTGATCGCTGTGCTTGTCCCTAGGCCTCCCGCCGGCCATGCAGAAAGTGATGTTCAAGGGACTGCTGCCCGAGGAGAAAACCTTGCGGGAGATCAAAGTAACGAACGGAGCGAAAATAATGGTGGTGGGCTCCACCATCAACGACGTGTTAGCAGTAAATACACCCAAAGAGGCTGCTCAACAGGAGGTCAAGGCTGAGGAAAACAAAAAGGAGCCGCTTTGCAGACAAAAGGTAATTAATATCAAAAATTGCGGGCATGGGGGAGCGGTTGGGTTTATGTGGTTCTCCTGCAGGCACTTCTGTGTCCTGTCCCTCCTCAGATGGGGCTGGGGGTTCATTTCTGTCAGCCCAGCGTTGGAATAACTCTGGGCAGGGAGTAGCTGAGAACTTCAGTTTAGTTTGTTTAGTCCAGCAGGGACTGGGGCTTCGCAAGGCACTGCTTGTGGTGCCAGGCACAGCCAACATTTTGTTTAAGAAATGGAAACCTTTGATGGATGCCAGTGCAAACACAGCCCAGATTAACTCTGTCTGAAACCCAGCTAATTTTTATTGGCACAAAAGAGCTTCATTTCCAAAAACTGCTTAGAATGAACACCAAGAGTGCAGTTCCCTCAGCTGTCCCAGCCCTGGTGGGGATGTCAGTGTTGAATTCTCCTCTCACATTTTGGAGCACAGTCCAGTGGGGCTGGTTTGGTGGTGCTGCAGTGTGAGGGGCTGGTGAAGGATTGCCAGCTCAAGGTTTTACCAGCCCTGTACCTTACTCAGAATAGATTTGGTTAAAATTAAGTAATGCCTCCATGAAGCATTATTGTGGTTTATCACAGTTCACACTCCATGTGAATCCCATCATTTCTCAAAGGTGCTTGGCCAGGTACAAGCTGTGAGTGTGGGTTTAAAAGTTACCCCTGCTCTGATCCATTCTGGTTTGGTGCTGGGTTGCACTGCCAGATGTGGAGATTCTGCCATTCACTGGATGCAATACTTTGGGTTTTATAGACATGTATTTGTGTGTGTGTATATTTGAGAAGGCTGTTACCCTTGGCATTACATTGAATTTCCATTCATTTTGATAATTTCTTGAGAGTATCTTAGAAAATGAGCAATTAAGTTTGAAAATTACTGATGCCCATGTGATAAATGCCTGTGAACAGCCCTCAGCTGTCTCTCAGTGCCATTGGGATGTGGTATGGGGAGCAGCTGGAAGTCCACTGCAAAGCCAGGTAATGTTTCTGAGAATTTAATTTCTGTTTTTGTGTTGTAGCAACACAGAAAAGTGTTGGATAAAGGAAAACCTGACGACGTGATGCCTTAAAGTTTCTGAGAATTTAATTTCTGTTTTTGTGTTGTAGCAACACAGAAAAGTGTTGGATAAAGGAAAACCTGACGACGTGATGCCTTAAAGTTTCTGAGAATTTAATTTCTGTTTTTGTGTTGTAGCAACACAGAAAAGTGTTGGATAAAGGAAAACCTGACGACGTGATGCCTTCTGTCAAAGGTGTGCAGGTGCGTGAATCTGACTCGAGACTCAGAACCAGAAAAGAGCCTTCTTGGTGGTTTGAGACCTTTCCCTGCTGGTTCTTTGCTGTCTTAGCAGAAAGCTGGGAAGGTTTCTGTGCTTAGAAAGCTGAGAGGATGCAGTTTTTGTGCCCAGCCCTGGCTGTGTCTCGTTGCAGGAGCGGCTGCCCACGGTGCCGCTGTCCGGCATGTACAACAAGTCAGGGGGCAAAGTCAGACTGACCTTCAAACTCGAGCAGGACCAGCTGTGGATTGGTACAAAAGGTGAGCACCTCTCAACCCCGGGGGTGGACAGTTGGGGATTGGGCTGTGGCTGAACTGTGTGACCTAGAAAAGCTTCTCCTCTGACTAAGTCGTGTTTAGGGAATGGTTGTTGGTATTGCAGCGCTTCAGAAAGCTTTGTTTCCTTTCCTCACGTGCCATTCTCCCAGGTCATTGAATAGTGCTTGATATTCCACATTGGTTCCTGAAAAGCTGGAGTTCAGTGGTGCCAGCAGACTAATGGCTCCAGATGTAAATGATAGTATTTGGCATTTCTGGCATTTCTCAAAAGCTCTCCATAAGCGCGGGTTTGTTGCCAGCAGTACACGGGGGCTCAGTGGCTTAGCCAAGACTTGGAAGGAAAACTCAAAACTGGGATAGAAACCAGGAGTGTTGGCATCTCTGGCACTCTCTGTCCTTCCAGCCCTAATGATGTGGGTGTTTTGTGTCTGTAATGCACAGCTGTGGTGCTGTGCAGAGGGGCTGCTCTGCAGGTGTGAGCACTGCCAGGAGGAGCTGGGAATGCTGTTGGGATAACGTGCCTTGCTGTGGATGTCTGTGTCCTGGTTTTGGCTGGGATAGAGTTAGTTTTCGCCCAGGAGCTGTTTTGGATTCAGGATGGGAGTGAGGCTGATAACAGTGGATGTTTTGGTTGGTGCTGTGCAGTGCTTCCCTCAGTCAAGGACTGTTTGGTGTCTCAGACTCTGCCTGTGAGGAGCTGGGAGGGAGCAGGGCCAGGGCAGCTGACCAGAGCTGGCCAGGGGAGTATTCCCCACCACAGAGCATCAAACTGGGGGCAGTTGCCTGGGAGGGACTGGTCACTGATGGGGCACAGGCTGGACACTGGTCAGCAGGTAGGGACCAGCTGTACTGGGCATCACTGCTTTCTCTGGAGTTCCTTTTCTTATTTTTTATTTTATTACTATTATAATTATCATTAGTATAGTAGTAGTATATTTTACTTTGTTTCAATTATTAAACTGTTCTTACCTCAAATCCTGAGTTTTTTTACTTTTTTCCCCAGTTCTCCTCCCCATCCCAGTGGGGCAGGGGGAGTGAGTGGATGTGTGGTGCTTAATTGCTGGCTGGGGCTAAACAGGACCCTGGGATCCCCCAGCTGCCAGGGAAGCTGGGCTCCTTCAGTTTGTCTGGGCTGGGCAATATTTAGTGATGAGCAAGAGGGATCCAAGTGCTTGCTCAGTGTCCCAGTAAAGCAGCCTAACTGGATGGTTTTACTGCCTCCAGCTGCTGCAGTAGTTCCAAAGTAAGCAGAAATCTCAAAAGCTTTTGACTCTTTCTTTGTAGGACAAACTTGACTGTGAAGATTTTTTTCTGGCTTTAAAACCTCTCTTAGTGCCTGTTGCAGGGATTTCTCTCCTGGATGAAGTGATGGAGCAAGGCATCGGGGGATGTTTTTTCCTCTATAGATGGGGCAGGCAGATTTTTCTGTTACTGATCCCAGGTTCTAAATCCATGCCTGGTGTTTGGGTGATTAATCTCTTCCACCACCTTCCAGATGAGTTTCAAGTACAGAGTTACAGAGGTGTTCTCCACAGTGTTGCTTAAGCTGTGAATTTTCTTCTTGTAGTCATGTGTTTCCTGTAACCTGTTTCCCCACTTCCCTGAGCTAGCAGCAGCTTGCTGCCTCTAGGGAATGGTTGTAATTGCTGGCTGTTACTGGGAAAAACTCCTTCCTACTCTGAGAAAGCCATGGCAGAGGCCAGCAGGTAAGGGCTGGAGTAAACACATCTGGGTGTTCACACAGTTTGTCACTTGCTGGCCCTGGAGAGTTAGAGCTGGTTCTTCCCCCCAGCCCTGCAGCCTCCCTGGGCCTCACAGGGGGCTTGTGCAGGTGTTTGTAGGCTGGAGTTTGGTACAGGCAGGTGTTCCCCAGGTGCTCTGTGTCACTTGCACAGAGGCATTCATCATGGGATTTGTCTGTTGCTGGGATACTCAGAGCAGAAATTCATTTGGGAGATGCTAAATGAGGGCAAAGTGGGGTTTTACCTCTGCTGAATGAGGGCAAAGTGGGGTTTTACCTCTGCTAAATGAGGGCAAAGTGGGGTTTTACCTCATGGATGAAGTCACAGGTCTGAACAGGTAGTTCAGAGTGAGCTCAGTTACGGTGCTGAGGGAGAAAATGCTTTTCCTTACATCACTGAGTTTATCTCCCTGTGTGCCTTCTGTAGGTAGGTTTGAGGTTTTTTGGATCACAAATTAAATGATCTCTCTCTGAGTTCAGTTTCTCCTTTGTAAAGTGTTTTGTGTATTCTCTGTCTTGTATCTAAGATCATTTTTGGCTGATGCTGGATGCTTGAACTGAAAGGCAGGACCTTGGAATTAAGTGTTAATTAAGAAAGGAGTGAGGACAGAGCTGGCAGGAAAGCTCTGCCCTGGCCCATGTCCCGTGTCACTCTTGTCATTGCCTCTGGCTCTGATGTGACTCTGCCCTGTCACTGGAGTCTTTTTGGGCCTTCAGTTCCTCTTATTTGTTTCTTTCCCTGTGTGCTCTTTTATTTTCCTTTCCCTCTGCTTCTCTGCACACTGCCTCAGGGTAAAGCCTGGCCTAAGCTTTCAGAGTTAGGTCAGCCTGTTGAGTTCAGTGTAATCCTTGGTAGTCAGTCCTGAGTATTCTCAAACCTGAACTAGATCCCACTGGGATGAGCATCCCTGCTGCTCCAAGGGGAGTTCCTTATGGGAAAACATTAAGTGAAGCCTGGGATTTCCCATCACTCAGTCTAGGCCCAAATCATGAACTCTGAAATACTTGATGTGTGATGCAGAGGAACTGTGTGATCCAGTTTTGGATTCCTTCACACTGCTGGGTGCCAGCTGTGGGGGGTGTGGTGCTGCAGCCACCACGTCCTGGGCAGCAGGTACCCAAAACTCACCTGCAGGGGAGACTGTGTTGGCCTGAGGAGATTGTGGCATTGATGGAGGTGGTGTGTGAAATGAATATGAAACAATGCTTCCCTGCATGTCAGAAATAATACTTTGATCAATTTTAATGTAGAGAGAACAGAAAAGTTACCCATGGGGTCCATTAAAAATGTGGTGAGTGAACCTATTGAAGGCCATGAGGATTATCACATGATGGTGAGTAAGAGCTCTACTTCACTCATACCCATCTCATTCCTTCCTGCAGTGCACACTGCTGAGGCTGCAGCTCAGAGCAGGCTGGAGCTGGGGGCTGGTTCCAGCCTGGTGGAGATGGGGACTGTCAGTATTTTGGGTCCATATTAACTATCTGCTGTTGTGTGGAAATCTGGACTGGTTTCACACAAACATCAAGTGCTTAAGCTTTATTTTGTATCTTCTGACTGTGACAGTGTTAAACCAGTGAACATACTCACAACGTAGCTCATGATTTCTTAATGGTAGTGATTTTTTTTTTATAGCTGGTTTAATTTCTAGTTTCTGTGGTATTAATATAAACAACAGGCATTGATGGAGGTTAACAAAAAAAGGATTGGAAGTTAACAAAAAAAGGATTTGAAGCTGTAATATCTTCTCACACCTCTAATTTTCTTAATAACTCAGATGGGATCTAGAAAAGTTATATTTCAGAAGAGAACAGTTCTAATGTACTGAAATTCTGGCTGTTTGTTTTAATCCATGTTTTTTTTTAAGATCCTGCTTTTCCAAGTACAGTAACTAACTTTTAATGTTGAAGTAAATTTCTTTTCTATAAGAAGCCTGTTTCCCTCTTTAGGGGGAGGAAAGGGAAATGTTTTTCCTTAAAATCATGGCCTGCAGGAGGGTGCTGCTCTAGTCTCTGCCCAAATATGTGATTTTTGATCCCCCATGTGAGAAGATGTCCCCTCCAGCACATGTTGCAATAAACTTATCCCACAGCAAGGACAGAGGTTCTGCCATGCTGTGGTGCCTCTCTCCTGGGCAAGGGAGAAGAGTTGAGAATAGGACATGATGTGTAAATATAAAATCCTATGATTGTAAAAACGTGGTCATTGCCTTGTTCAGTTCCTGTTTGGCTTCTCTGCTCTGTCATTTCTTTAGAGACTCTGAGTTATGCTGCAGGTTGTCCACCAGAATAATTTCCTCATATTCTTGAAACTGGCCAGGAGTTTTGGTTACTGCTGTGATGCTGTAAAAGGGAAGAGCTGATGGTTTTCTCTGCAGCTCTGGTTCTCTGCAATGCTCCTTTAATTGCCCACCAAAGAGCTGTGGTGTGCCCTGAGGGCTGCAGGGAGCAGCAGGTGGTTCAGGCTGGTCTGGTTTGGCAGTGGCTGAGCTGTGCCTTTCCACTGCCACCAGCTCTTTGTTCCCATGTGTAAATGTTGTCATTTTTAATTGCAGGCATTTCAGCTGGGCCCAACAGAAGCTTCTTACTACTGGGTCTATTGGGTCCCAACTCAGTATGTCGATGCAATCAAAGACACGGTGCTGGGGAAGTGGCAGTATTTTTGAAAGCACGCTCACCTCTGGCACAGGAAAATGACACAAATCTAAGGACACTGCTGGGAGAGGCCTCCAACATCCCTGGATGTGACAGTCCTGGAACTTATTATTAAAACATGCTAAACGAGGCATGGATGGAAGCCAGAGGTGATGTTCTTTCACCATTAGTTTACTTTTAACTTAAAGATTTCACCATCCCTTTTCTGCAGTCAGCTTCAACCATATTTAAAGCAAATACAATGGAAATCAATAAATCTTAATTCACAAAATATCGTGTGTAATACACTTAAATCTGCCGAGAGTTGATCTTCCAGTTTAGTTTGAAAAGGAAAACGTTACGATGTCTTGTTGAGGATTTTTTACGTGGTTTGAACAAAACCAAATATTTTCATAATCTCTCAGTTATCAGCATTAGACTTAATTTAGTTCCTTGGTTGTGGCTGGGACTTTGAGGAGCAGATTTTTCAGAACAAACTGTAGCTCTCTGGTGAAGCCATCTCCCGCTGGCCCCGTGGGGCAGCTCCCACTCTTTGGTAGCAGAACTAATTCTTTGTTTTAACCCAAAGATGCCCTGCCTGTCTGGGATTGTTCCTGGCCCTTTCCCCACTCTGGCAGCTCTGGGTTGGTGTGTGCAGCTTGTTTGGAGCAGGTGAATTCTGCAGGGATGTTTTGCTGTGGCAGTGACCCAGTGCTGCCAGCTGTTCCCCCTCGTGCCCGGTCAGTGCTTCACCTCCTGCTACATTTTGGGAGCATTTTCCTGCTCATCCCTGTTGCAGTCCAGGAATTATTTTGCAGCTCCTGCGTTGACACTGAGCTGTTGGACTGGAAGCACTGCTGTGCTGCCTGGTGTGAGCAGGGGGACACAGTGACACAGACATGGATGGAAACACCATGAGAGCTGGGTGACACAGATCTCCCAAAGGGAGGGAGCCACAGAGACCTTCCTGCCCTCTTTGGGCTGGGGGCAGTAGGGGAGAGAGAAATTCAGGTGCTGGTTTGGATTCTTAATAACAGCAGCAGTCTTTTGTGAGCTGGATTTGAAAATTTGCAGTGATCTTGAATTCAGTGAATTGTCCTTTAGATTAAACATCCAGCAAGTGATGTTTGGAAATGTAAAGCACCTTCCAGCCTCTCTCCTGTTGCAGCTCACAGGGAGCCCTCACACCTCACTCTGTCAGGAGGAAGGTGCTGCACCTTGGGCTGGGATGCTCTTTGTCCTCTCAGCCATCCATGTGCCATTTTTCTCAGGGGTTCTCTCAGGAGCCCTCAGCCCTGCACAGCTGCAGGGCCCATTGCAGGTGACATTGTGCAGCCAGACTGCAGCAGCTCCCACATCCCTGCCCTGCATCAGCCCTGGGGCTTGGTGCTGCTCTGTGCCAGGAGCTCAAACCCCTGCAGAAACAGCCTTTCAGGAACAGCTAATCTGAGTGTGTTCCACGTCCACTCTTCCCTCTCAGCAGGTGCACATTCCCAAATGAATATTTATTTTATTTTTATTTTACTTGAGAGACTGGACAACACATTGGCTTTCTGGTAGGTGTTGAGGTTACATATTTCCCTGTAGCCTCTGGACAGCAGCTTTTCGTTTGTATTTTCTGTTAGGACAGCCATGCAATCTGAGTCTTAAAGGTGTTCCATATCCTACATAGAAACTAGTGAGGTGCTTGTTACTCTTGTAGCTTGAGGTGTTTCCTTTCTGTGTACAAGCCAGCAGCAGTGACACGAGTGCCTGGGGCCACAAGAGCCATGCCAGCCCCCTTGGCAGTCCCTTGGAGCAGTGGGGACAGAGGGGAGCTGGCCTGAGTTTACTGGTGACAATGCCATGGGTTAAACACAGCCATCACACTTGTGATTTCCTGCTTGCCAGTGCTGCTGTTAAGGCTCAAATTAACAATTCGTTGCCTGGTGGGAGGTGCAGGCACTGCAGGATAAAGCACAGGGGTGACACTGGCTCTTTCTGTCACCTGGGGCCACGTTGGCACTTGCCACCCTGCTGGTCCTGTGTGATCAGCTCCCGTTTGTTCCTTGACAGGTTCAGACCTGTCTGTGCCTCTGTCCCTGCTCTGTTTCCTTCCCTGTCCCTTCACCCCCTGCTCCTGGGGAGGGCCCTGCCCGAGCTCCAGCCCCTCCCCAGCTCCTGTGGCTTCTGTGCAGGACACAGCAACTGGTGAGTAACTGGGGTGACTGGGGACAGGCACTGACCACTGCTGGCCACAGGGCAGTGTCACATGCCATGCCAGAGGGGCACAGGGCAGTGTCACACACCATGCCAGAGGGGCACAGGGCAGTGTCACACTCCCCCCCTGGGCACAGGGCAGTGTCACACTCCCCCCTGGGGCACAGGGCAGTGCCAGAGGGGCACAGCAGCTGTCCTGGGCCAGTACAGCCCAGCAGCTCAAAAGAGACTCAGCACAAACCCCTTGGTTACGTACAAAGCAGTTTTAAACATGAAGAAAATACTATACACTTAAGAAAATGTAACCCTGTTTAGGTGCTTCCTTGCAGGTTGGATTTGATTGGAAAAATGAAATTGTCTCCTTTTTCTATTTTTTTTTTTTGTTCTATGTGCAAAATTTGAATTAAAATACAGGAAAGTGACTTATAAATGCTTTAGTTGGTGTTTGTTGGCTCAATGTCCTAGGTATTCTCTTTGAAATGAATATCCCAGTTGAAATGAGCAGCACTGCTTTTAAGATCCTTTCTCTTTGGGAATGATGAGGAGTTTTGTATGTTCTGGCATCCACCCATTTTCCCAAGGCAGTTACTGGCATTAAGAAACACCCTCTCTTTAGTGGGGTAGCACCACAGTTGCCTCGCAGTCATTGCTCTCTCTCTCCTGGCTTTGGATTTTGCTCTCTGGTCACTGTGACCATCCCAAGGCAGACTCAGCACAACCATTGGTCCTGGGGAGGAGTTTGGTGCTCCCTGGGACACAGTGAGTGAGTAAAGTGAGAACACTGGGTGTTTGGAGTTGGTGATAAAGATGGCTCTGAGATCTGACCTGTATTTCAGTTCCATTGCAATTTAACAGGGTGCTCTCTCTCAGCAGTGCCTGGTTCCTGCTCTGTGTGGCTGTGATTCCCTGGGGATGTTGGGGGCACTGGCTGCTTGCTGGGTTTGCTCTCTGCACACTGAAGTATTCATGGGGCAAACACGGGTTCCTGCAGGACACAGGCAGTGTTGGCTGCTCGCAGAGCCCGGGCAGTGTCCCCTCCTTGCTGCCATCCTGGGTCCCTGCTGGCAGCCCCAGCTCCCTGCCTTGTTCCGTGTCCCCGAGTGCCCCAGCTCAGCTCTGTGCCATCCCTTTCCCCTCTCCCTGCCCAGCACTGCAGGATTCTCCTCCTGCACTCCCAGGTTCAGTGTTCTCTGCTCTGTTTGTGAATCCCAGTGTAAGCAGTGCCAGGATCACTGCTTCCTTGGGAATGCAGAGGTGCTGCTGCTCAGCCTGGCTGAGGTTTGAACAGAGACTGTCTTGCATGAAGAGCTTGTGTTACTCACATGGTTTCATACCAAGTTTAAAGCAAATTATTAATTTCCATTAATGACATCGATGAGGAATGTGTAACAACAGTCAGGATGGAAGAGTGATCTGGATTCAAAGGAGATAAGAAACTGTCACCTCCACCACGCTGTGCTGGTGCCACACACGTCCTGCACAGTTTGTACCTGCTGGCTGGTGCCCACTGCTCCTGTGTGCTCTGAGGGCCAAAGAGAAACAATTCCTGCTGCTCTGCTGCCCAGGTGCCACAGTGGGGTCAGCTCTGCACCCCCTGCCCCACAGCCACAGTGGGGTCAGCTCTGCACCCCCTGCCCCACAGCCACTTTGGGGTCAGCTCTGCACCCCCTGCCCCACGGGCACTTTGGGGTCAGCTCTGCACCCCCTGCCCCACGGGCACTTTGGGGTCAGCTCTGCACCCCCTGCCCCACGGGCACTTTGGGGTCAGCTCTGCACCCCCTGCCCCACGGGCACTTTGGGGTCAGCTCTGCACCCCCTGCCCCACGGGCACTTTGGGGTCAGCTCTGCACCCCCTGCCCCACGGGCNCACCCCCTGCCCCACAGGCACATTGGGGTCAGCTCTGCACCCCCTGCCCCATGGCCACTTTGGGGTCAGCTCTGCACCCCCTGCCCCACAGCCACTGTGGGGTCAGCTCTGCACCGCCTGCCCCACAGGCACATTGGGGTCAGCTCTGCACCCCCTGCCCCACAGGCACATTGGGGTCAGCTCTGCACCCCCTGCCCCACAGCCTGACCCCTGAGCCCTGACCCCGCTGCTGCCTCGGGCACAGCACTCCCTGCTCCCATCCCCACAGGGTTTAATTCCAGACTTCCCTTCCTTTACTTTTCTTCCTCTGTAATTTGGTTTTTCCAGTGGAGCTGTTTCCACCCTCGGTTCTGCCCACCGGCCTCTCCCCACCTGTCAGGATGAGGCCGTTGGTTTTGTGAGTGAATGTCCTTGTCACTGGAGGGGAGCAGGGGACCAGGAGAGCCACAGCAAATCTTGTATGAAACTTGGCCATCTCACCTTCCAGCCAAGGATTCCCCTTGGTAGCTCATGGGAGTTCACTCTGTCTTATCCATACTCAAAGCAATTAATTCTTTGGTTTTATATTAAAAAAAATCTTAGATATTTGTGTCCACTGCAGATTTATTTTAAATGGAATATGTGAGTACCATGTATTATGGTATTTTTAAATAATCTATTGCCTATTTTGGGGGGAGGGAGATGACAAATATTTAGTCTTAGATATGCACTGCTGGATTTTTTTTTAAGTGTAACCTTTACTGGTTATCCTGGTGTTTTATTCTGTAAGATTAGTCTTATGAATTAAAGTTTGATAATTAAGTATTTCTGTGTTTGAGTGTTTCAATATTCTGTATGTGCTGAGCTGCTCCCTCCTGCATGAACATCTGTGAGGAAAAGGTTTGTAGTGAGTTTCTTTGCAGGAAGATGGACACAGGCAGAAACTCGGGGCACCACACACCTGGTGACACTGGAAGCTGTGGGTGCCCACCTCCCAGGGTGGGGATTTGCGTGCCACTGCACACGCATTGGCTGTGAGTTACAGGATGGTCTCTACCTCCCTGCCCAAAGCCGGGCTTTAATCTGCTTTTACACCGAGCCCGGCCCGGTCCTGCTGGGCTGGCCCAGCCCTGGCTGCGGTGTCACAGCCGCTCTCGCATTTAACAGCCCCGTGCTGGGCTTTCCGCAGGAACAGGCGCTGCTCGGCTTCGCCTCCGCCTTTAGACACCTCCTGTCCCCCCACCCAAAAATCCCATCTCTGAGCCAGTTCAGTAGCCCGCAGTGTGCGCTGTCGCTGTCCCCGCGTGTGCCAGCGGGCCGGTTCCTGTTCGGTTCGGTGTCCCGGTGTGCCCTGGCTGTGGGGTCCGCATTCAGCTCAGGCGGGGGTCCCGCGCAGTCCCTGTCCCTCTGTCCCGCTGTCCCTCGGGCAGAGCACACGGGGCTCGGGGGGTACAGCGGGGACAGCAGGAGCCGGGTCCTCCGCTGCTACCGCCGGGGGATCTTCCCCCGGTTACCGGCGAGAGGAATTGTCCCGGGCTGGGTGCCCGCGGCCGGGCTGGGGCCGGTGCCCGCGGCGGGGGATGCGCTGAGCTCGGGGGCGGCTCCCGCAGCGGTGCGGGCGCTCGGNGCCCCCGGCACAGGTACGGCCGCGCTGGGAGCGGGGGGTGGGACAGCGCCCGGGAGGGGACAGAGCGGGGACAGCGCGGGGCAAAGATCGGGGGGGACGGTGCGGCGGTTGCCGGTGTGAGCCTGTGCTCGCCGTGTCCTGCGGGAGGGCTCCGGCACACGACGCGACACTTGGTGCCCCGGGTGTGCCCGAGCTCGGGGCAGGTGCGTCCCCCGTGTGACACAGGTGAGTGGGGCCGCAGCCCTCGGGCTGGGGGTGCCGTGGCACGGGGGGCGGCACCCACAAGGTGTCCGTGGTGTGGGTGAGGGGGCCCGGGGCGTGCCGGGGGGTCCCATGGCCGGACGTGGCTGTCACCGGGGCGAGGGGCCCCTGCGGCACCCAGAGCGGAGGTTGGAGGTTCTCCATCCTCACCCCTGGGCCTGGCTGTGACCGGCAGCGATGTCCCCCTCCCTGGGTGCCCTCGGCCCCCTCCTGCCTGGTCCTGCCCGCGGAGCTGCTGCCTGTCCGGGTGGTGCCTTCGGAGCCGGATCCAGCTCCTGCAGCTGGTGGCGGCTCAGGCGGATAGGCAGCGTGCCAGGGTGGCTTTGGATTACACCGCTGGAGCCGCTTCAGTGAAGGAAGCAGGGGATGCTGCCGCCGTGTTTCTGTCTGTGCTTGGCTGTCCCTCTCCATCCATCCCTGAGGGAGCGAGTGAGCCCCGAGCCCGCGGCTGAGCTCGGCCCCAGCGGCATCGCTGCAGAGTCCGGGGCTGTGGGACTCTGCACGGCTCCCGGGAACATCCCATGGGAACAGCCACACTCCTGGGCTGGGGCCGGCCCCATCGGCTGCCGGGGTAACTGGGACTGGGAGCAGAGGGAGGGTGGCAGCTCCCAGGCATCCAGTGCTCCCAGTTCTGCCCACAGGGGTTTGTGGAGAGCGAGCCAGGCAGCCTGGCCTTTGCCCGAGTGCTCTGACACCAAAACACTTGCAGAAGGGATGGAAAAAAACACAGAGCATTGAGGGGGAAGGAGGCACAGAGCGCTGGCAGCTGGGGGGGCTCGGCAGTCTCAGTTTCCCCCGGGCAGGTGGCCACACTGCCAGAGCAGCCTGGCATGTCCCCAGCCAGCAGCAATGCCACCTGCGTGGCCACAGGGGCTGCAGGAGCCGTGGTGGGGAGCAGCACCTTCCCTGCCTGCCCCACCATGTCCTCTGGGCTAAGCCAGAGCAGGGAAAACTCACTCTGACCTCACCTGAAAATTAAGCAAAAAGAAGTGCAAATAAAAGGGCTGGGCTGGAGGCACAGAGGTTGGTGTGAGGTGCTTTGTGAGGGAGGTCATGTGTGCTCCTGTGCTTTGCTGCAGCTGAAGGAGTTTCCTGGCCCTGCCGTGCCACAACCAGTCTTGCACTGTCAGGTTCTGCAGATGGTCTCAGACTCTCCTGTAGGCACAGGCTGGGCACAGGCTGGGCACAGGCTGGTCCCTGCTCCACAGCCTGGACAGTCCTCCAGGACAGGCTGTGCCAGCTCAGGCTCCCGGAGCAGCGAGGGGACAACGGGGGGCTGGGCTCCAGGGCTGTCCTTGGGCTTCTCATGCTGAACTCTGGCCAGGCAGGGGCTCAGGTGCTGCTGGCAAAGCCCTGGCATCAGGCAGTGCCAGAGCCGTGTGTGTCCCGTGCTGTTTGCCCATCCCTGTTTGCTGACAGGGCGAGGCTGGCGTGTGTGGCACTGGCTGAGCTGGCGCTCACTGTGCAGACGCCGTACCTGGAAGCAGCAACTCCTCTTCCCGGGTGAATTTGCAATTACTTCCTCCGTGTCAGGGAGCTGAAACCTGCAGCTCTGAAGGCCTGGGCAAGCAATCATCACTTCTCTGGCATGAAAAGTCACCTGACTCGTTTGTTTCTGGAAGGAGCCAACTGCTCTTGTCACCTTTAAAAAGACACTCAGGGCTGTGACTGGGAACAGCCACCTGTTTCCCACCTGAGGGAAAACTCACTCGAGGGAAGGAGGGGGAAGGAAGGATGGCTCTGATGGGATATGAGAGGAGCCAGGAGGTGTGGGCAGTGCTGCAGGTGCAGCTGCCCCAGGAGCTGAGCTGTGCAGGGCACTGGGCTGGGAGCTTGTTCCCAAGTCTGGCTGAGCTCCTGGGGATGGTGTGTCTGTCCTAGAGCCTCAAAGGTGGTGCTGTGACTGTCCCAGAAACGCTGCTCTTCATCTCCACATTGGATGGGAACCTCCACGCTGTCAGCAAGAGCACAGGGGACATCAAGTGGACCCTGAAGGATGGTGAGAAGTGACTGGGGGACATTTGCTTACAGCCTGGCTCCTGGAGCATGCTTGGGGTGTGGGAATGCTCCCCTGGCCTAGCTCTTGTTGGATGGGCTCTGGGCTGGATGGGCTGCACTCCCAGCCCCAGGCACAGCCCCAGGCACAGCCAGGCACAGATCAGTGTCTGCCATTGGTGTCTCCTGGCTCTGAAAGGCAAACAGGCTCCGTGGCTGGGCTGGGTGACAGTGCCACGCTGGGTAAACAGTGCTGTTGTGCTGTCCCACTCTCAGGAGTGCTGCTGACGTGGCCTCTCACTCTCTGTTTCAGATCCCATTCTGCAGGTGCCGGTCTATGTGGCAGAGTGAGTGTCATCCCCACGGGCAGCTGGGAGGCTCCCTGATAACTGATGGAGCAACAGCAGCAAAGGGGAGCCACAGAGAAATGCAGTGCCCAGCCCATGCCAGGGCATCACCTTACCCTGACCCTGGTGCTGGCACTTGGTGCATGGTGATGAGGAGCTGGCCCCTGCTCTCAGCTCGACTACACGCACCAGCATGGAGAGAAATAGAGGGAAATCCCCCTGAAAGCTCAGGGGCAGGCAGGACAGCAAGAGCTCCTTGAGACAGGCAGGGCATCCAGCAGCCTGGCGGGTGGGCACTGGGTGCCCGTGGGGAGGCCCAGGACTGAGCACAGTGGGAGTTTTCTCCTGCCCAGTCCAGTGCTGCAGCTGTCCAGGGAAGGTCCAGTCCTGCAGTGACCCACCCTGGAGCAAACTGCTAAAGGGGATTCTGCAGTGTAGCCACTCTGCATCCTTGGAGCTGCCCAGGGCAGGGGGCAGCTCCTGTTTTATCCTTCTCACCTCCTTCCCAGGCCAACATTCCTTCCAGACCCCAATGACGGCAGCCTGTACATCCTGGGAGGAAAGAACAAAGAAGGCTTGATGGTCAGTGGGGCTGTGGCATCCTGTGACCCCCTGGGCTGCCCTGGGCTGGGCAACAGGCAGGGGCCCTGCACTTGCTGTGCCCCCTGTGTTGCAGAAGCTGCCCTTCACCATCCCGGAGCTGGTGCAGTCCTCGCCGTGCCGCAGCTCGGACGGAGTGCTCTACACAGGTACAGGACACACGGGGACCGTGCTGGCCAGGGCTCCTGGCAGCCAGGGAGGGTGGCAGGCAGGGGCCCAGCGGGGACAGGCAGGGCTGCAGGGGCCCCAAGTGCCCTGCGGTGCCTTCTTAGGGAAGAAGCAGGACAGCTGGTTCATTGTGGACCCCAAGTCAGGGGAGAAGCAAACCACGCTGTCAACAGAGGCCTGGGACGGTCTGTGCCCATCCAGCCCCTTGCTCTACATTGGACGGACCCGTAAGCCAGTCCTGTGCCCCCCATCGACCACCTGGTGCCAGGAGTGGGGCACTGGAGGTGACCTGGTGCCCTGCTGCTGTCCCCAGAGTACGTCATCACCATGTATGACACCAAGTCACGGGAGCTGCGCTGGAACGCCACCTTCTCCGAGTACTCGGCCCCGCTCTGCGAGGAGTGCTACCAGTACAGTGAGTGCCCCTGCAGCAGCCAGGGGAGCCGTGGCAGCCCTGGCACCCAGCTCCCCAGTGCCCACCCGCAGCAGGGCTCTGGCTGTGCAGGGACCTGCGGTGACAGTGCCAGGGCCAGCGGGTCTCAGCTGTGCCCATTGCTGGGGAGAACAGGCAGCACCTGTGGCCGGTGGCAGAACTGAGGGTGACCAGAGGTGGCACAGCCACATCCCTCATCCCTCTTGCTCTCTCCAGAAATGGCACACTTGGCCTCAAGCGGGGACGGGCTGGTGGTGACCCTGGACAAGGAGAGCGGGGAGGTCCTGTGGGCACAGAACTACGGCTCACCTGTGGTCGGCATCTACCTGTGGCACCAGGACAGCCTGCGCCGCCTCCCCCACCTCAACCTGGCCATGGAGACCCTGCGCTACCTGACCTTCCAGTCACAGGACATCCACGTCCTCAAGTGGAGCTACCAGTCCGTCAGGGACTTCGCTGCCACCAAGACCCAGCTGCTGTACGTGGTTCCAGGGCAGTGGCAGCCGGTGGCATTCGTGTCCCCTGCACTCAGCCACCCCGATCCACGATGGATGGAGGGTGATGCCTGTCCTTGCCCTGCAGGCCAGCACTCTACGTGGGGAAGCACGCCACCAGTTTCTACGCCGTGACGTCCCTGGTGCACGGCAGCGTGGCACTGGTGGTGAGTGTCCCCGCTGTCCCTGGGGCTGGGCCGTGAGTGTCCCCTCTGTCCCCGGGGCTGGGCCGTGAGTGTCCCCGCTGTCCCTGGGGCTGGGCCGTGAGTGTCCCTGCTGTCCCCGGGGCTGGGCCGTGAGTGTCCCCGCTGTCCCTGGGGCTGGGCTGTGAGTGTCCCCTCTGTCCCCGGGGCTGGGCCACCCCCCCAGCTGTGCCCCACGAGCTGCCTCCTCCCCAGCCCCAGGGCATCACCCTGGCCAGGATCGACGGCCCCACCACGGACGACGTGACCATGAGAGAGTCCGGGGAGTGTGAGATCACGCCCAGCACCAACGTCAAGTACCCGCAGGGCAGCATCACCTCGCTGCACAACCAGTGGCTCCTCATAGGTGCGGACCCGTGGTGGGCACAGACTCCCCCATGTCCTGTGGGGGACAGCCCGAGCTGCTGCTGTGCTTTAGGGGCACAGCCCGACCTGCTCTGCCCAGTGGGATGAATGGGATTAAGGCTGAGCCACGTCAGGCTGCAGTGGCTCTGGCTTGGGGCTCGTTTCAGCCCATCCTTGTCCCCTCCCCAGGAGTGACTGCTGGGCACCCTGTGCAGGGTGGGCAGGGACCCCTTGAAGCAGGGCTCACAGTTATCCGTGCTGGGGGTCCCATGAGAAGCCATCCCCCCTTCTCCAGGAGAGCCAGGGCTGCTGGCAAGGGATGGATGCTGAAAGCAAGAGGTGAAGTCAGGGCTGTCTCTGTTCCCCTCCTGCCACAGGGCACCATGAGCTGCCTCCCGTGGTCCACACCACGATGCTGCGAGCCTTCCCAGAGAACCTGAGGAAGACCACGGAAACCATCATCCCCAGGGCTCCTCCCAGCAGGACTGTGTTTGATGATGTGAGTGCTGAGGGGTGCTGGGTCACTCACTGAAGGCTCTGGGCTGCTTGGGGTGGGTGATGGGTCCCCAGCGTGGGACAGGACAGGAAGGAGGTCCCAAACCCAAGTGCCCTGCGGTGTGTCCCTGCTGTGTCACCCAGCCCTGGGTGTGTGTTGCAGTTCCTGGCCCCGAGCAGCCCAGAGGAGCCAGCTGTCCGCAGCGAGGGGCAGCTCCAGCCAGACCCCCCACCAGGGGAGCAGGTGGAGGTGTATCCTGAGTCCAGCACCTGGGACCTGGTGATGGCTGGCATTGGCACGGCCCTGCTGGGCGGGGGAATCCTGCTGCTGCTGCTCATGGTGAGTGCTGGTGGCAGAGGGTGAGGGACAGCAGAGCCCAGCGTGGCTCCAGGCCTGGAGCTGAGTGTGCCATGGTCTGTGTTGCAGAAGCTGCAGAGGCAGCACGTGGCTCAGCAGCAGCAGCTGGAGGAGCAGATACAGCTCCTGCAGCAGCAGCAGGAGATGCTGCACCTGGGCCGAGCCTCCAGGGAGAGCATCCCTGAGGAGCCCAGGGAGCTGGAGCTGAGCCAGGGAAGTGCATCCGAGCTCTCCCAGAGCTCCAGCCCCTCAGGGCAGCTGAAGGAGCCGGCCAACGGGACGGTCAGCCCGCAGCCAGCTGTGCCAGTGGCTGCTGGAGGTGGGTGCAGGGGGAATGGGCAGGCTCTGGGGGCTTCTGTCCGGAGATGTCAGCACCCAGAGCAGGTGCAGGGATGCCCACAGATGAGAGGGCTGCAGCCCAGCTGGGATGGGAGGAGGTGCCCAATCTGCTGCTGGATGAGCGTGGGCTGCATAAGAGTAGGGCCCAAGAAATGGCCAAATGAATAAAGAAACAGGTGTCCTCCACACAGAACTAATGCTTGGAGGCTGGAAGGCACTGTCTTCTCTCCCTTGCAGATGCAGAACCAGACCTGGTTGTAGTTGGAAAAGTTTCTTTTAACCCCAAGGACGTGCTGGGCCATGGAGCTGGAGGAACCTTTGTGTTCAGGTGGGTGACTCTGGGTGCCTGCCCCCACCCTGCTCCCATTCTCCATGGAGGCCACAGGGACAGTGACAGGGCAGTTCTAGCCCAGGGTGGTGGCCACTGGTTCAGGGACTTTTGAGCACAGCTCACCACCTTCACCTTCTTCTGGTCCTCATTCCACCCATCCTGGAGCTGGGCTGATGGCCCTCATTAACCCGGGACTGGGCACACAGGGCAGGTCCCCCTTGCACCCCCTCCCTGCCTGCCTGCACCTGCTCTGGCCCCTTGCACAATTCCCAGGCTCTGGCTGAGCCCCTCTTCCAGCACTGTACACAGTAAAAAGTCAGGGATGTCATTTTCCTACAAAATCGAGACCTTCCAGTTCCCAGCTGACACTGGGGAAGATCTCTTTGTGTCGGTGATGTGCCAAGGCTTTGGGAGCCACGGCAGAGTGACCCGTGCTGAGGGTGCTGTGGGTGAGCCCCAGCCCTGGCCGGAGCGTGGCCGGGCTGTGCCACACACGGTCACACCGGGGCTCTGTCTCTGCACAGGGGACACTTCGAGGGCCGGAACGTGGCCGTGAAGCGTCTCCTGCCCGAGTGTGTCCACCTGCTCGACCGTGAGGTCCAGCTGCTCCGGGAGTCCGACGAGCACCCCCACGTCGTCCGCTACTTCTGCACGGAGAGGGACCGGCAGTTCCACTACATCGCCATCGAGCTGTGCTCTGCCACGCTGCAGGAGGTGAGCCCGGGCACGGGGCTGCTGCTGCTGCTGCTGCTGCTGCTGCTGCTGCTGCTGCTGCTGCTGCTGCTGCGCTGCCTGCGAGCGCTGCAGACACAGCCCCGGCCACAAACAAACAGCCCCGGGCACAAACAGCCCCTGCGGGTGCTGTTCTCCATCCCCCGGGGGTGGGGTGTCTCTCCAGCCAGCTTGCCTTTGTAAGGCCAGGCTCAGTTCCTGTCTCTGTCCTTTGTGTGGTTCCAGTACGTGGAGAGCCCCAGCTTTGACCGCCGTGGGCTGGACCCGGTGTCCGTGCTGCGCCAGACCATGTCCGGGCTGGCCCACCTGCACTCCCTCAGCATCGGTGAGAGCCAGCAGCCCCCTGCAGCCCCTCCTCAGCGGCTGCTGCAGGGTTTGGGCAGCGTCTCTTGGGGTTTGGGCAGCATCTCTTGGGGTTTGGGCAGTGTCTCTTGGGGTTTGGGCAGCATCCCTTGGGGTTTGGGCGGCATCCCTTGGGGTTTGGGCACCATCCCTTGGGGTTTGGGCAGCAGCTGTGGGGTCAGCAGCCCGTGGGGCTGTGGCAGAGCCCTGTTTGCTCCAGCCCTGCCGGGTGACACCACACGCTCTCACTTGCAGTCCACCGTGACCTGAAGCCCTGTAACATCCTCATCTCTGTCCCCAATCGCCACGGGCAGATCCGTGCTGTCATCTCTGACTTTGGCCTCTGCAANTGGGGTTTGGGCAGCATCCCTTGGGGTTTGGGCAGCTTCTCTTGGGGTTTGGGCAGCAGCTGTGGGGTCAGCAGCCCGTGGGGCTGTGGCAGAGCCCTGTTTGCTCCAGCCCTGCCGGGTGACACCACACGCTCTCACTTGCAGTCCACCGTGACCTGAAGCCCTGTAACATCCTCATCTCTGTCCCCAATCGCCACGGGCAGATCCGTGCTGTCATCTCTGACTTTGGCCTCTGCAAGAAGCTCCAGGGGGGACGACAGAGCTTCAGCCTCCGCTCCGGGATCCCCGGCACCGAGGGCTGGATCGCGCCCGAGGTGCTGCAGGAGGCCCCCAAGGAGAACCCTGTCAGTGAGCCACAGCCACCCCCCCGTGCTCCTTGGGCCCATGGTGGCACTATCCCCCATGGTGGCACTGTCCCCCACGCTGGCAGTGGCCTCGGGTCACACTGCTGGGCTGCACAACTGAGATGAGAGCTCCATGAGCCTGAGCCAGCCCAGACTGAGGCTCCTTGCCAGGGCTGCCCCCGTGCCCCTGCCCTTGGGGGACAATGCCCAACCCTGTTCAGCACAGGTGTCTCATCAAGCTCCAGGCCTCAGAAATTCAGGGTGGGGAGGTTGGAGGGGCTGTGGGTTGCTGCCAAGGTCATGCTTCTCCTGTCTTCAGGATGGTGAATCTCATTCCCACTGGAAGCAGCTGCTGTTCTGATCCCTGGGGATCACACACGTGCTGGGGCTCCTGCTAGTGGAGCACCAGCAGCCCCTGCGTGTCCATTGGGCTCTGGAGTCCTGAATTCTGGCTGTGCCTCTGGAAACCTGGGGTGATGGGGCTCCCTGACCACAGGCAGCAGAGCTGGAGCCCCATGAGATGCATCTTCCAGCAGCTCTGCAGCCAGCGACCAATTGTCCCCAGAAAGGGATAGAAAAGTGGGAGGTAAAGCTTTACTCACCCTGTGCCTGAGGGTCCCACCTGCCCCCGTGTTTTGCAGACCAGTGCTGTGGACATTTTCTCAGCTGGCTGTGTCTTCTACTACGTGGTGTCAGGGGGCCAGCACCCCTTTGGGGACAGCCTGCGGCGCCAGGCCAACATCCTGGCAGGCTCCTACCAGCTGAGCTGCCTGCAGGAGGAGGCTCACGGTGAGACCCTTCCCCAGGGGCACAGCACTGCAGGGAGGCTCCGGGCTCAGGGGCAGCTCCTGGTCCTGGCACAGGGGTGAGCTCTGCTCTGTTTCACCCCCAGACAATCTCGTAGCAAGGGAGCTGATTGTGGCAATGATCAGCTCTGAGCCCCAGCGCCGGCCCTCGGCCCCTCTGGTCCTTGTGCATCCCTTTTTCTGGAGCCAGGAGAAGCAGCTGCAGTTCTTCCAGGTGAGCCTGTGCTGTCCCACCAGCAGTGGATGCAGGTGTGCGCTGAAAAATGTGCTGGAAACTGCTGTGTTTGGGTCAAGATGCTCATTGTGAGCTGCTCTTGTGAGGGGGGGGTGAGGGGTCCCTGGGTCCCTGTCCCACCTCGTGCAGAGCAAGGGCAGTGCCACACCCAGCCTGTCCCCGCTCTCGGGCACACAGGACGTCAGTGACCGTGTGGAGAAGGAGCCGGCAGAGGGGCCCCTGGTCTCAGCCCTGGAGGCGGGGGCACGGGCGGTGGTCAGGACCAACTGGAGGATGCACATCTCCCTCCCGCTGCAGACGGGTGAGCACGGAGGGGCCGGGCTCATGGCTGGCTCCAGGGAAGCGGGAAGGGACTGGGGCTCCAAGGGCTGGTGCTTTTACTGGCCAGCAGGCACCTGCTTGTGCCCAGGAGCTGAAGAGCAGGGCAGGTAAAGGTGGCAGCCCTTCCTTGGGAGGCCACGGTGGAGCAGAGCTGGGGCTTGCCCTAACGGGGGCTGTGGCAGCCCCTTGTCCCCGCCGTGTCCCCCCTCACTCAGTGCCTCTCCTGCTGCCCCCAGACCTGAGGAAGTTCCGCACCTACAAGGGGGGCTCCGTGCGTGACCTGCTGCGGGCCATGAGGAACAAGGTACGGCCACCCCGCTGCCCCGGTGGCGCTGCCACCTCCGCCGTCCCCGTCCCCTCTCACCTCGCCCTCTCTCCTGCAGAAGCACCACTACCACGAGCTGCCGGCCGACGTGCGGGCGGCGCTGGGCTCTGTCCCCGAGGGTTTCGTGCGGTATTTCACCTCGCGCTTCCCGCGGCTGCTGCTGCACACGCACGGGGCCATGCGGGTCTGTGCCCAGGAGCGCACCTTCCGCCCCTACTACTGCCAGGGGCTGCGGGGTGACGGAGCCTGAGGGGCGGGCACAGCCCCGGGGGCACCGCGGCTGCTCCTCCCCGGCCACCTTGGGCTCCTTCTGCCCCCTTGGGCCAGGGGGGTTCAGGGAGCAGCAGGGGTGGGCACGGGGTGGCACCGTGCTCTGTCACCTGGGGGTTCCTGAGGGAGCCTCGGGGCAGCCACCTTTGCAAACAGTCACGGTCAGACTCAGGTGTGAAGGCATTTGGGTCACAAAACAAAGACAGCTCGAGTGGACACAGTGCTTGGAGAAGAAAGAGGAGAACGTTGTGTTTTCCAAGGAGAGCCACAGCCAGGCCCTGGCACAGCGGTGCCCTCGAGCTGGCATCGGCCCCAGGGGGACATTGAGCAGGACAGAGAGCCCTGTCCTGTGTGTTCTGTCCTGTGCCTGGGGACACAGCCCTTGAGCTGTGACCAGGACCAGGCCCCCAGTCCTGACACTGGAGCTGACCCAGTGAGGGCTGTGCTGGGCCAGGCCAGGCTGAGCAGCCACCCTGGGGCTGGGAGCTGCCCGTGGCACCCACACAGAGGGCACAGCCCCCACAGTGGAGGTGTCAATCTCAGCTGGGCTCAGAACCAGGGGTTCTCCTGGTCCCCAGGAACCTGTGCCTCTGCCAGGCTGAGCCCCTGAGCAGGTGGCACAGCAGTCCAGGAACTGCTGGCTCTGGACACAAAGGAGGGAATTCTTTTCCCTCAAAGGAAGCAGCTCCCCCAGCCTCTCCTGCTGCCCAGGGCTGGTGTCCCATGGGGGTTCTGGTATGATGTGAGGGAGGCAACCAGCTGGGCCCACGGGCACAGAGAGCCCCACAGCAAAGTTCCTATGTGGAACAGCAATAATTTTGTACAGTCTGATTCCTGTGTGTGCTGGGGTGTGGGATTTTGTTACAAAGGTAACAGGGTTTGTACTGGGTTTCTTTTCAGAATATATTTATACAAAATGGTATAAAAATTAAAAAGTAAAAACTAATAAGCTTGTCTTGCTTAAAAACAAACTGGCCTGAGAGCACCCATAGCTGGTGGCAAGGAGCAGCAGTGGGATAACAGCACAGGCAGGGCCCTGGGCTCCTGCAGGCTCTGTTGCTTGAGAGGACAGGATTTGTGCTGATTCTTTAGCCATAATTAGTCATGGAGCCAAGGAAGAAGCAAGCTCAGCCCAGGGCTGTCAGTTAAGGGTAAGAGGATGCCTCATCCACAGGGGAAGCCAGAGGTGATGCCCCCTCTTTCAGCAAGGCAAAGGGAAGTGAAACAGCCTGGATGCTGTGTCAAACAATTTTTATTCAAGTTATGCAATATACAAAAGTTGAGGTTTCACGTAGTTTCAGTATTAAAAGGCCAATCTCACCCTGGGCTTGTTCAATACCTTACCTGAGCTTCTACAAGAGCAAACAAAGCCCAGAGCACAGGCACAGCCCTGCATGGACACCTCATGTGACAGCTCTGCTCTCCCCATGCTCTGCTCTCTCAAGAGCAGGCCCAGGCACTTCAAAGGACAGGGCTGGTTTGGAGCTGAGCTTTTGGCTTTGGGAAATTAGAATAACAGACTAGGTAGGGAATTAAAAAATGGACTTTGTTAGGAGGAGGAAGCAAGAAACCTTTGGGCACCAGTCAGAGTGAACACCACCATTCCCCCAGCAGCAGCAGGGGCTTCCTTGCAGCAACGAGCCCACACCCACACGTGGGAGCCCAGCTGGGCCAGGGCAGGGAAGCTCCCAGACCTCTCCCTGCACAGCTGGGCAGTTTGGCACAGATGTTGAGTCCAGCAAGAACAAGGTCTAAGTAGATTTCAGGCGGCCTGAGCCAGACTTGGAGGTGAGCAGCTTCTCCACCATGGTGCGGGCGAAGCGCAGGCGGCTGGCCAGCTCCCGGCAGCAGCCGTGCTCCTCGATCAGGCTCAGCTTGTACGTGTGGAAGTCCCGTTTCTCATCTATGTATGTGACAGCAGCCATCAGGGGGCACAGGATGACCTTGGTGTGGTCCTGGGGGGAGAGAACACACAGTCAACTGAGCCCTGTGCTCCTTGGGGCAGCGTGTCCTCTGCATGAGCCGTCCCGCAGCGTGTGACAAGGTCCCTCTGCAGAATTCCTTCAGCAGCAGCAAAGGGCAGCTCCACACGGCTGTACCTGGCTGCAGCAGCCAACCTGCTGCTCAAGAGCATGGCCCCTCAGGAGCAAAGAGAGTCTGGGGGCCTCAGGTACCAGCACAGACAGCTCCCAATGCTCAGCTCCCAATGCTCAGCTCCCTGGGCAGAGCCTTGGGGCTCACACCATCCCCTCCTGCCACCTTCCAAGCAGCACCACGTGCAGCCCGAGCCCTGGCAAGAGGCTCACCTGGAAGAAGTTGATCTGCACGGTGCCGTTGCTGAGGTGCAGGATGATGGCACTGCGGGTCCGGAACCAGGTGAACAGGAAGGGCAGCCGGGCCAGCTCGTCCCCTTCCCGGGGCTTGATGTTGGCCCCTGCCTTCAGCAAGTGCTCGCTCATGTACGTCCGGAAGTACTTCAGTAGTGTTATCTGCAGATGGGACGGGCTGTGAGGGGCTGAGGGTGACCCCAGGCACGGGGAGGAGCACAGGGACTGCCAGCACAGTCCCAGAGCCTCCTCACGTCTTTCAGAGCTTGAGGTGTTACTGCAAAAGCTTATGGAAATCCTCAAAGTTAACTCTGTGACACCTCAGACCCGCTTTGCTGAATGCTTTGGTATGTACAAGTCATGTGAGCACTTAAATTTCTGTGAAACTGCCCATAAATGAGCCTCAGATAGCAGTCAGAGCTGCTAGTGTGTCTGTCCTTGGGACCACGTGTCACCAGCTAGAGGAAGCCTGCAGCATGCCAGTGACCTGCAGTTATAAATGTTTCTCCCTGGAACCCACCCTGCCATCAAAGCCCAAGGCTTGCAGGAGTCTCACCACCCCCCAGCCAGGGTTTGTGTCCCCAGGACTGACCTTCTTGTTGAGGGCAGGGGGGTAGGACCTCACAGTGAAGTAGGACTCGGTGTTGTTCTGCTCAATGTACTGCAGGTTGTCCCCATCGTTGTACATGATGAGACGAGTGGTGTCATTGAAGAGAACCCCAACGCTGTTGTCACAGAGCTGGTAACCTGCCCAGAAGGGACCCCCATGAGGCCTCCAATCTCAGGGGAAGTACCAAGGCAGATGGTTTATCACCCAGGGGGTCCCTAACAGCCACCCCCACCAAGTCCCTGCCCTGTCTCCTCTTCGGGGAGGTCTGGGTGGCACTGTTCTATCTCTGGATTTGTCATCTCCCTTATTGCATCACCTGCTGCAGAAACAGCCTCTGCTGCCACCGTGGGCCCCTGTGCAGGCTGGGGAGAACTTGGTCACCTCGTGCACAGGTAGCCATTGTCCACCCTAAAGTGGCCAGGGCTGATGGTCAGTGAGCACTGCTCTGGATTCACAGGGTATTTGGGAAGATTCCTGGCAGTGGTCTTGGACACACACACTGGAAAATGGCAATTAAAAACCCAGACCTTGGAAATGCCCAAATCAGGCTTCTCCCAGCCCCTTCAGACACCAGGAACACCTGAAGCATTGCCTCCCATAGAGCATTTACCGAGTCCATATTTATCCGAGTAGTCCACCCATTTGCTAACCCAGAAGATGGGAATGCAGGCTGGGTCCTCAGCTTCTTCTGCAGGGAGAAAGCAGCTTGTTAGGAGACATTTCCCACACCCTGTGCACCCCACCAGGCCCGTGGGCTGCCCCAGGCTCACCTTGCCTCACTTTTACTCTCTCGGAGGGTTTGGCTGCGTTGACTGCAGTCAGCTGCTGCAGCATGTCAGCCAAGTGGCAGCTGATGGCATCTCCCTGCTCCCGCAGCCCCACCGCCTCCTCCTTGTCCGGCAAGGGCTCCTGGGCAGGGCTGTCCAGGTCTGGGACAGAGAGACAAGAGTGGGAGGTGTGACGTTTCCAAAGGCAGCACACTGACACCCTACCCCAGGGTAGAGACAACACCTCACAGAATGGGTCAGGGTGGAAGGGACCATGCTGGGGCGTGCGGTCCCTTCCCTGCTCCAGCCAGGTAATTCCAGAGCAGGGGGCACAGGACATGTCCAGAATCCTCTGGACTATCTCCAGTGAGGGAGACTCTTCTGTCCAGCCCGGCTATTCAGACAGGTTCCAGCTGGCTATATTTCCAGGAGTGCCCCTG
>VZTZ01016351.1:0-23425 GCA_013400955.1 Drymodes brunneopygia
GGCTGCGGGGCCGCCCACGGCCGCCTGCTCCTCCGCCACCGTCAGTGACCTCTTCATCGGGGCGCTCGGCTTGCCGGCCGTGGGGCTGCGGCTCTGGGTCAGGCTGCTATTAGGAGAGAGCAGCCCAGTGGCGACGTCTTCTCTAAGCACCGGCTCAGGGTATTTATCGGCCAGGTTAAGGGTTAGGGGCACCGACAAGTGAGAGCACTCTGACATCGCACGCCTCATCGCCTTCCTCTGGTGGGCAGCCCTGGCCAGCAAACTGCCCTCAGAGCCCAGCTGCTCCTCCATCTCCTCCTCCATCTCGGGGCTCTCGCTCAGGTCACTGCTTTTCGAGTCGTCCTGGGCCAGCTCCACCGTGGTGGTCGGAGGGGCTGCCTTGGCTGCGGGAGCGGGGGGAGAGAGCCCGCTCTGCCCGTAGCTGTCATTAACCACCCCCAGGACACAATAGCCGGGGGCTCCATCTTTTTTCACGGCCGCTTCTTTAGACCCCGAGTCGTTCGGCGGGACAGGGTGGAAATTGGGGTTCCACACGCTGATTTCCTGCTCCTTCATGTACTTGCTGGGGTCGCTCTCCGACACGGATACATGGGGCAGCTTCGGCTCCGGCTGGCACTTGGTCTCCATCCCAGCCTTACCCACGGCTTTCTCTTGGTCGGTGATGGCTTCATTTTTGCCCAGCCTGGCGCCGGGTTTTTCGGCTCCCGCCTGTCCCACGCGGAAATCGGTGGCTTTAGGGTTGGCGAAGTTCCCCTCTGCAGAAGGAAAGGTCTCCGAAATCAGGGACCAGCTCTCAAGGTGACCCGCAGCCGCCTGGTATTTCTTGCCCGGCACCTCAATTTCTCTTTTGTCTTTCTGAGCTATTTTTAGCTCTTTGTCCAGTTTTCCCTCGAAGAAGCAGAGCTTGTCCTCATCCGTGAAACCGGCGTTCTTAACCAGCCCGTCCTTAATCGGTCCCCCCGAGTTCACGTTCAAGCCAATCTCGTTAAGCTTCCCCTCGGTCCTCTGCCACTCGAATTCGGTTTTGCCGAAGTCTTTCGGGGACTCCATGCGGTGGAAGGCTGCCGGGAAGCTCTCGGGGCTCTTGCCCTTGCCCAGCTGGTAGTCGGAGAGCGGGGCTGGCTGCTGGTTCGACAGGGACATCGCGGCGGCTCCGCTGCTCGGCGGCTGCAGCGCTCGGCGCGCCGGGCTCGCTGCCGTGACGACACAGCGTGCCCCCGGTATTCGTGACAAACCCCGTCCTCCCCACCCCCTGCGCCTCGCCTTCACTTACTGCAGCCAGCCACTAGTTCAAAAGAAAGCGGCAGGTTGCATCCTTTTGTGGAGAATCCTCAGGAATTCGCTCGGGGAGCGCGGCCGCCCGGCCCCGGGCTGAGGCTGCCCAGGCTTTAATCGGCTCAGGGGAAAGGGTTGGGTGCGAGCGCCCTTTGGGGGGTCCCGACACATCCAGGGGGATCTCGGCCTCTCCTTTTGCTCTGCCAGTCTCTGCCGTGATCGATGCTTTTATCGGTATCAATTGCTGCTGATGAGCAGTTCCAAGAACACGCAGGAACCAAGGTCAGCAATTCCCCCCGCGAACAAAACCAAAACACGGCCCCCCCCCAGCCCAGCCCTGACAGCACAGGGCAGAATGGGCTCTTTCAGCACAAGGGCTTTGTTTTCTGTGAATTTTAATATATTTTTTTGGAGTCAACAGTGATCACAAGTCCTGCTGTAATGAGGATTTTACAATTCACAAACCAGATCGCTCCCCTAAGCAAGAGGACAAAGCTGAAAAGGATGGGATGGGACGTGTTTGGAAAGGTCCTGGAGTCTCAAATACAGCAAGATTTATTTTAATTACATTCTTTTGAACATGAACATATCTTACAATATTTTTAGCTGATTTAAAGATGCCACATATCTGTGTTTTGAAACAGCTGCCTCTTGAGCTTCACAGAATTCGCCGCCAAGCCAAACCTGTGCCCCAGTTGCCAAAAATAAGAACTTCATTGCCTGTTTTCCTGGCTGCAGGTGGATTTTTTTCTGTCACACTTCATTCACAGCAGCATTGCACATTTTGTGTTGATCCATCCCAACCCAGCCTCACCCACCCTGCTCCAGCACCCCCACAGGGCTCCTCCAGCTGGGAGCCTTGATTTGGGACACAATTCCCCTGGTTAAACTGGGCTGGAAGTTGTGCAGAGGCTGCATTAGCACCAAACTGCAGATTCAGCTTTTATTCTTAAGTGTCTGGTGCAGCTTAATCCTTGACTGAGGCAGATTTTGCTCTCTGAGCCAGGGTCACAGCACATCGACCATCGCGGATATCGACACGCTCCTCTCAGGATAAAACCTCCTTACAGCTCATGGGAAAGGCCTCCCCTGCTCCAGTTGAACTGACAAAAATGTATTTTTATACCCAGAGCCTGCAAGTTCCACTACGCCCCCTGAATTGAACCTGCTGTGAGAAATGCTACAATCCACACATTTATCTGCTTGTATTTAAGCTTGGGATTTAAGGCACTGCTATATTTAAAAACAATGACTAAGGAACTGTAAGTTATATGAATCTTTCCTGACAGCCTCTAATTAACCAGAATAGTTCCACCCACAACCTTCACTTCTCAAAGAGCCTCAACAATTTTTCCCTGCTCGAAAATATTCCGAGGTGTCTTGCTGTGGGAAACGGGCTCTCAGCTCACGGCTCGTGCTCTCCCTCCTCCCTGATGTGGGATTCATGTTTGCAAGCACTTGCTCACTCTGAAAGTACTGACTGTGCTCCCCAATCTGGCAGGCTCTGAGTTCCTCTAATCCTGTGTAATTACTGGTATTCCTCCACTGCTCACTCCATCCAAACCAAGGGGTTTTTTACAGGAAATCTCAATCCATCAGAGATCCCTTACAGCACTTCCCCAGGAGTGAGGGCAGCCCTGTAAAGCTCTCTGAAACCACCTAGGAGCTTTTTATTTGATTTTTTTTTTTAAGCAAACATGTACCATTTCTAACAGAGAAGAAAACCCTCTTTTATTTTGGGGCTGGTACTTCAGAGCCTGGGATCACATGAAGGATTTGCATCACTGGCAAGAAAAGCCTGACTCCATGGCAGTGTACAGCCAGTAACAGCCCCTGCTGCTGCTTTAATTAAATAATATTTTCTAATGCAGGAAATGAACCAGAGTCAATACCTGGGATACTCAGAAGCAGGAGAATGCTCAGCTATGAAAAATCTCCAAAGTCGTCCAGTATTTAATCTCTCAGGACATTAATGGAGGTAATGCAGAGTTCATACACTGAGAGCTTTCCAACAGCTTCCTCCTGCCCACGGCATGCTGCTCCCAGATCCCTTCCCAGCTCCAGTGCCCGGGCCTCTACCTTCTAACCCAGTTAATTTCTTTTAATTTCCATTTATGAATATTCTGCCTCTGAAGCTGTGCCACTGTGGTTGTGCAATGCTTCCAGCAAGGCCAGGAATGGCCACTCACAAGCCGAGACCAGCAGCTCCCCCAGCAGAGCTTTGCTCCCTGCTGCTCCTTTAGATTCTCATAAACCTTAAATTCTCTGAAGAATTAAAAGGCAACCTGGTCAAGGAAGATGAGCCAGAAGGGGTGGAAGGATGTTCAGAATACAGAACTGGGCAGATTTTGAAAGGTGACTCAGACAAGGGAGGGTCTCACTGGAGCGGAGCTGGGTTGGAAGGGGGAGTCACACACCCTCAAAGGAGCCCCAGCCACTGCGTTTACTCTCAGTTCTGCTTGGAGGAACATTTCATCCTCTTCAAGTACTGAATCTGGGGTTCCCCACTCCTCTGGGCTCTCCACCACCTTTCATGTCAGGTAGGAGCAGAGACATCATCACAAGATCCTGTAAATCAGGCCCTGGTCCAGCTTCTGGATGTGGAGCTTCCTCCACTGCCTGAAGCTCCCTTCTCCCTCGCAGAGGTGAGAGCAGCCTGGTCTTGAGGAGGAAGGGTCTATTTTGCCTGTTCAAGAGGTGGAAGGGTCTATTTTGCCTTTTCATGAGAAAGAAGGGTCCATTTTGCCTGTTCAAGAGGTGGAAGGGTCTATTTTGCCTTTTCACGAGAAAGAAGGGTCTACTTTGCCTGTTCACGAGGAAGAAGGGTCCATTTTGCCTGTTCACAGCCTTTTATCCTCATTAAACCCTGACAGAAATCAGCCCATCTGGGATGCTGAGCACGCCCAGCACAGCCCCAATCCCAGCACCAAGCACCTCTGCAGCCACTCAGATCTCCTGGGATGCTTTTCCTGATCCTTTTCCAAGGGCAGCCATCCCCAAGGGATGCCTGTGCCCTCCCTGGGCTGCTCCAGGTGGATCTGGGCTGTGCCAGTCCCCGGAGCAGGCGGAGATCACTACATCCCACGTCAGCTCTGCTACCCAATCTGCAGCCTCGCAGCCTCAGCAGATGAATCAGCCTAGTGCTTCTATTTTTGCCTCACTCCCGAAGCTATTACTTATCCCTGCTAATGCTCTGGGTTTTTTTTTTTTTTTGCTTTAATCTAACACAATCGTTTCTGTGCAGCCTCCTGCACTGGTTTCTAAGGCAACATCACTTTCCAGGATGATGAGTTCCTCCGTGCCAGCGTCGTTGGTGTGGTCTCTAATTAAGAGTTATTACCAAGAGCAGCAATCAGAGTGCCCAGAGCCATGAGGACACGCTCTGTGTGCCCAGGAAACTGGGATTTACACACCCCCTGCCCTGTGTGCTCACACACACACACACAGGGGCTGTGCTGCTCAGCCCCTGGAACCAGCCTGACACCCCTGCTCCACTCACGCTTCACTTCTCCCCGCAGGCTGCAGGAAGCCAGGCTCAAGGATAAAACTGGAATATTCAGAATTCTGACCATCAGAACCTTAATGTTTGCAAAGGTGTGGAGTTGTCCAAAGCTTAAGCACAGCCTCGTGTCTTATAGGACGGGTCATTTACAGATCAAATCCTGCTTTAGGATTTACATCAAAAATCAGAGATTGGCCAAAACCAGAAATCAAACACACTCAGGAGTGTTTCCAACTCAGTATTTGCTTACTGTGGGGGTATTTCATAGTGGAAACTGAGAAGAGGCAACACAAAGTTCACCAAATGATGCACAAGCCACACATTGGCAACATCAGCCAGGGGAAGAGGCTTGGAATTCAGATTTCCCCTGAAAGTCAAACAGCTTCACTAAGGAAATGTGGTCAGCAGCCTCAGCCTGGCACAATCTGCAGCCAGAAGTGGATTTGTTCCGCTCCCAGCTTTTCTTGAAAATCCGAGTGTCAAGGATGAGCAGGAATAAAAAATAAAGGAAGGGAATCAAGCTCGGGAAGCCTGGCCAAGGATGGAGGGTGCCAGCTCCAGGGGAGAGCTGGGCATGGCACATTCAGCTGGAGAGAAACCAGGAGCTGGGGAAACAGGGCAGGGAAGCAGCTGGGCACAAACAGGGGCATCTGCACTGGGACCCAGCTGCTTTGGGCAGCCTCCAAAGAACAGAGAGCTGTGGGGTGGGGCAGGACAAGGAGGGTGGATTTAGACGGGATATTGGGAAGGAATTCCTGCCTGGGAGGGTGGGGAGACCCTGGCACAGGTTCCCAGAGAAGCTGTGGCTGCCCCTGGATCCCTGGCAGTGCCCAAGGCCAGGTTGGAGCACCCTGGGATAGTGGGAGTGTCCCAGCCCATGGCAGGGGTGGCACTGGATGAGGTTTGAGGCTCCTTCCAACCCAAACCATCCAGGGATTCTTTGCTCCTGCTGGATCAGAGGCTCCTGAGCACCCAGCACTGCAGAGCTGCACCTCTGGAAAAACCTCCTGTAAGCTCAGCTCAGCTTTTAGCCAGGGACAGAACCAACACCTCCAAAATCCTTCTGTTTGAGCTGCACCAAACCCAGAGCAGGGCCAAGGGCAGGGAGGGCAGCTCAGGGCCAAGGTCCCCTCACAAATCTGTGTAACACTGACAGAGAACTGGCTGGTGACACCGTGGGGGGTTCAGTTCCCTCACACACCCCACTGGGATAATTAACAGGTCTTTAATTAATGAACAGGCTGCAATACGATGACACTGAGCATTTCACAAGCATTATTAGAGCACCTCTGTTCTTACGAGTTCCTCCACCAGGGCTGCATTTGTGCTGATGATCTCAGGATGAGTGGCTGCACTTGCACATCCTTCAGCCCCTGCCCTGATTAACACAACGTTAATCAGCTGATGAACTCCTGTCAGACAAACCCAATTACAGTTTGGGGTCCCACAGGAGAGCTACAAGCATGATATGAATGAGAGGTTACTGTGCAAATGACCCACTTAAAAAAAAATGGAAACCAGACAGGAAAAGAAAATATTTACAGCAAGAGCTCCATTGTGGCTGCAAAAGCAAATCCTGTCATTAGACAGGGATGGGCATTTCTTGCTTTTAAATGCATTTGATTTGCACAGCAACTGCTGAGAAATCTGCCCTGCATCCCACAGGGTGACTGTGGCAATGGGCAGCACGACAGCCTGGCACGGGCTGGGCACAGGAGGCAGCCACAGGGATGGGATGGGTGGGAGGGAAGGAGGGACCCAGGCATGAGCTGACCACTCCAGCAGGCTCCCCCAGCCCCCTTTTGGGGCAGGAACTGAGGAGCAGACTGCCTGCACCACAGGGTGGTTGTGCAATGAGCTCCCTGCCCGCAGCCTCAGGGATCCGAGCTGGCCCCGGGCTGAACAGCTTATGCAAATCAAAATCCATAAGAGGATACAGCCCCCAAACACTGAAACAAATTAATTTCTTTTTTTGAAATCGACTATTCTCCAAGGACAGATTGAAGAAAAAAAAATATCTTTTGCAAGTCTCCCTTTGAAATAGAGCTTGAGGAGCAGAGGGAAGGGGGATGTGAGCAGCAGATCAGAATCCAAGAGCCCAAACCTGGCTGAGTGAAAACCTCCCCTCATTTCCCCCTTAACCATCCCCCAGCACCCAGCCAAGGCACCTCCTTGGAAGAACAGAATTGAGGACCCTGGCTGTCATCTCTAATTCCCAATTTTGAGTTTTAATTCACACAAGAGGCAACACAAAGGTTCAGTCACACTGTAAAGGCTGATAATGTTTCTGTTATCAGCTCAGCTGCCTCCTGACATTAAAAGGTATCAAATAATTTTCCAGGAGACTCTGGGGCAGTTCTTCCAATGGCAACGACAACAATGAGGAGCTGAAATAAACCCCAAAGAGGGATAAGGGATTAAATTCAAATTGCATGATCAGCCTTATAGCCAGCATTCCTTAAGCTGCACAGTCAAAAATAGGAAAAAAAAATAAAATTACAGAAGTGTGCAAGGCCTAATTTACAGGAGATGGATCCAACTTCCGTCAGAGAGAGGAATGTGCAGCATCACAGTTGCCATGACTCCCGAGGGAGCTGTACCACAACGCTGGCACCGATTTTAGCAGCACAGACAGGAGCTGATGTTTTTAGGGAAGCATCCTGTTATCCTGGAACACGCAGTGGAGGACATGGGAGCCTGGCTAAAGAGATTTCATCACTGAGCTTCAGCAGGAGATCTGCCAAAATGCCTGAATCTGGGAGTGAATCACTGCCTGCCCAGCAGGGGAAAGAAACAGGAGAGCTGGAAAGGGACTGGGGACAAGGGATGGAGGGACAGGACACAGGGAATGGCTTCCCAGTGCCAGAGGGCAGGGATGGATGGGAGATTGGGAAGGAGCTCCTGGCTGGGAGAGTGGGGAATGGAATTCCCAGATTTGCTGTGGCTGCCCCTGGATCCCTGGCAGTGCCCAAGGCCAGGTTGGACACTGGGGCTTGGAGCAGCCTGGGACAGTGGGAGGTGTCCCTGCCCATGGCAGGGGTGGCACTGGATGATCCTTAAGGTCCCTCCAACCCATCCCATTCCAGAATCCCGTGAGGATTCAGGTGTGGAGCAGGAGCCTCCCAGTCCTGCCTGACAGTCACAGGTGAGGCTCTGGCCCAGGTGTGGCAACAGCTGAAGATACAGAACCCCTGAGCATCCCATTGTTACACAACAGGCACACGGAGGGGACACACGGACCATGTGACACCTGCACTTCACTGTGACCTCCTGGGTCCCTGCAGCTCTGCCCAGGGAAGGGCTGCAATCACCAGCCCTGGGAATGGTCACAAACGTGTGGATGTGGCACTGGGGAACGTGGTTCAGTGGTGGCCTTGGCAGTGCTGGGGTTAATGGCTGGACTTTCCAACCTGAACGATTCCCTGATTCTGCCAGGGACCAGCACAGTCCCCATGGCCAGGGCTGCCAGCACCTCTCCCTGCAGTGATTCCCTGATTCTGTCAGGGACCAGCACAGTCCCCATGGCCAGGGCTGCCAGCACCTCTCCCTGCAGTGATTCCCTGATTCTGCCAGGGACCAGCACAGTCCCCATGGCCAGGGCTGCCAGCACCTCTCCCTGCAGTGATTCCCTGATTCCCTGTCAGGGACCAGCACAGTCCCCATGGCCAGGGCTGCCAGCACCTCTCCCTGCAGTGATTCCCTGATTCTGTCAGGGACCAGCACAGTCCCCATGGCCAGGGCTGCCAGCACCTCTCCCTGCAGTGATTCCCTGATTCTGCCAGGGACCAGCACAGTCCCCATGGCCAGGGCTGCCAGCACCTCTCCCTGCAGTGATTCCCTGATTCCCTGTCAGGGACCAGCACAGTCCCCATGGCCAGGGCTGCCAGCACCTCTCCCTGCAGTGATTCCCTGATTCTGTCAGGGACCAGCACAGTCCCCATGGCCAGGGCTGCCAGCACCTCTCCCTGCAGTGATTCCCTGATTCTGCCAGGGACCAGCACAGTCCCCATGGCCAGGGCTGCCAGCACCTCTCCCTGCAGTGATTCCCTGATTCCCTGTCAGGGACCAGCACAGTCCCCATGGCCAGGGCTCCCAGCACCTCTCCCTGCACTGACTCCCCTCCTGGGCTCAGCTCGGGTGTGGCTGACAGTGTGAATTCCTGAATTCCCCACTCAGCCTCGGATCTGCCCCAGGCACTTCCACCCCTCTGGTGCCAACTGAGGGATTCAGCCAGCCCTTGAGGGGTTTGCAGCTCGTGGAACAGCTGCTCCATGAAGGGCCAGGCACGGATGGAAAGGGATACCAAAGCCTCAGTTGTATCTGGATCTCTGGGAAGGGGCTGCCCAGGGACATCTGGAGTCCCCACCCCTGGAAGTGTCCAGGGAAGGTCTGGAGGTGGCACTCAGACACCTGGGGACTGGGGACAAGGTGGGGATCAAGCACAGGACTCCAACCTTAATGATCCTGGGATTCTGGGATGGCAAAGCACCTTCAGCTGCTGTGGGAACACAGCACCAAGAGTTCCAAACAAGCTCAGCCATGGAACCATGGAAGCTCCTGAGCTGGGAGGGACCCACCAGGATCATTGATCCAAGCCCTGGCCCTGCACAGACTCCCCAACAATCCCACCCTGTGCATCCCTGAGAGTGCTGTCCAAACCCTCCCTGAGCTCTGGCAGGGTTGGGAATGTGCCCATTCCCTGGGGAGCCTGGGCAGTGCCCAGCACCCTGTGGGGGAAGGAATTCAGAGCTGGTCCTCCTGAGCTCCTCCTAAAAACCCCAACACACCAACTGTTGAATGTCCAAAGTGCTGAAAGGATGTAAGCAATGGAGAGTTATCAAAGCCCTGAGTAAATTCACATCAGGACAACTTCCAGGTGCAAAGTTTGTGCCAACTTACTCACAGGCTGCAGTGCCACTCTGAGCCAGGGCTCCTCCAATCCTTGCACGTTACCTGTGCAAGATATTCAGGAGGAGCTTTTCTTTCAAAAACTCCTGGCAGACAATGGAAAGGCTTGGAAGAAATGTTGGTTTTGTAAAAGATGCTGCCTTCAGCTTTCCCTTTGTTTTGTTGCATCATGCACCAAAGAGCATCACTTCTGCAGGCACAAGTTCATGCAGAGAACACCACTTCCACTAAAATAGAACTACTTCAGGTTATGCAACACTCATTAAAATTACAAAACCTCTCAAAAACCTGAGCAGCATGTTAAGGCACTCTGGAGCTCGGGGTCTGGTGAGTTAGTGGCTGCATCATGCAAACTGGCAGCAGGAAACTCCACAGAACAGGAACAAACTTTCATGCCTGATGACAAGGCAGAAATGCAGAGCACCTGAGGGCAGGGATAAACTTCCCAGCCCATCTCAGCAGAGTGGGGTTCACAGAGATGCCAACTCTTTCTGAGGGAGCTTGAGAATGAGCACAAGTACAAGAATATTTGTAATTTCACCTCTATCCATATTTAGAAATTTCTAAGGACTGGATTCAGTTGTGTGGGACGAATTCCAGCTCATTTCCTATGAGCACAGGGATGTGGCTCCCTGGAGAACAGCCAGGGTGCCCAGCCCTGGATGCTGACCAGCCCATCCAAAGTCTCCTCAGAGGGATAAAGTCCCAAAATTTACATCAGCCCCACCATTGTTAGTTAGAGCTGCTTTGGAAAAGGTTTTGATTCTAGAAGGAAACACATTTTGTGGATGAAGTGGCTCGAGGAGGTTTAAGCCAAACTAACTGCAGGAGGAGAAGGGGATGATGCAATTGGTCTGGGGTGGGATAAACCCAAGCCCTGCAAACAACAATGACCCAGAACATTCCCTGGCATCCTCCAGCCCTGAGCAGGGCCATGGGCACCAGTGCCACAGCACAGGCCAAGGCCACTGCCAGCCTCAGGGGACACGAAGCCAAGGCAGCTTCACACCCAAAAGGGCCAATTCACCCAAATACTCCGCAATCTTTGCAAAACTCAGTCTGAATGTTTGTAAAACTCCACCTGAATGGGTTCAAACCCCAGGCAGGGCTCTGGAACTCGGAGCGAGTTCTGGGAATCAGCACGGTGAGCCAGGCAAGCAGCCCCAGCAGCCCCTCAGAGCAGCCACACACCCTCATGCCACGCTGGGATGACCCCTGAGGCTCATGCCAGGGCAGGGACTGGCAGCAGGCTGGGCTGGCTGCGGGTCCCTGGGCACACACACACACACACACACACCTCTGTCCGGCCGGGGCCGCGGCGCTGCGGCCGCTCTCGCCTGCCGGGGCTCGGCTCTGGCCAGGCCTGGCCTGGCCACCAGGGCTGCCACCCCTCGGGCCTTGGTGGGTCTCATGTAGCCCTTGAGCTGCTCTGCTGCCTTCACTCTCTCCTTCTTGGCCTCTTTCACAGCTTTCTGCTCACATTCTTCTCCTGCTTCTTTAGCTGGGGGTTGAGATTCCTTTTCTTTGCCTGTGTCTTGGGAGTTCTTCTCTTCAGTTATTTCTTGAGATACCATTGCTTGAGTTGTGTCCTGAGATTCCTTTTCTTTAGGTATTCCTTGAGATCTCTTTTGTTGAGTTGTGTCCTGAGACTCCTTTTCTTTAGTTACATCCTGAGATTCCTTTTCTTTAGTTGCATCTTGAGTTTCTCTTTCTTTAGCTGTGTCTTGAGAGTCCTTTTCTTTGCTTGTGCTTTGAGATTCCTTTTCTTTGGTTGTGCCTCGAGGTTTATCTGCCTCAGACTTTGACACCAGAGTGTCCTTCAGGAGAACATCCCCACCATGAGGGGGATCCTTCAGGAGAGCCTCACCAGCAAGAGCAGGGCCCTCCTCTGCAGGCTCACAGGGACCTTTTTTGTTCTCTTTGGGCAGTTTTTGGGTAGTTTGGGCAGCTGTGCCCTGGTGCTGGGGTGAGCTCTGCTCGCTCCTTGTGCCCCTGCCTGGCTCAGCCCCTCCAGCTTTCCTGTCCATCCCAGCTCCTGGCACAGCCTGGGACATGGCTGTGCTCCCAGGTGTGCCAGCAGGGGCTGGGGAGATGCTCCCTGTGCCCTCCTCTGCACAGGACACGGTGGCCTCTGGTCCCTGTGTCCCTTTGGCAGCTCCAGAGGCTGCTCTGAGTTTTGGATCTGCCTCGTGAGGAAGCTCTGAGGGAGCCTTGGCAGTGCTGTGCTTTTTGTCAGTGGGTTTTACCTCTTTACCACCCACCTTTGCCACGGGGGAAAGGTCACTTTTGTCCTTGGCCTGGCCATCCTGGGGAACACCCTCTCTGCTTTTCCCATCTCTCTGTGAAACCTCTTTCCCAGGTTCTTTCTGTCCCACACTGCTGGGCTGCTCATGAGATTTCTGGGTCTCTATCTCCTTAGTACCAGGCCCAGGCTCTTTGCTGCTTTTCTCTGCCGCTGCTTCCAGAGGAGGAGGAGGAGGAGGAGGAGGAGGAGGAGGAGGAAGGCCCCCAGTCCCTGCACCCCCCTCTCTCTGCTTGGGGAGGCCACAGGGAGCATCACCCACATCACCTGCTGTGGTCTGAGCCACAGGTTTGAAGTCACTTCCTTTATTATTCCAAAGCCTTTGAGGGCCAACGGGGAAGTTTTTAACGTTTCTGTTTTCATCTACAAAATCTGTGTCTTCCATCCCACACTGCAGCCCAGATCCCAGGGGAGGCTGTGCTTCCCTCCTGTCTGCTTTTGCCTCTGGAGGAACAGGCTGCCTGGAGGCATTTTTAGCCTTTTTACTGCTTCCATCATAACCCCTCTTTTTGGATCTCTCAGTGACTGGGGCCAGGCTGGGATCTGACACTGCTGGATGCTCTGGAACAGGAATTTTATTCCTGCTGCAAGGGCTGGCACCTCCTGCCTCAGGTTTGTCTCCAACCTCCAGGCCAGGAGGAAGGAACATCCCTGCTCCTGCTTTTTGCTCCAGCAGAAGAGGCTGCTGTGGGTCAGGCTCCCCCTTTTTGTGTTTCTCTTCACCCCCTGTGTGTGATTTCCCTGGCTCCAGAGGCACAGCAGGAGCCTGCACCTTGGCAGGATCAGGCAGGTGACCCACTGGACTCCTGGAATTCTCTTTGTCCTTCTCAGACTGAGTTTGTTGAACATGTCCTACTGCAAGGATGTCACCTGGCCCCAGCTCAGGACTGTGCTCAGCCTTTTTACCTTTCCCATCTCTGCTCTTACTCTTGGGCCTGTCCATCCCCAGTTCCCTGGTGGGACTGTGCAGCCCTGCCCTGTGCTCTGGGAGAGGCTGGCATTTATCTGCTTCCTTCCCTTTATTCACAGGCCAAGTTTCTTTAGCACTGCCTATTCCTGGCTCTGAAGTCTCTGTTTTATGGCCTGCAAGATTTGGCTGCTCAGAGCAGCTCCCACTGCCACCCTGGATTTTGGGCTTTCCCAGCTCCCCTGCCAGACTCTCTCTTTGCAAACCAGACCCCTTCTCCTTATCTGAGCTCATTTCCTTCCTGCTCCCAGCCACCTGCTCCTGCCTGCTGTCCCCCCCAGCACCCAGGACAGCTGCCTGCCCACAGGGACTTTTCTCAGGCTGTTTCCTTCTGCCATCACTGCTCCTCTTCCTGGGTTTCTCTGCCAGCGCTGTCGCCTCCGAGCTGAGCCCAGGGGATTCAGCACCTCCAACCTCTCTGCCCTGCCCAGACACATCCCCCTGCTTTGTGGGGCTGATGGTGGCAGCCAGGGCAGGACTTTTGGCTTCCTCTCTGCTCTTCTCCAGCAGCAAAGCTTGCTCTAAAGCTCCCAAATCACCTTTCCCAACATTTTCTTCAGGTTTCTCCAGTCCCAGCTCAACTGGCCTTTGCATTTTAGCTGCATTTTCCTGCAAGCCCCCAGCAGGGACACAGCCTCCCTCTCTGCCCTTATCACTGCCCTCCTTCACCTTATCAGCTGCCTCAGGAAAACCTCCTGCATCCATCCTATTCTCAAGGAAAGGCTGCTGGCAAAAGCTCCTTTCCCCTTTTTTGCTCCTCCCATCGCTGCCTCTCTTTTTGGGCTTGTCTGCAGGAGAGGTTTCTGGGTGTCCCCTGGCAGGAACACCCCAGCCATTTTCAGGACCAGCTGGTTCTTTCCCAGCCTCATCCATCCTCCCTCCATCAGAGAATTTGCCTCCATTCTCTGAGAGCATCACCTGCTCTGAGAAGCTTTTAATCCTTTTGCCTTTCCCTTCACTGCGCTTTTTTTTCGGCCTGTCCATCCCTTGTGCCAAGCTGGGATCTTTTCCAGGCTGCTGCTCTGGAGCAGCAAATCCCTTCCCTTTGTTTGGATCAGGGGACTCTGCTGGCATCCCCCTGCCCCCTGCCTGGCCAGGGCTGGGATGTTTGGGAGCATCAGGAACACCCTCTGCCCTTCTGTCCTGCACAGCTGCAACGTCCCCGGGTTTTGGTGAAACTGAAGCTGGGACAGGAGCTCCAGGAGCATCCATTGGGGTCTTCACTCCTCCCTCTGACCCTGGCTTGGTTCCTCCAGCTGCCTTTGGCTCTGTAGGGAGCTTGTCCAACACATCTGCAGCCCCCAGGTGAGGCTGTTTGAGGGATTCCTTTTCAACCCCTTTGCTTTTTTCCCAGTTTTTCTTGGCTGCAGCTTCCAGGGAAGGCTGATGGGCAGAGTCACTGGGTGCTTCCTGCCCTGGAGATGGGGTTTGAGGCTCCTTATTTTTATGGGAAAGGGGCAGTTCTGAAGGTTTGGTCTGTAAGGGAGTTTCTGCTTTGCTCAGATTGATCTTCAGGTCGGCACCTTTTGCCTCCTTATCCTCCCTCCTCTCATTTTTACTGGGACAGTCTCTCTCCATGGGTGTGGAGGGTCCCTTTGCTGCAGATTCCTCCACCTTAGCCTTGTCCACCTGCTCTGGGGAAACCTCTTTGCCTTTGCTTTTAGGTTCCAGCATCCAGCTGTCACCTCCCATTCCCTCTGGTTTCACTTCCTCCCTGGGTCTGGAGTCCAACACGCTGGATTTTGGGCCCTGCTGTCCTGGGAAGATGTTCTGCTCATCCAGGATGTGACTCCCAGCTGTTATTTTAGCATCCTTTGGCACATCCAGAGCTCTGCTTCCCGAGGGTGTTCTGGGACACACGTCTGGGTTCTGCCACTCCAGCCCAAAGGGAGCACTCCTGGCAGCTCTGGGGGCTGCTCCATTCTCATCCCAGAACTCCATCCCTCTTGGCAGCTGGTTCCTCCTTTGTTTGGGTTTCTTTTTCTTTTTCTTCACCACGGCACCTTCCAAATCCCAGTTTTCCCGGGGGGGGTCTCTGCAGCTCTCCACAGGCTCCGTGGGGACACTGGTGCCCTTTTTGTGAGCAACCCTAAAGCGAGGGGATGTTCCAGCAGCACAGCCAAGCTCCACTGTGGGACAGGGATCTGCTTGGGGCTCAGGACTCTTCTGCTGTGGGAGACCTACGGGATGCTCCTCTGGCACATCTGTGAGAGGCACTGGGGCAGGTTTTGCTCTGCCAAACCCACGGTCCCTGGATTTGGGAGCTTGCCTGACTTGTGCACTGGGAGGACCTGGAATACAGGAAGCCTGCTCAAACATCGAGGCCACTATTTGCTCCATAAAAGAAATAATAAATACACTCTCTATGTGGCTGCAGCCCTCTCCAACAGGCCACACCAGAGCCACCCCAGGAGGGCTGGGGCAGGTATTGACCCCAACACCTGTGTGATCTACCCCAAATCCACACACCAGTGCCATCTGAACACAAGTCTGACACAGGCTCTTGCCCCACCAAAAAGCACCAGTTCTTGTAAGGACGTGCCATTGCTTTTTAAAAATGCATTAAGGATCCATTTTGTCTCAGCGAGACAAGATCAGAGAGAGCCTTTTTATATCTCTAGCTGGCATCCTTCCAGAGTGGGAAAACAGAAGTTTAGTGGGAAGATGGGAAGAGAGATGGGGGCAGGAGAGCCAAGTTTCCCCAGCAGCCAGGGTGGAAGCAGTGGGAGGCAGAACCTCTGTCCCAAGGTCACCTGCTGTGTCCCTGGGGATCCCTCAGCCAAGTTTGAGGAGAGGAGCAGGCATTTGTCACTCAGTCCTGGCCCACAAATCCTCCTCCACACCAAGTGTGAGCAGCACCAGCTCCTCTGGAGGCTGGGTCAGTGGAGCAGGAGCAAATCACATCTTCCTTTGGCAATTACACAGTTTGATGGGGAAGGAGATCCTCACTGGGAGTATCCTCATAAGAATTAACAGTCCTTTTAATACCAAAATAAAAGCCAGTGCTGGTGGCAGAGAGATGAGGAGCTTTGCAATCCTCCAGCACAGCTGTGAGCCAGTCCCAGTGAAAAAGCACTCAGAGCACACAGATTTGGGCTTTTAGTTTGAATATGGAGAGAAAAGAGCCTTGGAGAGGGCAGGGATCTGAGGGGAAGGCTGAGCCCAGCACCAGGAACACTGAGAGCCACACAAAGACATTTCTGCTTGCCCAGGTGGCCCCACAGAAGGTGGAGCAGAAGGTGAAGAGTTCCCAGAGGAGGTTTCATGAGGAAATGGAATTATTATTTCTATTATGATCTCTGTCCTACCTGTGGGCTCCTGCAGGGTTTTCCCCTCCTGAAGTTCCTCGTGCTGGATGTGGTTGTGCTCAGCCTCCTCCTCCTGTGTCTCACCATTCTCAGCAGGAGCAGATTTTTCTGCAAGGTCTTTATTTTCCAGTGCTCCTTTTGCTTCAGCTGGAACATGAAAGACAGGAACAGAAAGCTTCAGGTCTCAGGAGGACAGGCAGCCTGCAGCTAAACCCCAGCCCTTGGGGCAGTTTACATTTTGGTTTAACAGGAATGAAGTTTATGAGACAGGGCTGGTTCATCCCCTCACAATCCCATTTCAGCAGCACTTCTACATTTTGCACATCCAAGGTGGGGTAGAACACGAAGCAGGGGCTGTCTCAGGGCTTAAGCACAGGGTGAGGGTTTGTTTGAGTTTTTCCTCTGTGTAATCAACCCAATTCAGACTATCCCAGCTTCCCACGGGGAATTCAAATCCAGAACAAACTTCATTATCAGCCTGCAGTCCCTGGCTCATGCTGATCATCTTGTGTTCATCTATACCTTACAGTCCATCCACACAGCCACCACAGCATTCCTCACTCTGCATAATCACAGCCAGTTTTCATTTGTGAGGCATAATTACATGGGAGAGCAGTTCTCTCTGTAATTAATTTTATTTAAATTTTAAATAGAAAGGCAAACGATGACAGACATTGGTACAACAACTGTGCATGGGGAGGAAAAGGACAAGTTCTGTGAGTGACAGCCCCATGTCAGCACACAGCAAAAACCTGCTGGGGACCCCAGTTTGGTGCCTGTCCTGTGCTGGGGGCAGCAGGGCAGTGCCTGTGTGGGGCAGGAGGAGCCCAGCTCTGCTCTGGCTGCATTTCCCACCTGCTGCCTCCTGGTGCTGGTTGCTTTTCCCAGGAAGCTCATCCAGGGGGCTCGGGGGAGGTTTCCTGTCCTTCATCTTCTCTGAGTGATCCACACAAACTTCTGGGACTTTGCATTCTGCTTCCAGCTTTGCTGGTGTTCCTGAAAACGGAATGTACAGAATAAAAGTTCATATTTTTAAACTGAGATCAGATTAAATAAGACAAACTTCACTCCCTCATCTAATTTTTATCTTTCACAAGGAACTAGAGGGTTTCCTCACTTTCAAAACCTGGTTTTTAGGATCTTTCTACCTTCCTGTATTGTCCTGCATTTCCTCTTTCATTCACCCACCTGGGTCTCTCAGTCACTACATTCTAGTGGGTTGTTTTTTTTTTTGGTTAAAACTTCTCTCTTGAAATTTATCCTCATCATCAAACTAAAGCGTATTAGAAAAAAGAAATCTCACTCCAACCCCATCCACAACCAATCCACATATGCTGCTCCCCCCCAGGACTATTTGCTGCACTTCAGTAATATAAATATTAAATCAATAGAATTTTGGAGAGCAGTTTACCCTCCAGAGGGACAGTGTCCCTGGAGAAACCCACACAGCAAACCTGCACATGGAAAACCAAACACACACTTCCACACCTACAGTCATCACAAAGAAAGGTCCCAAAATGATCAAACCAAACTTTTTAGGCTCTTCAGAAAATGTTTTCAAGAACCTCTGTTTGTCAGCTCTGTCCTGCAGGATTTGGGAGGTTTCAGTGAGAGCTGAGGGTGGTGGTGACACAAAGCCAAGCACCAGCAGGGATGAGCCAACACATCCATGGCTGTCCTTAGACCACTCAGCACTGCTAAGAATGGCCAATGAAAATTTAAAAATCATGAAAAACCTCTAGTTTTATGTTTTATCAGTGAAGAATCCCCATGAAGCATTTCCTGTGTCTCCCAAGAGCAGAGCTGAGCTCTCCTCAAGGTGCTTCACCCAAAGCCAATCAATGCTGGGCTGGGTGAGCTCAGAGGCCTTTTCCAAGCTGAATTATCTGTGCCTGGATTCTGGGATTGGGGCACACTCACCTGCAGGGGCCTTGTCTTGCTGAAGGGCAGCCTCAGATGCCAGCAGCTCCCCAGGCACAGCAGTCCTGGGGGCAGCTGCAGGGACAGGCTGAGCTTCCCCCGACGCCTTCCCGGCACCCACGGCAGGGACGGGCTCGGCTGCAGCTGCAGGAGCAAACCCAGAACCCAGGCCATGCTGGTGGCTGACTTCTGCTGCTGGGCCAAACTCTGCATCTGCTGCTGGGCCAAACTCCGAGCCCACACCGTGCTGAGCTTTGTTATCTGCTGCTGCAGCAAATCCCAAATCCAAGGCATGGTGAGGTTCTGCATCTGCTGCCAGGGCAAACCCCGAATCCACCTGGTGGGTGTGCTGGGATTCCACACCTGCTGCTGGAGCAAACCCCAAATCCATGTCCTGGTGGGATTCCATGCCTGCTGTTGAAGCAAATCCCAAATCCATGTCCTGGTGGGATTCCACTTCTCCTGCTGGAGCAAATCCCAAATCCATGTCCTGGTGGGATTCCATGCCTGCTGTTGAAGCAAATCCCAAATCCATGTCCTGGTGGGATTCCACTTCTCCTGCTGGAGCAAATCCCAAATCCATGGCATGATGGGATTCCAAACCTGCTGCTGGAGCAAATCCCAAATCCGCAGTGTGGTGGGATTCCCCACATGCTGCTGGGGCAAACCCCAAATCCAGCCCGTGGTGGGATCCAGCATCTGCTGCCGGGGCGAAGCCGAGCTCTGTCCCCGGGGTGGACACGGCACTGACACCTTTGGGAGGGTTGGCTTCAGGTGCAGGAGAAAAGCCCACATCCATGGCCTGGAAAGGGTTGGCTGCTGCTGAAGGACTCTGGGGAGGTTTGGTGTCTCCAGCAGGGACAGCCCCAGCCTTCTCTGCGGGAAGGGAGGCGGCGTCGGCGGCGGGAACAGCGGCTGCACCTGCCCAGAACAGGCACCACAGATCAGGGACAAACACCTGGAACACCTGCCCTGCTGCTTTGGGGCTGGGGAGGGCACAGGGCTCACCCCCTGTGTCCCTCCTGTCTCTCAGCACCACATCCTCCCCCTCCCAGCAGTGCTCCCCAGTTGTCCCAGTCTTTAGGTGCCTCCTGGATGCATCCAAGAGCTTTTCCCACTGCAGCCCCACGTGCCCTGCCTGCACCCCTGCCTGCAGTGGGGCTCCATCTGCTCCCAGCCCGCAGCAGCCAGGGATGGATTGCTCCTGTTCCAAAGCTCCCTGATGCCACATGGCTGGCACAGGGCCAGAGCTGCTGGATCCTCTGCCAGGAGCACATTCCAACAGAGCCCAGGCAGCAATCACAGTGAGCGGCTCTCACAGAGTCCCACGATGGTTTGGGTTGGAAGGGACATTAGAGGTGTCCCAGCTCCAGTTCCACTCCCTTGTCCTGGGCAGGGACACCTCCCACCATCCCAGCTTGCTCCAGCCTGGCCTGGAACACTCCCAGGGGTGGGGCAGCCACAGTTTCCCTGGGAAAAGCCTGTTCTTCCCTCTACTGCAGGACACAGAAAACGTGGAATCCCCTGGGTGAGCCCAGTGGGTTTTCTGAGAGCAGGAGAAGTCCTGGCCCACTCCAAAGCCACACACTTCATTCTGAATATGGTTTGTACTGCTGGTGGGGGGTTTGGAGCTTGAGCAGGAGCTCTGACACCCCTGACACAAAATCCTCCCACAAATCCCAAATTCCCTCTATTCCTTCTAATTGGCCTTGTTCATTTTTCACACAGCATCTCCTAACACTGAGCTGGTAGCTCCAAACCAACATTTGTCACTTCACAGCACAATCAAACCTCTGCATTTAAGCTCCAATTTGCCTAAAATCCCCTTAAAGGAGGTTTTTCAGTCAGTTTTTGTTTAATGTTTCAGCTGTCCAGAGGCAAAGCTTTTCCAAATGATGAGTGCCAGAAATGCTGGATTTCTCTTCTGCAGCTCCTCATCTCAAGAGCCCCGAGCTCTGCCCACCCTCAGTGTCCTGCAGCTCAGTGCCCTGAACATCTCCCATCTATTGCTGATGACCAAAAAATAACATTTCTACTGATTTTTTGAGTCACATCTAAAAATATCCTCCCCAGCCAATGGAAAATGTATTAAATCTAAATTAGATGCTTATACTGAAGTCAGGAAGAAATAGGAAAATGGAAGAAGTCCCTTTTAAAATGGTACTTAAAGATCCATTTAGATAAAACAAATATTTTAGTGAACCAAACCAAAAGGCTCCAGCATGCACCAGCCCTCACTTGGGTTTGATTTTGTTTTGGGTTTTTTAGCAATATCATGATCCTCTCCAAAAGAAAATGTAAAGGTTGTGATTTTACACATGAATAAGACTGTAAATAAATAGATATTAAAAGCAGTATGGATGCTCCCTGGAGAATTATGGAAATGAGTGGGATAAATTAGGAAACTGGACAACAACTGGCACTATGGGGCTGTGTATAAATATGCTAAAAATGGGGGTTTTTTTTAAGAGAGTCTTTAAAGGGGACAGGTTTAAAGGTATTTGTGTATGGATGTGACACCTGGGGCCTTGGCAGTGCTGGGGAAGGGCTGGACTCAGTGACCTCAGAGGGCTTTTCCAGCCCAAACCATTCCCTCACTCTTGGCTGTAACCACATCCTCAGGGTTTTCCAGGAGCTAAAACCTGGAGACAGCGAAGAATCCTTGAGTGAGCTGCTCCGCTGGGACACAAGTGAGCAGATGTGCTGCTCCTGCCTGAGCTGTGCCACACCTGCAGGCACAGCAGGCCCTGTGAACACCTGGCTGTGACTCCCCCAGGAGAGGCAATTCCCTGTTCTCCCAGCAGCACAGCCCACACAGGGCCAAACCCTGCCCCAGCCTCTGGGCTGCAGGATTTACCTGGAGCTGCAGCCTTTGGTCCATCCGTGGCTGGAGCCTCTCCTGGGAATGCTGAGGCTGCAGCAGGAGCGTCTGCAGGCGCTGCTGCCGTGGGGCTCTCGGGCAGGCTCGTCCTGATGGCCTCTGTGGCTGCAGGGGGCACTGGGGACAGAAGCAGCTGCACTCAGCCCCTGCAAAGGCCTGGGCCCTCACACAGCCCCTCCCTGCAGCTGCTGGAATGGGGGGACACCCTGAGGTGCAGCCTCAGCCACCCTGGGGAGGGAACTCCCCCCCAGCATCCCCGGCAGCTCAGAGAGAATTGGCTTTTATTGCCCATTCCCAGGAAAATAATGAGTGCAGCACCCAGGAAAACTCCTGAAGCCCAGGAGAGGTGGGGAGTGTGTGTTACAAACCCTCCCAGTGCCACCCCCAGCTCCACAAACACTTCCTAGCAATGCCCAGGGTGAAACTGTTCCCTTCTCAGCTTCTTCACAGAAATAAAGATCCTCTTAAGGGTCAGGTTTTGTCATACACATGAATTCCCAACGGAATAATGTCCCAATGGAACTTCAAAGATTTACTTATGACCAGAATCTAAAGATAATTGTAAAATTCCCGACGGGCTTGGGTGGGAAGGGATCTTAACCCAGTGCCACCCCAGCCATGGGCAGGGACACCTCCCACTGTCCCAGGCTGCTCCAAGCCCCAGTGTCCAGCCTGGCCTTGGGCACTGCCAGGGATCCAGGGGCAGCCACAGCTGCTCTGGGCACCTGTGCCAGGGCCTCCCCACCCTCCCAGCCAGGAATTCCTTCCCAATATCCCATCTAACCCTACTCTCTCCCAGTCTGAAGCCATTCCCACCCCTCACAGATGCATTTCCATTCCAAACTGATGTGAGCAGCAGAAACAGGGCTGTCCTTGCTCAGGTCCCCCGTGGCTCTGTCACAGCCTCGTGTCCCTTGAGCAGGCAGACCAGGACAGGAGCTGGTTCTGCTGCTCAGGAGCTCTCTACCAGCACTTCCTGCAGCTCAGCTCAAAGCTGTTTTTTACCTGGTGGCTCAACAAAGAAAGAGGTATCTGGTCCCTTCATGTCCTGCTGAGCTCCCATCCAGTATTCTTCAGGTGCTGTGGGAAACAAACACGCTGAGTCCAGCCCTGAGCCCACAGGGCTTCTGCCTTCCCAGTGCCAGGTCCTGACTCTGCTGGGCTGGGAGTTCATCCTCAGGGAACTTTTCAATCACCTCTAGGAGAGGCACCAGAACATCCTGTTCTTCCATGGTTATTGGGAGTGAAAGCTCCCATCAGACAGGAGTTACACCCAGCTGCCTGAGCAGCACCCAAAAGAGGAGTTTCTCTCCTCAGTTCCTCTGGGCAAGTGGCTCTGGGTGGCCCTGCCTGAGCAGGGGGGGTGGAAAGTTCCAATCTCAACCATCCTGTGATCTCCTAATGGAGAATTTCAGAATGGCTGGGGTTGGGAGGGATCTTAAGGATCATCCCATCCTACCCCATGGGCAGGGACACCTCCCACTGTCCCAGGCTGCTCCAAGCCCTGTCCAGCCTGGACATCCTTGGGCACTGCCAGGGATCCAGGGGCAGCCACAGCTGCTCTGGGCACCCTGTGCCAGGGCCTCACACCAGAACATTCCCCCTGAACCAACAGCTGGCAATGCCAAGAGGAAACTTTCCAATCTTGACTCATTCTGTGTATCAACTCCCCACCAAGAACTCACAAACTGGGATTTTCCAGCTGCAAACCCTCCCAACTCGGCCAGTGAGAGAAAACATTTGCTTCTCACCTGCTTTTCCTGGCAGGAATTCTGTGCCTGACTCGAGGCCAATGAAGGCTGATGGGTCCAGAGCCTCTGCAGGGGAATACAGGGACCCCAGGAAAGGCTGTTCAGGTCCCATCATGGATCCATGTGGGGCTAAGAAATACAAAACCTTTGATTAACCACCAGCCCTAACAACTCTCCCCTAAACTTCAAGTCCTGCCACACTTGAACTGCTCTGCTCAGCATCAAATGTTAGTTCTGCTTCACAAACCATAAATTCTGCATTTCACAGAACTTTCTGACAAGGTGTAAGAGAGTAAACACAGGCAAATTAATTCCTTTGGCTTTCTGCTTCTGCTCCCATGGATTCCTGCTGGTAATCCCTCAATAATCCAATATTAATATAATAATCCAAGAGTTCAAATGCTGAGGAGCACTTTGTGGCAACAGCCCCTGAGTATCCGGGTTTTATATTGAAAACAAGAGCACAAATAAAAAGGCTTGTGAATTTATAACCTTAATTTTCAGTGTATGAAAGACAACAGGGGAAAGTGCCCAGGTGAGAGCTGGGGAGGGATGGGCAGGGGGAGGGATGTGCAGAGAGAGGGATGGGCAGGGGAGGGATGTGCAGGGGA
>VZTZ01016351.1:27753-72223 GCA_013400955.1 Drymodes brunneopygia
TGACACTCACTGTGTGTGTGACAGTCTGTGTGTGACGCTGTGTGTGACGCTGTGTGGGACACTGTGTGTGTGTGACACTCACTCTGACACCATGTGTGTGACACTCTGTGTGTGTGACTGTGTTTGTGTGACACTGTGTGTGTGTGACACTGTGTGACACTCCCTCTGACACTCTGTGTATGTGACACTCACTGTGTGTGTGACAGTCTGTGTGTGACGCTGTGTGGGACACTGTGTGTGTGTGACACTGTGTGTGTGACACTGTGTGTGTGACACTGTGTGTGTGACACTGTGTGTGTGACACTGTGTGTGTGACACTGTGTGTGTGATATTCACTCAGACACTCTGTGTGTGTCACACTCACTCCGACACTGTGTGTGTGTGACACTGTGTGTGTGTGACACCGTGTGTGTGACACTGTGTGTGTGCCACTCCCGGTGTGTGTCCCCATTCCAGGCCATTCCCAGCCATCCCCTGCAGCAGGGCCCTTCCCAGTTAATCCCAGCAAAGGCAGGAGCTTTCCGGGCTTTGGCTGCTGGGAGGGTCACATGGAGGGAAGGGCCCGTGCTCGGGGTCACAGCGCTGCTGCCACCGTGTCCCCAGTGCCACCCGGGCGGGAGCAAAGCCACCTCTCCCAAAATCCACACCTGCAACGCCAGGCCCTGACAGGAGCTCACAGGTGTAGCACAGATCCCACGGAGATGCTGATCCAAATAAATACAAACAAAATGTATTTTTTACACTTACACACACTCGGAAAGGCAGGGATTGGGGATCAAAGATAAATCCAGTAAACACAAGATCTGCCACTCCTTGGCTGCCAGGAAAACACTGCCCAGAGCAGGCACCTGTGCAGCCCTGCCCTGAACACATCTGCAGCTCCTGCAGCTCCTGTGCAGCTCCTGTGCAGCTCCTGTGCAGCTCCTGTGCAGCTCCTGTGCAGCTCCTGTGCAGCTCCTGTGCAGCTCCTGTGCAGCTCCTGTGCAGCTCCTGTGCAGCTCCTGTGCAGCTCCTGTGCAGCTCCTGTGCAGCTCCTGTGCAGCTCCTGTGCAGCTCCTGTGCAGCTCCTGTGCAGCTCCTGTGCAGCTCCTGTGCAGCTCCTGTGCAGCTCCTGTGCAGCTCCTGTGCAGCTCCTGTGCAGCTCCTGTGCAGCCCTGCTCTGAACACATGCAGCCCTGAGCCCCTCTGCAGCTCCTGCCCCTCCCGTGCAGCCGTGCAGCTGCTGCAGCCCCCGAGCTGCAGGGTTTGGCACGGGCACGCTGCTTTTCTGCCAGTGGCTTTTAGCTTTTATTCTGCTCAATGACTGCATTTGCCACGGCTGAGCTCAGCAGGGGCAGACTGAAGTTCCCAGGCCAGGGTTACACCAGCTCTGCCTCCCCCCGTGACAAAGGACAGGGGGAACAGCCCCCCGTGGTGTGTCCCGTGGAAAATCCAGCCTAAATACTTGATAATTTAAGGAGAAAGTATTTTATTAATATTTTATTTGATCATATAAGGCAATTCTGGTAATATTTTATTTAGATTTTCAAAGCGCCACTGCGACATGTCAAGAGACATTATTTTTATTTACCATTATCTGTGGTGCAGAACAGCAAGGGATTTAATTAGATTCCACTGTAAATTCCTCTAGACAGGAGCCTGTCATTGGCATGTCTATAAAACTATTTAAAGAAAAAAAAAAAAAATAGAAGACACTAAAAGTCCTTGACAGTGTGAGGAAGAGCCTGGGAGCAGTTAAACACATTCAAGGACTTCTTCAAAGATGGTATTATGATATTATGACATTAACTGTTCTGGGTTGGACCCACACTGAGGCTGGTGGAGAGCACCCACTGCTTGAACTCTTAGTATTTGAAACAAATCTATTTGTTAGCACTAAAAACATATTGGCATTTTGCCACGATTAAAGATTTCCCAGGGAAGAACAGAAAATTAGGGTCAGAAAGGCAAACCAGAAGAAACCCCTCCACTTTGGGGGATTCTTTAGTAGCCAGGTTGTATTCATGCCTTTAAATCCAGAGGGAAACCACACTGGGGGCTGGAGAAGGAGGGAATACCAGGAGACAAAAGGAATTGTAATGGGAAATATTTCCAGGTGACATCAGGTGAAACCAAAACTCTGTCAGTGTTTGCAAGCCCTGAGCTCCAGCAAAGCCCCAGAGCTGGGAGCTGCATCAGGAGCAGTTGGGAGCTGCCTCTGCCAAATCCTTCGAAATCCAAACCCAAGGCTGGAATATTCTTCACACAATGTTTGTACAACAGATGCAAATGAAAAACCCAAACCAGTCACTGCTTCCCAGCAGGAATCCCAGTGCAGGGAGGGATCCAGGCAGCTCTGGAGCAGGGAGAGCAGAGCAGGGACAAACCTGGATCAGCCACCCCTGCCCTGGGCCAGCCAGGACCGAGCTACCCCTGCCAGAGCCAGGACAAGGAGGATTTCTGGACCACAGTCACATCAGCAAAGCCCCTCTGCTATCCACAACACCTTCTCCAAGTTATTTGCCATAACGTGGACACTTCCAGCCTATCTGTCCTCCCCACCCCATCCCAATATCCAGTTTCCCCTTGTCAAGCCTGGAACACAAAATGGGATCTCAGAGCAGGGTCCCAAGGACTGGAAAAGAGGATTTTCCAGTTCCAAGCCCCACCTCCCCAAACACACATTCTGCCTCCAACCTACCAACAAAGGACACAAAAGCAACAAAAAGGAGAAGCCAAACTCTTCCAAGGCCCGGTGCTGCCAGTGCCTGTGAATGTGCATCGGCAGCAGATAATGCACTCCCCACAAAATGCAAATCTGACAGATCCCACAGACCTGTAAAGCAATTTTAGCAAGTATTAAAGCTGGCTGATAGCTGAAAATCCGGTTACGAGCCCTGATAATATAAACCAATGTAGGATTAGAGCTTACAAAGTCTTGCTTAAAGGAAAAAAGACCATTAACAACGTACTTACAAAGCAAACTTGCCTCTGGAAGTAAAAACAAGGATCCCATGCAAGGAGCACCTTCCCTGCACTGCTCCCGGGGCAGGCCGAGGGTGGCACATTCAGCAGGGCTGCTGACAGCGTGCAATTGTTTGTTTGATCATCTCTCTGCAAAGGTCAGCGCGGTCACATCGCCCAATTCACAGCTAATCCAGCCAAAAGTGCCCTTGTGCCACCCACCCTCCGTGGGCGGCGGGACCCGGGCACGAAGGGCTCCTGGAGCTGCTGGCACGCAGGAGATCCCAGGGAATGTCCAGCCAGGGGCTCTCTGAGGAGAGGATTACCCCTAAAGCCTTCTCCCCGCAGGGGATGCTAATCTTGGGAGGTCACTGCCCAGACCTCCAGCTCGGGGTTAAGTATCTCCAATATTAATGAGGGAGCAGCCAGGAGAGGGCCCTGCCAGAGCCCAGCAGGGAAAACAGGGAAAGGGAGGCTTGGGAGCCTCATTCCTGCCGTGGATCCCAAAGGGAATTGGCCCAGATCACCCTGGGATGGCTGAGCCCCACACGGAGGCAGAGCTGGCCTTGCTGCAATCCCCACAAAGAGCAGCAGTTTTCTCAGTCAGGCCAATAAATCCCCAGCAGTCTCAAAGGGAATGAGAGTCCCCCACACACACACACACACATCCCCCTGTGCTGGGTGTGGGATCTGCAGCCTTGGAAAGGAGCTTCAGAATCAGCCATGGAATGCCTTGGGCTGGAAGGGACCTTAGAGCCCATCCAGTGCCACCCCTGCCATGGCAGGGACACCTCCCACTGTCCCAGGCTGCTCCAAGCCCTGTCCAACCTGGCCTTGGGCACTGCCAGGGATCCAGGGGCAGCCACAGCAAATCTGGGAATCAATTCCAGCCCCTCCCAACCCACCCAGGGAATAATCCCTTCCCATTATCCCATCTAAATCCAACCTCCTTCAGCTCAAAGCCATTCCCTGTGTCCTGTCCCTCCATCCCTTGTTCCCAGTCCCTCTCCAGCTCTCCTGGAGCCCCTTCAGGCCCTGCAAGGGGCTCTGAGCTCTCCCTGGAGCCTTCCCTTCTCCAGGCTGGATGCTTTAAGAATTCCACATGAGATTTAGACTGTTTTGGGAGCACCTGGTGCCCGTGTGAGGAGCTGCCTGTGCTCAGGAGCTGCTCAGGACAGTCCCTACCAGGAGCAGCTTCTGACTCCCACCTGAGGGATTCATGAGACCTTTGCCTGCATGTCCTGTCTGATTTTCAGGCACAAACCCCTTCAATCTGCTGCCCCGTGGTGTTGCACAGGATGGGATCAACCTGGAACATTAAATACAAATGCTGACAGGCAGCCAAGACATTCCAGGCTCTCCTTCCCCTGCTCAGGACATAATTTTCAGACATTATTTAGGGTAAGGGAGGCAAAAATGTCACCTGGGAGGTCACAGGGTACCTCCCCCAGGATGCTCAGGCTCCCTTTGTGCCTGTTGACTTTGGAGTAAACATGGAGCATCTCACAGGAACATCCCCTCAATACTTTAGTATCAGTCTCATCATTTTGCAAAATAAAAATATTGTCTAGCTCAGCTCAGAGTGAAGGGTCTGAAAATCCCTGAGTGAGTGTTGCAGACAAGCTTCACTAATCCCCAAAATCTAAGGGATAAGCAGAGACAGGAACTACATGGAAAAAGATGTCACCCAGCCACCCAAAGGGAGGTTGAGCATTTTTATCCAAGAGGATAAGAGCTGAAGATTCCAGGAAGTTCTTGCATGTAATGAATATCTAAAGCACTAAGCTGGCAGCCCTGATGGAGGACGACTCACCCAGAGCAGAGCTGTCAGAGCTGGTTACTCCCTCCCTTCCCTCCTGTCAGACTGAAATGCAGCAGCTCCATTTCAGTGCAAACTGAAATCTGAGGGCTCTGGACACTGGGCAGGTTGGCCAGAGAGGCTGTGGATTGTCCAGCCCTGGGGATAACTCCAAACCCAGCTGAGCATGGTCTGCTTTCCCTGCTTTGGCCAAAGGTCTTGGCCTGAGGATGTCACAGGTTCCTTCCAGCCTCCTGAGCCTTTGCAGGCTCTTCAGATCCAGCTTTTGGAGAAAAGACATTTCTGTCCTTGCAGAAGAGAAAAGCTGAATCCCCAGGAGCCAGTGCTGAGCCTAAATCTGGCTGAGATTACACAAAATACTTTAATTTCATAGAATGTCAGAATGGTTTGGGCTGGAAGGGACCTTAAAGATCATCTCACTCCAACCTTCATTATCCCAGGCTGCTCCAAGCCCTGTCCAGTCTCGCCTTGGACACTGCCAGGGGTCCAGGGGCAGCCACAGCTGCTCTGGGAATTCTATCCCAGCCTCTCCCCACCCTCCTAACCAGGAATTCCTTCCCAATACCCCATCCATCCCTGCCCTCTGGCACTGGGAAGCCATTCCCCCCTTGCCCTGGCACTCTCAAGTCCCCGCAATGAGAGGCAAATTAAATTCCACCACTGAGGTGGATGGGAAGAAGAAGAAGATCAGGAATCTATTAAAGGCCCTGAAGAAACTGCAGGGCATTTCAGAGGGTGCTGACAGCTCCAGAAGGGTTTTACTGCCTTCCCTCTGAAATTCCATGAGGTTACATAATCCTGAATGCTAAAAGGGCTCCGTGCCTACGACTGTCAGAACCGGTATCTCCAAACTTCAGAGATGCAAAGTCAGGAACTTGAAAGTTCAACACAAGGTTCATGTTTTGCCTTGTAAAAAAAAAATCTGCAAGGAAAAAAAAAAATGCAGTTGCTACAGTTTCTTGTCCAGCTTTTTTCCCTTCCCTACTTCTCCTTCCCAGAGGGGATTTTGCGGCAGGGATTGCTTTGTCATCAGTGGGGAGGCGGAACCAGGGAGAGCATGGAGCTCCCACCTCTGCTCTAATTGCTCCCTGTTTGCCCTGCTGCTCCTGGTCCCGCTGGGAACGGCAGCTGCTCGGGAGTGAGCACTGCCAGCACAGCTGGGATTGATGCCAGGCTCCCCGGGACAGCACAGCTCCCACCTCTCCACAGCCCAGCCACAACCACCCTCCACACACTCCTCATCCTTTAATAACAAAGGCACCTGAAGCTCTTTTTTTAAACAAAAGACTCACTAAAGACTTTGACAGTGCTGGAAATACATCAGGTGTTGGGAGCTGGGCAGGGACTGGGGACAAGGGATGGAGGGACAGGACACAGGGAATGGCTTCCCACTGCCAGAGGGCAGGGATGGATGGGAGATTGGGCAGGAATTGTTCCCTGGGAGGGTGGGCAGGCCCTGGCACAGGGTGCCCAGAGCAGCTGTGGCTGCCCCTGGATCCCTGGCAGTGCCCCAGGCCAGGTTGGACATTGGGGCTTGGGGCACCCTGGGATAGTGGAAGGTGTCCCTGCTTGGGCTTTTTGTTTGTGGTACAACTAAAGCAATTCTCCTGTTCCACTTCCACTTCCTTCCTAAAGCCAGGAGCCTTCTGCACATCCCTGGCAGGGAATGTTCCAACCCACAGCCTGGCAAAACCCCCCAGACCTGTTCAGCAGGCCCAGCATGAGGTGCAGGTGATACAGAGAACATCTCCTATGGAAACCCCAGGGCAGCAAGGCCAGGGCTGGGCCAGCTGAATCCTTCCCCCATTCCCTGGCCTTGCATTCAGCCCCATAACTGAGGAGAAGAACCCACAGCAAGGTCTGTGCACACCCTGCCCAGGCTGCCTTGCCTGAGAGGTCTGGAGTTGAAATAAGATCAGTTCTGAGGCAAAATACTCATACTGAGGAGTGGGCACACGAGGCCTGTCCAAACCCCACTGTGCTGGCACACGGAGAGCTCCAGAGATGCCAGAATCTTGGAATCCATGGAATCCACCCTGTGACTGATCCTCACCTTGTCCCCAGCCCAGAGCTCTGAGTGCCACATCCAGATGTTCCTGGGACATCTCCAGGGATGGAGACTCCAAAGCTCCCTGGGCAGTTCCAATGTCTGAGCACCCTTTCCATGGGGAAATTCCTGCTGATGTCCACCCTGAGCCTCCCCTGGCCCAGCCTGAGGCCGTTCCCTCTCCTCCTGTCCCTGTTCCCTGGGAGCAGAGCCCGACCTGGGCTGTCCCCTCCTGTCAGGGACTTGTGCAGAGCCACAAGGTCCCCCCTGAGCCTCCTTTGCTCCAGGCTGGAGCTTCTCCTCCTCCCTGTGCCAGCCTGGCCACAGCTCCTGAGCATGGAGAGCTCACAGCCATGAACACACAGGGCTGGGACTGATGTGAGAAAGGGACAAAACTTTTATGTAAAATAAGGATCACCCACACTTCCATGGTATCCCACCGAGCTGTGCTGCTTTAATGCCCTACAGAACGCCCTGACTTCCAGAGCAGCCTGGAAAGAACCACAAGGGGAGTTTTGCTGGAATTGCAGCCTCTCCATGGCCAGTGCCACCCCAGCCAGGACAGTGTGTCCGCTGTGCTGGCACCACGGAGCAATGACAGTGACAGTGCTGCAGAGGCAGCTGTGACCCACAGCGCTGTCAGCCCTGGCTCTGAGCAGGGAAAGGCCATTCCCCTGAAAGGGCTGTCACCAAACTGACCCAGCTCTGGCCTGACCCAGGCAATGCTCCCGTTCAAATGCTCCATCAGGAGCTGCTCGGTGGGGCAGGGGCTGGAGCAGAGCTCACACACACCGAGGAGTCTGAGCGTGCTGCACATTAATCCAGGGTCAGGAGGAGTGCAGGACATGCACAGCAGCAGCCCTGGAGAGCAGCAGAGGCAGCAGAAAGGAACCAGCAGCAGGATTCATTCAGCAAAGCTCAGTGCTGAGCTTGGTACTCAGAGCTTTCAAACACAGAGACAGGGAGGGAGGAATTGCCACCCTGGGGGGGTTTTCAAGGCAGGTCTGGAAGCTCCGTTTCTCCAGGAAAATTGCAGCAGTCTCCAGAACAAGGACACATCTCTGGAGAGGGGGGGAAGGATGAGCAAACATTACCAGAGACACACCAGAGGCAGCCAAGGAAGCCAAGAGTTTGGAAGGAGAGCAGGACCCACATGAACAGAAGCAGGAATGGAGCTGTGAGCTGGAGAATGTCCTCTGGTACCCCCCAGGTGGGCAGTGACTCCCTGGGGATGAGGAGCAGGGCACTGGCACAGGTTGTGGATTCCAATCCCTGGCAGTGCCCATGGCCAGGCTGACAGGGCTTGGAGCAGCCTGGGATAGTCATGGGAAGGTGTCCCTGCCCATGGGTTTTAAGGTCCCTTCCCACCCAAACCATTCCATGATTCTGGGATTCTCCTCCTGCTCAGCAAGAGGCCCAGGAATTTCCTCCAGTCCAGCCAAGATTTTGGGCTGGTACCAGACACAGTTCAGGGAATCTTGAGTTGCAGCCTGGGCTGATGCCAACACCTACAGAGGGTTCAGGGCACCACAAACACAGAAGAGCAGCCAAACCACCATCTGCTGCCAGTCTGCACACAGGGCTGGGGCTTGCAAAGTGCCTCCTGCTCCCAGGAAACCCAAGAGCCACAGAGGGGATTAAAAAAAACACCTGAGGAATAAAATGTCAGCAAAATTCCAAAAAGAAAATATCCCCTGTTTCCCAGTGATGATGATCTGGTACCTCAAACCTTCCCTGAGCTTTATCCTTCTGAGGGCCAACCACATTTACCCAAACTACCATAAAAAATAAACCTGCAGATTTCTCTCAGATTCTCTCAGAATTCTTTGTGTTTGCTGAACATGAAGTGCTCCTTTACTTTAGGTCCCGAGGCAGCCCAGGATTTCTCCTCACACCAGACAGAGCAGCCCAGTGCTGCTCTCTCCATGGGAAGTTTGATCCCTGAGCTGTGGTCCAAGGCTCAGGCAGACACCACACGTTCCCCACGTCCCCAGGCTGTTTCCTGGCCTGGCAGAGCCTGGGCAGGAGCAGCTGGGGCAGGGTCAGTGCCCAGCTCCCACACCCAGCACTCCAGCAGGGCACAGCCCATGCTCCCTGTGCTGAGCCACGGCTGCTGCAAACCCCAAATCCTGCCCTGACAACATCCAAGAGATGAATTATTATTTTTTTTTAATGCAACCAGGGCCAGAGAAGAAAACCAAAATAAAGAAAAGCAGCACTTACAGTCTCTGCTGGGGATCACGAGCTCCAAGTGTGCTCCTTGGAGAGTCAATATTTACAGAGCCACGAAGAAGAACAAGGTCCACACACCAGCTCACTTGATCCACTAAAAAGCACTTTTCAGGAGCTATTTCTCTGGCTGAGAAGGGCACAAAACTCTGACTGTTCTCAAAACTTACAGCAAATAAAATGCATGAGGAAAACACCCTCACTGCACTATGCTGTAGCTCACACTTCTGTCACTCCAGCTGGTTCTTTCTGCTTGTGTCACCACTTGCTCTAATATCTTTTAATGAAATAGCTTACAAATTAATAATGCTTCACACCCCTAAGCCAGGGTGGTGCCTGCCCTCTCCATCACCTGGGAACACCCATCCCCATCCTGGAGCTCCCCAGGTGCTGCTCCCTGGCCTGGATGGAGCCTGTGTTCCAGCCCTTATCAAATGATAAAAAGCAGAATTAAAGCAGGCAAGGAGCTGAACCCTGCAGCCTCTTTTTCCCCCTCCATCTCCATTTAACAGTTTCCTTCCAACCTTCTCTTATCTCTAATAAACTGGAAATCCTCTTCTTTTGACTCGTGCACTTCAGTGCTTGTAAATCACTGTGCACCATAATCTGGGGAGTTCTTAAATCTCTCCAGCTCTAAGTCCTCGCTTCCATTTTTATTAATTTCCTCCTTTTTTTCCAGACTCTTAAAAGCATTCACACAGCCTCCTTGGAAATGGCCTGTGAATGTCTTTCTTATCCACACAAATCACTTCCCTCCATTAGTTTTTTAGCACTTCACCTTCCCCACAGATCTAACTCCTGCCATCCCTGACAAGTTTAAATTTATTTTAAACTTTTCTTCCTCCCGCTCATGTTTTTATTGCCTAAAAATAGCCATGTCTATCATATTCTTTGTTTCCCACCTTTTCTCCTCCAGCTGTCCTAAGGGAAACCATGCAGCAACTCCAGGATTAATCCAGGTGCTAAACATCCCAACTCTTTAGCTCAGGTTGGGAGCCACCACTTGTCCCCAAGGGCTGTCAGTCAGGAAGCCCCTCTGAGGAGCAGGAATGAATGATAAACATGCAAGGAGTGTGGGAAGTCTGGAAAACATCCCTGTACTCCTGCCCCACATCCCACAACACAGTATCAGCAATTCCAGCCTGGAATTCCAGCATTTCATTGCTGCTTGGATGCAAAATGCTGCATTTCTTTTGACCTACATATTTTGGCACCTTCACTCTGCCTCACACGAGATGGAGAGGAGCCACTCACAAGTGACAATATTTACTGGCACCCTTGAAACACATAAATACACACATACACATATATCTGTATATACTCATACACATATTTTTTCTCCTCCTTCCTGGATCCCATCTGTGGGTGCATAACCACAATGCCCCCCCCCACAGGCTCCTTGTGCAGAATGAGATGGTGATAATGGAAATAAGGGCTTAAAATAGCAAGTTTCCCTTCAGCACTGGAGTGCAGTTTGTTTGTGGCAGTGATTCCAGCAGCCCATGTTCACACACACACAGCCCTGACCTACTTTCAGCTTCCCCAAAGCCGTGGCAGAGGCAGCGAGCTCGCAGGAGGAATCAGAGGCAGGCAGGAGAAATCTCCCTGCCACGTTTGTAATAGAGTTTTATGGCCATTAATTCCAGCTAGTGTCAAACTAATGACACGAGGGACATCAAAGCATGAAGCCATTTACATAATAACAGAAGAATCTACAATTCTATCACTGTTTATTCAGGCAGCTTCTGCTTGAGAATGAGGAGGATGACACGCTGTCTGTGCTCTTTGGAAATCATTCTAATTTACAGCCCTGCGGAGAGGCAGCCAGTTTTCTAGGAATTCTTTAATTCCTCACGCAGGAGTTGCTGATGTTTTGAAACAAACCCTGCCAATTTCGTTTTCCTCTGGAAATCCAACAAACGAAGTGCTTTCATTGCTGTGGGTGAGCCCTGAGAGGCTGAACCTGGCACGGGAGGGAGCAGCTCAGCTCAAAGCAGGGATGCTCTGTGGGAGCTCCCACCCCATCACCACGGGCAGGGGATGGAAGGGGAGAAGCCCTGAACTGCTGCTCAGCCCTCCTGAATGGCTGCTCAGCCCCCCTGAATCGCTGCTCAGCCCTCCAGAATCGCTGCTCAGTCCTCCTGAATCGCTGCTCAGCCCCCCTGAATCACTGCTCAGCCCCCCTGAATCCCTGCTCAGCCCCCCTGAATCGCTGCTCAGCCCTCCTGAATCGTTGCTCAGCCCTCCTGAATCGCTGCTCAGCCCTGTGCTCTGGCACTGAACTCTCTCACCTACATGGAGCTGACAGCGGGGCCGGGCCGGGAGCTGCGGCACAGCCGGCGCCGCTTGACGGTGACACGAGGGGACATTTCCAGGCTTCTGGGAGACTTTGGCAGCCTGTGCACACCCTGCAGGGCTCGGCTCAGCCAGCCCAGACGGGTCCCCTGGCTCGGGCTGGGTTTGGGGACAGCTCAGCACGGCACAGAACAGCGAGTGTGACCTTCAAAGGCAGCCAGAGCCTGCCCCGTGCCCAGGGACAGCGACACCGCCGGGACAGGGGGCTGCAGGAGAGGCTCTGGGCACGGGGCAGCTCTGGGTGACACCAAAGTACATCAAAAAGGGACAGAATCCTCAATTCCTGCCCTCCAGGTCCCTTGGGGGTATGGATTGAATTTGGAATTCACCACCGAAAGGATGAGCATTGAGAGTAGCATCCCTGAATGGTTTGGGTGGGGAGGGAGCTCAAGGATCACCCAGTGCCACCTGGGCAGGGACACCTCCCACTGTCCCAGGGTGCTCCAAGCCCCAGTGTCCAGCCTGGCCTTGGGCACTGCCAGGGATCCAGGGGCAGCCACAGCAAATCTGGGAATTCCAGCCCAGCCAGGAATTCCTTCCCAATCTCCCATCCATCCCTGCCCTCTGGCAGTGGGAAGCCATTCCCTGTGTCCTGTCCCTCCATGCCTTGTCCCCAGTCCCTCTCCAGCTCTCCTGGAGCCCCTTCAGGCCCTGCTGAGCCTGCTCTGGCTCTGGTTGTCTTCATTTCACGGAGGTTTAATGCTGAACTTCCTGACTCTGGCAGGACTGGAGACACTCCTGAGACACAAAAGCAGCACACGACTCATGAGGTAAAAAACTGATGTGACCCCTGTGACTGGCAATTCTAAAATCACCACAAGAAACACAACTGCCAGTTGAAACCACTCATCAGCTCATTTATATTTATATATTTATATGTTTTTAGCTGAAAGTCTGGCCAGGTAAATCTCATTTTCCTCAGCTCTCAGCTAAGAAATGGGGCAACTCTAATTTGGATCATTCCATGATTACCAGGTTCCCATTTATACTGAATCTGAGATTGCCTTTGGCAGAATTACAGAGCTGCACTAAACTACCTGAAACTTCCAGTGATACACATTAAACTACCTGAAACTTCCAGTGATACACACAAAATTGCAGATTTTCCCTTTTTTAAAGCAGAATCAGTAATTTTGGTTGTAAGACTGAGACCTGGAGCCCATAAAATCTTGCAAAACTGCCCGTGAGTGACATTTTGAGAGAGAAGCTGTTTGCATCACAGGGAAACAGGAGAGTGTTAACAGAGGAGATGGAACATCACAGACTTTCCAGGCAAAGCATGGAAAGCTTGACAAAGCTGAAAGCAAAGTATTTTTATCTGTAGCCAGAGGAAATGTTAGGGAAAGTGGAGACACAAGGAAATGACACAAAGGTAAATAAAGAGTTGGCTAAGTGACAAGTGGCAAGGCAATGTCAAAAGGGGAATTCTCTTCCTGGAGGAACACAACCAGTTATTAGAGTGTGAAGATCGAGGCACCAAAATAAACCTTGCCTAATGTTTTCATCTGGAATCTCAGAAATCAAACAGTTCTGATGAAATGAAGTTAAAAGTGCCTTTTCTCAGAGAAAATATTCTGCCTGCACATCTCAGGACTGGGCTGAGCAGCCCAGTTTCTGTCACCTGCGTGTGCTGGAGGGACAGATCAGCTGCTGGGGCTCAGTGATCACAACCTCCCTGGAGTCTGATGATCCCTGGCTTTCCTTTCCAACCCAGGATATTCCCATTTTATGGTTTCTCCTGGCAGACTCCATTCCCCAGCCCGGCAGCAGGATGGGAGATTTGGAAGCACAAAAAGCTGGGCCCCAATTAAGGCCAAATTTGTGGCATCCCATCAAGAGGCAGAGCCCTGCATCCCTTCTCCTGTGCCAAATCCCATTAACAGGGAATGTCCCAGAGCCATTCCAGCCTGACCCACCAGTGCTCTGCTGGCAAACACTGCCATGGCCCCAGTCCTGCTGCTCCCACTGCCACTGTGGGGCTGGGAAGCAGCAATTTCAATGGTTGGCCCAGGAGAGCTGAGCTCTCCTCCCAGCCTTCCCACTAACTCACCACCAGCACCAGCAGGTCCCAGTTTCCCCCCTGGAGATGGGAAGTGGCCATCTAAGAGGGTAAGCTTAATCTGCACAGGTGAAAAAGGACTCCAGAAAGAATGAAATGTTGTTTTTCAGTCCTTCAGTCATCTCTGAGGGAACTCCCAACCCCCTGAATCCAAATCATTGCTGAATCCCCAGGAATTCAGGAAGAACAGGGCAAGACAGAGAGTTTGGCCAGAGTCTGGTTTCTCAAGAAGTCAGACCAACCTGAGGGCATGGAAACACAACTTCACAGCACCACAGAATATCCTGAGCTGGCAGGGACCCACGAGGGTCAGCAAAGGCCAACTCCTGGCCCTGCACAGCTTGAACTTGCACAGAGAAAAAGCAAATTGTCTTTGAGAAGAGACAGATCAAACCCCTTCAGCTCCACAGCTCCCTGACAGGAGGGGGCAGCTGGAGGGGGGAACAGGGACAGGACAGGAAGGAATGGCCTCAGGCTGGGCCAGGTTGGACATCAGGAGGAAAGGGTGGTCAGGTCTTAGAAGGGGCTGCCCAGGAAGGTTTGGAGTCCCCCATCCCTGGAGGTGCCCCAGGAACACCTGGATGTGGCACTCAGAGCTCTGGGCTGGGCACAAGGTGGGCACTGGGCACAGGGTGGGCTCAATAACCTTGGAGCTCTTTTCCACCCTGAGCAATTCCATGATTCAGTCAGATGCACTGTGCTCTCATTGAAGGGAAGAAGGTTAAACAGCATCCCAAGTTACATGACAGAACAAAATCAAACATCCCTCCCAGATATTTTTTTGGGGGGTGGTGAACTGTGTTCTGCTCATGTCCTGCAGTCTCCTGTCACTTCTGTGCCTTGCCAAGTCACTTCTAATTCCAGAGGTGCCTCCAGCATCAATTGTCCACAGAAAAAGCCACAGCCCTAAAGTTGCAGAGCTGCTCCCAAGGGAGCTGTTAATCCTGCACTATTTAGCAGGCATTGATTAATGCAAACAGAAACGGGGATCCTGCCTGGTCACCTCCAGGAAGGAGCTTCTTTTGCCTTCCACTGCTGCCAAAATGAAGGGGCAGGTTCATGGAAAAACCTCCACCACACAGAAATCCTGATCCCACCTTGACTGGTGCAGCAGGAAGGAGCAGCTCCAGGTGAGGAGGGACCAGCTCTGCCCTACTGAGCTTTTACCCACCAAATGGAAAAAGAGGAGCACACACTCAGAAAAATCATCCAACACAGCATTTCCCACCATTTCCAAGGGCAGGGTGAGCCTGGCTGGCAGTGTTATCCCATGGGAGAGGAGACTGCTCCAAAGGAATGGGAGAGGATCCTGAGCATCCCTCACACATTATTGCAGAGTTTTGTAACTCCAGAGAGCAGCAAAGCCTCCCTGTTCTGGTACTCATTCAGCAGGAATTCAGGAAGGTTTTATGCCACACTTGCCAAAATCTGGAGTGTTTTAGAAACACCAACTCCACACAAGGTGTGCTGGTGTTTGATGGGTCAGAGCTGGAAAGCAGCTGCAGAAATTGCACCAGAACAGCAGCAAGAAGGGGAGGTTACTGCTGAGGATATCTGTCATTTCTATTTCAGGGATTTGTTCATGCAGGACTAAGAGAGCTGAATTTGTTCAAAGCCCTCTCCAGGGACAGCAGCTCTGTGGGGTACAACGAGAGCCTTGCACCACAGCCTTGCTCAGCATTTCTGACTTTCCCTTTGCTCAGCCACTTCAAAGCTGCCCTTGCTCCGAGGTGCAGATTTGCTCTCAGCCCTAACCCCAAAGAGCTCCTGAGCAGCCTCGCTGTATCCAATACGTTTCCTTAACTATAAAATTTCCTTTTTCCAAAAAAAGGTCCCATTAATCCAAGATTACCCCGGTACCAACCCAGCCCCCAATGATAACAACAGCTGGGGTGCAGCTCGAAAAGATAAAATGCACAATATAATCAGCCTTACCCTATTTGCAGTGATGGGACTGAACTGGAAGAAGATTAAAGAGCTCAGGCCTCCGAGGGAGCCACAAGCAGAGCCAGGATTAGGGAAGTTTCCTATCCCCAGGTTCAGATTTAGCCTGTGTCACACGACCTCTCAAAGCCACTCTGCCATCCCAGCACACGACTCTTCCCCAAGGTTTGGTAAGCAGGATAAACCCCCAAGGAATCCGTTCTTACAAGCAGAACCCCAGGTTCAGAGGAGGAATGAAAGGCGGGGAGGGGAAGTTGAGAAGGGAGAGCCTGGTGGGGAGGGGAGCCCAGCCTGGAGCAGCAGCCCAGGCACAACCCCACCTTCCCGAGGGTCCTGCTGCTGCTTCCCACGGAGAATTTCCCGCTGGGAATGGGATCCAGCAGCTCGCAGAGCTCCTGCCCAGCCCTGCAGATGGGAGATGAGTGAGCCAGTGCTCCAGTCACTCCCTGCTGCTCTGTGCTGTCAGCCCAGCAGCTGATCCGGGCTCACCCCACACAGCTCCAAGGCAAATATTTACCCGAGTGATCAATGGCAGAGATTAACTCCTATTGTGAAGCCAAACAATGAACCCCACCTGGCAGAAAGGTGATGATAAAGTGTTTAGACTAAGCTTAATTTTTTGGGTCTTTTACAGTGCTGCTGTTTACTTTCCTTTGACAAGCCTCTCGTTGAAATTCCCTACATTTAATCTGAAGGATCACTGCAAAGACTCCCCACGAGCTACTGGAATAAGCAAGGGAATAAACATGATGTTGCTTTAAGCACTGAAGAAGGGGGGAGGAAAAAAAGCATCTTTTTAAGCTGCAGTTAAGTTCCAGAGAGACAAATTAAAGGCAAATTGGGTAATGGAAGTGCAGGATAACAGCAGGGCTCTGGCTGAGGAGCAGTGAGGGTCAGTCAGTCCTCCTTGTCTGCAGCACTGAGCCTCTGTCTCTCTTCTACCTGCCTCAAAAACTCCTGAAAACACCAAGAGTTTAAAAAGGTGCCTCATTATGTGCCCAGGAACATTCCAGTTCCACAGAAACACAGCTCTGAGAAATGACAAGTTCATTCTGTGTAAAGGCTGACAAGCTCAAAGGATGGGCAGAGAAAAGGGTTCACATTTTCCAGGAGGTCTCAGCCTGCACAGTTCTGCAGCACCTCCCCAAACCAGGAGCTTTAAGTGCACTAATAACGTATTAAATCCAAGATACAAGCTCCAAAGTTCATGGCTTGAATATTTTAAGTCCCAGCCACTCGCTCAGGAAATTCAAGCCTTGGAGGAGCCCATTAATTCACCCAGCTGTCAGATCCTTGCTAGAACAACTCCTGAGCACGCTGCAAAACAGAAAGGGTTTGTATTCCCAGTTTTTAAACCTCACTAAGCCTCCCTGTAAGGCTTTTAATAGACTTCTCGACATATGTATGACTTCATTATAATCCTTTTAATTTCCTATTCAATGAGCCAAGTCAGGGCCATCCCACCTCTGAAACAAAGGCTGAAACAGAAAGCAAAAGCCAAGCAGCAGGTGGGTAGGGAAGCACCATCTGAGAGAGAGCCAGCATGAAAACTGCATTTTGTACACAGAGCAGGTCCCTCCCTTTCCTTGCAGCCACCAGGAGCTCCCAGGGCACTCCCAGGGCTGCAGCAGTTCCAGCACTCCCTGCCTGTCCTTTGGGGACCCACGGTGACACTGGGACACAGCAGTGCTGGCTTCCTGAAACACCTGCACCTTACTCCCAACTTCCCCATTCCCCATCCCAGAGCTCTGTTTCCCCACACCACGACACCACCAGGATCCCAGAACTCCAGGATGGCTGGGGCTGGAAAGGCTCTTAAGCTCATCCCATCCCAGCCCTGCCATGGGCAGGGACACCTCCCACTGTCCCAGGTGCTCCAAGGCCTGTCCAGCCTGGCCATGCCAACCTCCCCTTCCCTCCCGAGCCTGGAGGAGCTGCAGGGCAGTGCTGCTGGCCCTGGGGACAGGGAGAATTCCATTCCCTGGGGCTGCCACGCTGTGCCCTCCTGTAGCCACAGCTCCTTACACAACAGCCTAAGCAGCTTGGACACCAACAGGGCCCGGGCCCAGCACAGGAGCTCCTTCAGAGTGTCCTTCACCACGTGGGGAAGCTGCAGGGTGGCTCCTGGCACAGCAGGAGGAACCTGGGCACGGCACCAGTGCTCCCAGCCCGGGCTTCAGCTGCTTTACACTGCCTTTCCCTCGGGTGGCACAAACAAGGAATGGTTCATTCATGGAGTGGGTTGGGTGGGGAGAGACCTTAAAGATCACCCAGTGCCACCCCCACCATGGGCAGGGACACCTTCCACTGTCCCAGGGTGCTCCAAGCCCCATCCAGCCTGGCCTTGGGCACTGCCACAGCTGCTCTGGGCACCCTGTCTGTTATTCCCAGTGTTTATCAGCACTTCAACACCTGGGAAGTTTCTTTCTGCTCTTTGAACGGCTCAGGAGGAGCTCAGGAGCTGAGACTGTGCAGCTGCTCAGCTCCTGAGCTGCAGGAAGCCACAAATTCCTCATCTGAAAGAGCACCAGGACCTGCAGAAGAAAACCCTCACCCTGCACTCACCCTCCAGGAGCTGGGGAAGCTCCAGAATCCCTGCAAGGATCTCTGTCCCCCCCCAGGGTCCTCACCAGGGCCGGGGACAGAGACCCCCCCCAGCTGTCACATCACCTTCCCCCTCCACCTTCCCCCAAAAACAACCACCCCAAAGCTCAGGGAGACTCACACAAACCCTCTGAGTCACGGAGGAACTCAGCAAAGCTGCTGAATTATTCACTTGGCTGCTGTTTTTAGACTGGAGCCACAGGAAACGTGAACTCCCCAGGAGTGAGCATGGCTGGATGCAGCCCCATCTGAGGAGCCTGAACAGCTCTGCCTGAAGCCCAGGAAGGATAAAAGCCTCTGTAAATAAAAACTTGCACCAAGAGGGAAATACACAGGCAGGTAAAAGAGGAAAGCCAGTAGAAAAAGCTCGAATAGAAGAGCACACCTCAAAGTGTCCTATTTACAAAATGCTACACACAATAAACAGATTTTGGCATGGTTTTGTCAGGTTTTTTGTTTGGATTGGGTGTTTTTTTTTGTGTTTTTCTCCCCCAAATCTCCTCAGGACTCTTCATCCCTTCATCCCCAGCCTGGATTTGTGCTTGGGATTGTCCCAGCCCAGGTGCAGGACCTTGCCCTTGGCCTGGCTGAACCTCCTGAGGCTGGCACAGCCCCAGCTCTCCAGCCTGGCCAGGTCCCTGTGGCTGCCCCATCCCTTCCCTGTGCCTGTGACAGTACCCAGAGCTCGGTGTCACCAGCAGAGTGCCCAGGGTGCCCCAGTCCCACTGCCCCTGGCACTGACAGCACAGCTGGCCAGTGCTGCTCCCACCCCTGACCCTCAGCATCCCCTTGGTCACTGGGCTGCACTCGGACATCCAGCCACTGACCACGACTGAGTGTGGCCATCCAGCCCCTTCCTCACCCCCCGACTGCCCCATCCAGGAAATCCCTGTCTGTCCAGGATGGCATCTGGGACAGAGTCAAACACTTTGCACAACATCCTTGTCCTTGAGGGACAGGTTTTCCAAGCTCTGTCCAGGCAGCAAAGATTCCAATTCCAGCCATCTCCCCCTCCTGCCACTGGAGCAGCTGAGCCAGCACCTTCCCTGCAGGAAGCAGCCCTGGGCAGGCAGCAGGACCCCGCAGATTCTCACCACAGAACAACTCAGGAGGGGTTAGTTTGAGACGTTTATTAGGGAGATTTATTCCACAGCAGTTACAGCTTCACATGGTACAGAGCATTGGATTAAGAATTCAGCATCAGGAGTGAGAGCAGACAGGAGTGGAAGCACAGGGATGTTAGAGCACAGGAAAGGCACAGCATCACCTCCAAGGGCTGGAGGAAAGCAGGGAGAACAGGAAACCTGAGCAGGGAACACTCCTGGGGCTCCCTGCTCGTGGGGCTGCACAAGGACACACACCCTGCACCCAGCTCTCAGGGGATGTTTGCCAGGAGGGACAGCAGATCCAACACTGCACAGATTCCCCATTCCCTGCATCCCCCTGGATCCACTCCCCAGAGCTCGGGGTCAGTCCTGGAGGAACAACCCCCTCAGCCCCACAGCCCAGCTCCCCTCTGCCTACAGCTCCCCTCCACCTGATGGCACTGAAATAACCAGGGACACAGACGTGGGGTGAGGAGATGGGGGTGCAGTGGGATGGATGGTCCATGTTTGCAGCAGGGACAGCAAAACCCTGCGGCTGGAGGGGCTGTCCCTGCTCTGTCCCTGCTCTGTGTCCCTGCTCTGTCCTTGCTCTGTCCCTGCTCTGTGTCCCTGCTCTGTCCCTGCTCTGTCCCTGCTCTGTGTCCCTGCTCTGTCCTTGCTCTGTCCCTGCTCTGTCCCTGCTCTGTGTCCCTGCTCTGCCCCTGCTCTGCCCAGCCCTTCCAGCCCCATCCCACTGACTGCTCCCAAACTCCTCTGCCCACCTCACCTTGGCTACAACTCCCTCCAGCTCAGACTTCAAAGCATTGGTGCCTTTTAATAAAGTAAAGCATCTGTGGGAGTGGGCAAAGTCTCATCCTCAGGTAACCTGAAACTTTCTATAATTCAATCTGGAAATACCTCTCAGTCTTATATTATTTATTCTCTATTTCTAGGACATGAGAGTTAAGCCCACTTAAGGCAAAAGGTGAGAAAGAACAATTGAGGAGCCAAGTTAAAGTGATGCTGCCTTGCTGCAAAAATCACATTTTTAAAAAAAGCTATGAAAAAAATCTTTGAAAAGAAAGCCAAGAATGGAAGAATCTCCTTTTATGGCCACGGACACCAAAAACCCAAAGGAAAGCACAGCATGAAGGACTCACAGGCTGGACCTGACCTCAGGGGTCTTTCCCAACCTGAATGATGCTGTGAGCTGCCCAGGCTGGGAAGGAAGAGGCCACTTTGGGGAGCTGGGAGCCTGCAGGAGATGGAGCTTTCCCAGGAACAACAACCATGGACCTGGAGGAGAAGCCACCAGGGTTCCTGGCTGGGAACTGGCACCACGAGGCGAGGCCTGGAGTGGGGCACAAAGGGATAAACTGGCACCAAAACGGGGAGCAAAGTGCCAGGTCCTGCTGCACATCAGAGCCCAGGCCATGACTCAGCGCTGGCACTGCCACCCTGGGAGCATGTGAGGTCTCACAGGGAACAAACAACACAGCAAGGCTGCCCCTGCCTGGGCAGCTGCCCAAAGCAGCCCCTCTGCTGGGGCTGGCACAGCACTGGCACTGCCCATTCCAGGTGGGAAACCCTCCCCAGAAATCCTGACTGCAGCAGGGTACCAGGGCTGGGCAGCTGCCAGCTACTCCCCTCACCACAAAGAAATACCATTTTTAGGCAAGGGAAGCTCTTACTAGGCTTGTTTTGGGCAGTTCAACCTCAGACTGGATTTGGGTTCAACTGAATCCGTTCCATCAGGTGTTGCAGGCCAAGTACTCTGAGCTACACAAAATTCTCCTCACCCAAAACAGTCCCTCACCTCCAAACGCCCAGGCTGAGCCTGTCTCAGGTAAAATACTGCACTGTCTCTCTAATTATCTCCTCTTTTCATGTTTTGTTTCATCTGTTGATGGAGAAATGAGCACTCTTGTCTTTGGAAAGCTTTGCACCTGTATGGAGCCAGTGGGAATCCCACCAGACGTGCTCCTGTAGCTCTGATTTAGGTTAAAATAGGCCTGTTCCTTCTGGTGTTGCTGGAAATTGTCAGGATTATTCCAGGACAATTTCACAACTCAGTCCTTTCCTTTCCCTCAGTTTTAGAAGGGACAGATTATTTCTCATGGCAGGTAAAATTCCATCCAAGGCTGTCATTCCCCACAGGAAGCCAGAGGTGTGAAGTTTAAAAAAGGCAATTTCCTTTCTCACTTCCAAGGTTTTTGGGAAGGAGTATGACAGCAAAGACACTCCCTAAGGCTTTGCGTTAGGAATTTTGGCAATTGGGGCTGACTGTTTTCCTTCATAATCCCAGTTATGGCAAGTGCTTGGACCCCAAAATCCACCCCTCAGGCACCAGAGATGATGCACCTGTACCTCAGGAAATTTGGTTTTCCCTAATCTGTTTCTCAAATCTACAAAGTGCTGAAACGATCTGAACCCACCCGTTTGGAAGAAAACAAAATTGTTACAGATCAGAACCTCCTGTGAGAGGATTTCAAAGCAGCAGGGATCAAGGCAGGCTCTCTAAAAGGCTGTGGTGAGTGTGGGGACAAGGGGAAGGGAGCTGCAGTCATGATGGACCCATCCACTATGGAAGCACAACTGGAAATTTCAAACCTTCTCTTTATCCAGCACCATGAAAAACGGAGAGAAATTAAATTTAAAGGTGATCAAACCAAAAATGGAGCTGTGGTGGTGATTTCAAACCAGAGGCACAGTGCAGTTCCAAACCAGGGTGCACTTTTGTGCTTACACAGAGAGAGGAAGGTTTCAACAAGCACTGCAGAGCACAGGGAGGAGGAGCAGGATGGAGCCACCCTTTGGCTTCTTCTACAGCCAAGTCCAAGGAGGTAAAGCAAGAGCTCTGTAAAATGCTGCAGGTTTTAGAAGTGTAATGGCAGGTAGAAAAGGACACTGGTCTCGTGTCAGTGGCAGCCCCAGTGTTAGGAGACAGTCTAGGCTTCTAGGAGGAGAAAATAGAAGAGAGGGAAAGAAGTAGGAGAGGGAAAGGGGATGGGGAAGGGGGCAAGAAAGCGCAAGTCATTAGTAAACATCACCATGGAGGCAGCACTGCACAACAGCAAACACTTCATTAGTGCAGCCAGGAGATTTGCCAAAAGCCAGGTTACACACACACACACCAGCTCTGCTCTCAGAGGTGCCTGCAGATCTGTCACCAGCCTGGGCCAGGTCACCACCAGTGCCAGGCACGGGAGAGCAGCACCTCAGGATGCTGCTCACAAGCACAATTTGCACTGACAACAAAGTGATTTCTGTGCCCCAGTCGTGGGTGACAGAATTGCCAGCAGAGTGGCTGGAGGGAAAGCCCAGCTGAGGGAAGTATGAGCATCCAGCAGGGATACTTCCCTAGGGAGCTTCTCACCTGCCAGCAAGAGCATGAACAGCATCTTGGGCAAGAGGCACCCAGATCAAACCGTGTGATCATCCTTGATGGATTTCTCTCCAGAAATTTGGTTGGGTTTCCTTTTTAAATACAGATTTCCTCAGAACTCTAGGCAAATATCCTGCAATGAAGAGTTGCAAATTGAAAATCACACCCGAATTTTTGGTTCTAAACCTGCTGTTGGTTTGACCAAGGCCTCCCTAAGCTTTGCCTGGTGGAGGTGAGCAGTGAGCTGCCTCCCCCAGCAGGGATCACAAAGCACCACTGAATTCCCTGCTCCCCCAATGGCTCAGGAGCTGCTCCAGCTGCTCCATTTGTCCTTTTAAGGAAGAACAGGATTAGCAGCCAGCCTTGCAGGGGATGTGCAGAGCTCCCCTCTGCAGCTCTCAGATTCCCAAAAACAAACCCCACAGGGCCAGGCAGCAGCAGCCACATCGAGCTCAGCGCTGCCAAGGACTGAGCCCCTCACAGGAGCTGCCAGGGTCTCCCTGCCCGAAATCCTGGACCAGACACAGCCCTGCAGCAGAGCTCTAAACACAGCACTGCCAAGGGAAGATAATTCAACACTTGATGGAGGGTTTGGCCCCGAGCTGGAGAGGTTTGGGTCCCTGCCATGTGCTGCACTGAGGGTGTTTGGGAGCGGGCACCGCTGGCCAGGAGTGCCAGGAGCTCAGTCCTGACTGATCCCAACCTCTGCAGACAAACCCCTCACATGTCACAGCTGTGACATGGCTGCAGATAATGCTGCATGTAATAAAACAAGGTCCATTGTCACCTTGTTTTATCTGATGAGTGAAGAAAACCATCCAGCAGTGCTTCCTGTGCTCCAGCCCAAAGAGATCCACATTTGGATTTGCAAACAGATGAACCACCCCTTTTCCTTGGAGTCTGTTTCAGAATCAACTTAAACCTGGCTCTGCTTTTTAAAGCTCTGTCTGTAGCCTTTAACATTGTTTTTTGTAGCAAAAAGCTGGCTTGCTTGAGCATCACCTTCCTCAGTCCTCTCCTGGCTGCTCCATTTCTCTGCACTGGGCTCACATTCCACATCCCTAAGAATCATTTCAGCTTTCAGACCCAGGGAATGGATCCTGCTGAAAACAAAGCCCCAGAACTGGAGGTGATTAGAGCCAGGGATCCAGGCTTTAGGCAGCACCTATCAAATGTGGAACCAGGGTCCAGGCACACCCAGAGCACCAGCTCTGAAACCCCTCAGTGCCTGATGGAAATGGAGCATTTCTCCCTTGTCTCCCATGGAGAACCAGGGACATTGCAAGTATTCCACAAGGAGGGGAGTAGGGGAAAGAGGCCATGAAGGAATTGTGTCATGTAAATCTTCTGTTACTCTGGCAAACCTAATTAAGTTGATGGCTCCTCATCCTGACACGCTGCTCTGCCACTTTGATGTCACTTTTATAGACAGACTTGAGCAAGAGAGAAAAAAAATCAACTCTACCCCACAAAGAGGGAACGTATTAATAAATTAAAAAGCTCCAGACACATAAAAGTATCTTTGATCAAAGTTGTTAACATTTGGTGTGAAGAGTTAAACCTCCACAAAGCAAGAGTGAAGCAAATAACAAAGAATTTTTTAAACACACGCCAGAAGTTCAATACAAAAATCCCGATGCCTTTAATTATTCAGACCACAAATCTGATTGTATTTCTAGCTCCTTTAGTTATAAGTATTAAAAAAGAGAGAGGAAATATCCTTAGGAAGGTTCAGAAGTGTTGTTAATTTCAGTTTATACTGAATTAGAAAAGATGCACAACTTCCTTTTGACCAGATTTCCAATAGCAAATGAAGCACAAAGATCAATTTTTCTATTCCCACCCTCACTAAGGGCAGGAAACTCACTCACACTCTAAACCAAATTCTAACATCCTAAAGAGAATTATAGCAAAGAAGTGTTTTAATTCATCCCCATCTCCCAAATGTTCATCATTATTTCCTGAGCTGTTTTTTCCCTTGGGGCTGCACCTATGGCTTAGGAGGGATGGTAACACTGGGAGCACCCAGACAAGCTCAGCAATGATCTGGAGCTGGAGATCATCACAAGGGAGACCAAAGGAAGTTCTTACCCATGCCAGGATGACAACTGACTCTGGAACATTCCATCCTCAAGAAATGAGAGGTCCCACAGTCAAAGTCCTCAGGACAGAGGGGAACAGATGGGCTGGAGTTTGGTAGGAACCCCAATTCCAGCCAGAAAGCCTCGAGGGGAAGGGAAGCAGTGTTCACATTAACTGTGACTAAGAGAGGACCAGCCTCAGCACTTCAGCCTGACTGGAAAGGTCAGTTCTTTTCCAGGTTCTGAAATACTGATCCAGTTCCACCACAAGCTTCTGGCAGTCAGAACTATCCTGATGCTATGGGAAAAGGCTCCAAAGGCTCCATGTCACCTGTGCCACTGCTGGAGCAGGTGTGGGGACATGTCCATGGAAGGGGAGGCTGGGGTGGAAGGACACAGCCGGGTCACAGCAGAATAAAAACTGCTCCAGAGGATGGGGGACGTGGGAAAACATCACTGTGGGTCTCAGGGAACAGGAGAAGTCACAGGACAGGGGACAGTTCACCTGGGGATGTCATGGGCTCTCTACAAAGCCAGTTTTATCAGCTGCCTTCCCAGCACTGCCCACGGATAAACAGCACATCTCCAGAACAAGGCTTTACCCAAAGAAGCCGTTCAAACTCCAAAATAAATGCAGCTCTATTTTGTTGCAAATTCCTTGAACAGCTCATTAAACCCAACCCCAGCCCCTGGGAGGAGTGAGGACTCCAGAGCAGATGGATTTGGGCCCAGGGCAGCTCTGCTGTGGCAGGCTGTGCCCCCTGGGCACACAGGACGTACCTGTGCCATGGTCCTGCAGCCCGTGGTCACCGTTCTCCACCACCATGGGCCCCGAGGCTGAAGAATCTGCAAGAAATCAAAGCAAGGGTTAACACTGCATGGAATTAATCTCAATCCAGACCTTCAAAACAACACTGTGAAACTGTGGAATCATTGAGGTTGGAAAAGAGCTCCAAGACTGAGTCCAAGCTGTGACTGATCCCCACCTTGTCACCCAACTGGTGATCCTAAAACTAACAAAACAAATCATCCATTTCAGCCTTGGGAGCACTCACAGAATCCCAAGATCACTGAGGCTGGAAAAGCCTTCTGGGATCACTGAGTCCACCCTGTGACTGATCCCCACCTTGTCCCCAGCCCAGAGCACTGAGTGCCATCTCCAGGCCTTCCTGGGACACCTCCAGGGACAGGGACTCCAAACCTCCCTGGGCAGCCCCTGCCAAGGCCTGAGCACCCTTTCCATGGGAAAATTCCTCCTGAAACACCACACATTGCTAAAGCAGGGATCAGGGGAGATTTAGAGGAGGGTGATTAGAGTGGAAGATCACCAATTCCAAAAAATCCTTATCACTGTGAGATTTAGTCCATCTCGCTCATACATTCTCAGCTAAAATTTTAACCAGCACCAGCAGTTACACACTGAACTTGGGAAACCTGGCAGGACAAGGGGAACAGTTTGAAGCTGTAGGAGGGTCTATTTAGATTAGATAAAAGAAGTTTTATACAATGAGGGTGGGCAGGCCCTGGTACAGGGTGCCCAGAGCAGCTGTGGCTGCCCCTGGATCCCTGGCAGTGCCCAAGGCCAGGTTGGACATTGGGGCTTGGAGCAGCCTGGGACAGTGGGAGGTGTCCCTGCCCATGGCAGGGGTGGCACTGGATGAACTTTAGGGTTCCCTCCAACCCAAACCAGTCTGGATCCTGTGATTTTATGACCCCGAGCAGTTTTAGTGAAGCAGAACAAGCAGCACCAGCTCCTCCCCAGGCCCTCAGTTCTGCTGACAGTGACGAAATGCTCATTTTATAAATAATGAAAGTCCCACCCAAAGAGACACACACTCAGTCACCTGGAGCTGCTGCTGGCCCCTCCTGAGCCCCAGTTTTATAACAGAGCCACGTTACCAGGCTCCTTCAGACACGGCTCTTCAGGGCTCAGCAAAAGGAAAAGCCTTTCCAGCTACATCAGTGCTCATCCTGGTGCTTAACAAGAATCCCACATGAACTTGCCAGTTGATAGAAAAGCACACTCCTCCATCCTCCTGGAGGAGCTGGGAACACCACAGGGATCCCTGGACCTGCTCCCCAGCAGTTCCACCCCCAGCTCCCTCTGCCAGGCTGTAGCAGGGCTACTGGAACAGGGGAATGGTCTGAGCAATAATGGGGGAGGTCCTGGCAGCCCTGGGCTCCCTGAGCAGCTCAGGCAGGGAGAAATTTGGCTCAGTTTGGTTTAACCTACACTGAGTCCCAGCTGCCCAGAGGCACACGAGGGTAACAGGGACATGCAGTGAGATCCCTGAGGAATTCCATGCAGGAGCTGCACAGGCCCTGCTGAACCCCCCAGGAAACAGGGAGAGAACTCAGCCCAGAGCAGGAGCTACAGCTTCAGTCCTGTGGAATCCTGGAATGTCCTGAGTGGGAAGGAACCCACAGGAATCATCCAAGCCCAGCTCCTGGCCCTGCACAGGACAGCACCAAGATTCCCTCTCACATCCTCATGATCCTGCTTTCATTTCATCCAGAGCTGCTCCTTACACCTTGCACAGGCAGTTGAGCTGCTGGGATGTTTCACAGTCTGGTCCATCTGCAGTTCTGGACATCAGGAGGAATTTCTCCACGGAAAGAGTGGTCAGGCAATGGAAGGGGCTGCCCAGGGAGGGTTGGAGGTGTCCCAGGAAGGCCTGGATGTGGCACTCAGTGCTCTGCACTGGGGACAAGGTGGGGACTTGGCACAGCTTGGCCTCGATGATCCTGGAGGGCTTTTCCAGCCTCAGTGACTCTGATGCCACCACCTTTATTGATGCATCAAACCAGGACTCAACTTGACCACAAACGTGGCTGAAGGGGTCCAAAGTGAGTTCCCAAAGGAGCAGAAGGATCAGAAATGCCACAGATCTCCTTGGGAAGGATGGAGAGCAGGTAAAATGGTTCACTTTACAGTTTTAGCTTTTTGGGAAGACAAGCTTCCAGAAAAACCAGGTCAAATCACACCAACCCCAGCCAGCACGAGTGGTTGTTATTTTTAAGTCTCTGAAGGTCAGTGCCTTTGGAGCAAATCAATGTGAGCTTGGTTTGCTGCAGCCCCAGTGTGAAAGCACCCAGCAACCTGCCCAGGGCCAGGGCTCCTCCCCTCATATTCTAAATTGCATAAACCCAAAACCATGTCAAGATGTTGTAACTACCTAATCCTCATCAGAATCACAAGATAGTATTTGCATCTGGCCCGTGGATCAAAGGATTGTTTTTATATAAACAAATTTAAGGCAGCACTGGCTAAACCTGGATAATCTGGAGCAAATGGGCAGTGCCAACATAAACCCCTAATCCCAGCGGGACCCGACAGCGCAGGGGACACGGCCACGGCCAGCACGTCCCCAGCACGGCACCTGCAGCCTGCTCCAGGGCAGGGAGGGCACACCCAGGGGCACACAGGGCTCTGGGCAGCCCAGCTGGGCGGGAGGTGGGGACAGGAGTCCTTGTGCAGGTTTTGTCACAGGCTGGGAATCACACGCTGTGAGACGCTGATATTGGAGAGGAAAATGGGAACAGAAACGCTGATGGACAGAGGCTGAACCAGCTGGGGACTCCCAAACACAGGGCTTCATCTCCTTCAGTTCATTCATTTAAATGTTCTGCCTCAAAATCACCTGCAGAGCTGCCCCAGCCCTGGGGCCAACAGCACAAGGACCTGGAGCTGCTGCAGAGATCCAGAGGAGGCCCCGGAGCTGCTCCAGGGCTGGAGCCCCTCTGCTCTGGAGCCAGGCTGGGAGAGCTGGGAATGTTCCCCTGGAGAGGAGAAGGATCCAGGGAGAGCTCAGAGCCCCTTGCAGAGCCTAAAGGGGCTCCAGGAGAGCTGGAGAGGGACTGGGGACAAGGGATGGAGGGACAGGACACAGGGAATGGCTTTAAACTGAAAGAGGGAAGATTTGGATGGGATCTTGGGAAGGAATTCCTGGCTGGGAGGGTGGAGAGGCCCTGGTCTGGAATTCCCAGATTTGCTGTGGCTGCCCCTGGATCCCTGGCAGTGCCCAAGGCCAGGCTGGACATTGGGGCTGGGAGCAGCCTGGGACAGTGGGAGGTGTCCCTGCCATGGCAAGTCCCTTCCATCCCAAACCCATTGGGGATTCTCTGATGTAACAACTGTGGGGCAGGAATGGGGCTGGACAGACTCTGAGAAGGAAAAGACTGAATGTCTCACTTGAGATAAAATGCAAATATCATCATCTGCTGATTTATCTTCGATCCCTCTGAAACTCTGGGGTGTGTGGAACCTCCTCCATCTCCACTTTCATACGTGACCAAGTGCCTAAATTCCCTTTGGCTACAGCAAATCCTGCTGCAAGAAAGGCACTTACTCCTCATGTGGGAAGGGAGGGAAAAGCAAAAGCAAACGTGCTTTGGCCTCGGGTTGCAGCCCTGGAGCCGCGGGGAGGGAGGGCAGCGGCGTCCGCAGCGCCAGCAGAGCCATCTCGTGGTGACACCTCTGCTCCCCACGGCCCCAGAGCCACTGCTGGCACTGATCAATCCAACCAACCCCATCCCTCCCAGCCGGGCAGGCTTTGAGCCCTGCAGGGTTTAATCCCATGGGAATGAGGCCCCACGGAACCACTCCCTCACTGCCCGACTCCCCGTGGGGAGGGGAATGCAGGGGAGTAAAGCCCAGGGCTCAGGGACAGCTTAAGAAATGAAATAAAATAAAATAATAGAATTATAATAATCAAAAGAGAGAGAGAGGAATTGTTTAGTCTGGAGCAGAGGAGGCTCAGGGGGGACCCTGTGGCTCTGCACAGCTCCCTGACAGGAGGGGACAGACAGAGGGGGCCGGGCTCTGCTCCAGGGAACAGGGACAGAACAGGGGGAAACGGCCTCAGGCTGTGCCAGGGGCTGGATATCAGGGTGGATATTGGGAACAATTCCTCCTGGAAAGGGCTCTCCAACCCTGGCACCACTGTCCAGGGCAGGGGTGGAGTCCCCATCCCTGAAGGGATTTCAAAGCCCTGTGGATGTGGCACCTGGGGACATGGTCAGGGGTGGCCTTGGCAGTGCTGGGGGATGGTTGGATTCGATGGGCTCTGAGGGCTTTTCCAGCCTCAGCAATTCCTGGATTCTATGAATGAAACCCAAGAGGGACCAGTGATGCCCAATCCCCTGGGTCACCAGGCACTGACCAGTGTCCAGCCTGTCCCCAGCAGGGCCTGGCAGATCCCAGCTAAGTCTCCCCAGTTTACACTGGGCAGGATGCTCTGTGCTGTGGGATATCCCCCTGGCCAGGTGGGATCAGCTGTGCTGGCCATGTCCCCACCCTCCTGAGCCCTGCTCCCTGCCTGAGCCTGGGAAATCACAGTCCTGGATCCAGAGGGGGCTCAGGAACAACCCAAGCACCCGAGTGCTATCAGCACCATCCTCACACCTCATTCCAAACACAGCACTGCCCCAGGCACCAAGGGGAAAATTAACTCCTGCCCTGCCCATATCCGGACAATCCCCCCAAAAAAACCTGTGTTCAAGGTTAAAACTCAGCAAGGAGTTTGTGAGCACTGCAAGAATGTAAAACACAGGGGCTGAGCACGAGGCCCATCAGCACAGAGCTGCCCTTTGGTCTGTGCTCACAATCCCTCACCAGGAACACAACTCCTCACCAATAACCATCACTGGTCCTCACTACAACTCAAACACTCCCCAGGAGCTCTGCTGCAACTCATTAAACCCCAGGGTTTTCCTGCCCCTTGGAATGTGCTCCCACCCAAAATCCCTTCCTTCACCCCATCACAGGACTTTGCCTGGAAGCTCCAGAGCATCCTGAAAGCCTTGGAATTGTAAGGAAAGCCTTGAACTGTAAGGAAAGGCAGCTGCAAGCAGGCAGCACACACCCCAAGCCATCCCTTGGTGTTATGTAAGGCCCACAAGGTCATAAGAGGATTATCCCAGAATTTGCCAAATTACCATGTCCAGCCAGGTGTGAGGAAAAGTAAACCCCTTTCTCCCTGGTATTTTAGAAGTTAACCATTATTAAAGCTTTATTCTAGGACAGATCTGTAGGTGATCAAACAACTGCTCATCACATGTCCCTGCTCTTCTCCAACCCTCTGTACTCACCCAGCCCCACGCTGGAGCCCAGCTCAAAGTTAAACTCACCTAATCTGGCTCCTGGGTTTAGGAAAAAAGTGAAAGAAAACCCTGGAGCAGAGTTGGAGCAGCTAAAGCCTGACAGGATGGAGGATTAAACCTCTTCTGACTGGGGAGAGACAATGTCAGGAGCACAGACCGTGGTGTCAGAACACATTTGTGCCTTTTAACATAAATAGATGAACAAATGGAGGCTGAAAAGCCTGAGCTCTGCAGGCTGCTCCTCTCCCTCAGGAAAACCAGGCTGCTTGGAGCCAGGGACATGGAACTCTTGCTGCTGCTCCCCAAAAACTTGCTGTTGCACTCAAATGTGGAACTACAGCACCAAGACCCCCTCAGGACCCTGTTAATCTCACCCGGGGCTCATTGATTCTGGAGCCTCAGTAAATGAAGCACATTCAGCTTTAGTATCTTTTTAAACAGTTATAAATATCAAATAAACCTCATAGAAGGAACAGGTTTCCTCAGCACTTTAGGGGAAAACAGGTAAGAGGAATGAAGACATTCCAGGATCAAACCCTAAGCCTGGTCTGACCCTGTTTTAGGCTTCAGTCCTTCCCTGCTGGCACAAGGTGGGAAAGCTGAATAACTCCACTCAGGGCAGCTTCTCCATTTCTTTACTCAGGGTCTCGTTTGCATCTTGCCAAAGATTTAGATAAATCTCCTGACTGCTCTCCAGCTCTCCCAAAAAAGGGAAAAACCAATCTCCAAAGCAAGGAGAAGAAACTGCATCTCCCCCTTGCCATGTAGGAGGGAAATGAATTCTGTGCAAGCAACCCCATGATGGGGTGTGCAGAGAGGGGAGGGGAGGGGGTTGGAAAAGCCAGGAGATCCCAAAATCCCTGAATTCCTGAGGCTGAAAAAGCCCTCCAAGGTCACAGAGTTCAAGCTGTGCCCAGTGCCCACCTTGTCCCCAGCCCAGAGCCCTGAGTGCCACCTCCAGGAATTCCTTGGACACCTCCAGGGATGGGGACTCCAAACCCCCATGGGCAGCCCCTGCCAATGTATAACAACCCTTTCCATGAAGGAATTCCTCCTGAAATTCCACTTCTTTCCCCTAAATATTTCTGCCTGAGCTGTGCACACAGGAGCCAGCCTTCCTCTCTCACAGAGTTTTAATTAGTGAGCAAACCCAAAAGGCCTCGTTTCCCCCACTCCCAAGAACCTGGAGTTATGTGAAATAATGAGCTGGGATGGGAATGTCCAGGGATACAGGGCTGGGAGGACACACTTAAGGGACTTGTGTTTTAAACCAATATTGTGTAATGATTTTAGCACTGAGAAATCCTGGTGCTGAGGTGGTTTAGGATCTGCAGCTTCTGCAACAAAGGATTGCTTTAAAATATGCTCACATCAAACACAAAGGGTTAACAAGCCCTCGTGTTTCCCTGCTCCAGCCACCTCTGCAATGCTAAAATATAAATGAAATAAATAATACACATCTGAATTGCCCAAAGTTCCAAGTTTTATAATAATCTCTTTGCCCATTCCCATCCTTCCTGCTCGTTTGGTGCCATTTAATAACTGTGCCAGCATGGAAAATTCAAAGTTGTATTTTCTGTATTACAAGTCACCTGAGGCACTTCTAAATAAAGTAAATAAATGCCTTTAATAGATCAGAGTTCCCCATTCTGTGGTCCTGCAGGTTCTGTTTGTTCTGAGCAATCACATCTCACCTTCCTCAATACTGATGAGCAGCAGGATTAAAGCAACAAAAGAAAACTTCTGAAGGAGATCATCAGGTTACCAAAGGCTTTCCTCTTCTGCACAGCACAGATCAAGGCCACAAAACAAATAAAATCATCAAGGCACTGCTGGTCCCAGGTGAATTCCCTCTTGGGCAGGGAGGGAACAGCACACAAGCAAAGGGAGCAATAATTTACATTGCTCACTGGGAAAGAAACCCATTGGATGACCCCCAAATCTTACTCTTTTCATACAGGGAAGCATCTGTTTAAAACTTTCCTCTTCCTAAGGAATTTCTGATAAAGCTCTTAACACAAATAAATTGGTGAGGTTCCAGCTCAAACTGCTGGGGCACTTCTGGGGTCCCCAGGTCTAGGACAGACCCTGAGGGGCTGGAGTGTGGCCAGGGAAGGGAACAAAGCTGGGGAGGGGGCTGGAACATCAGGAGAGGCTGAGGGAGAGGGGAAAGAGGCTCAGTCTGGAGCAGAGGAGGCTCAGGGGGGACCTTGTGGCTCTGCACAAGTCCCTGACAGGAGGGGGCTCAGGGGGGGTCGGGCTCTGCTCCCAGGGAACAGGGACAGGAGGAGAGGGAACGGCCTCAGGCTGGGCCGGGGCAGGCTCAGGGTGGATATTGGAAATGCTTTCTCCCCAGAACTGTTGTCCAGCCCTGGCACAGCTNAGCCCTGGCACAGCTGCTCAGGGCAGGGGTGGAATCCCCATTGCTGGAGGGATTTCAAAGCCCTGTGGATGTGGCACTTGGGACATGGTCAGTGATGGCCTTTGGCAGTGGTGGGGGAGCTGCTGGATCTGATGATCTCAAAGATCTTTTCCAACCTTAATGATTCCATGATTCTAAATATTAACTGGGAAGTGTTCATCAGCAGCAGAGACAGCAGCAGGTTTTGGTACCATGCACACAACCAGCACATCCATGCAGCAAGAAACGCAAGTAAATAAAGCCTTGGGTCAGAACCATGGGATTTAGCTGTTACACATTTGGGAGTGAGGCTCCCAGACAGATGATGGGGATTCCCATCTGCTGACCTCACCAGCAGCAGCTCATCATCCCCCTTTATTCCTTGGATCTGCCATCCCCCAGAGTAGTGGCTCCCTGCACAGCTCTGATATTTTGGGACACTGGTTGTGGAGCATGGCAGCCACAAAATTTGTGCTTTCTCTGAGAGCCCCAAAAGCACCCAACCCCAAATATTCATGTGAAGCAGAGCCTCCCCTGTGGCCCAGCAGGGAGAGGTTGTTTTACAGGCTGAAGGAGCGAAGGGCAAAAAGGTTTGACAACAATAGAAAGGGTTTGATCTCAATCTTGGCTTTTGAAATAAATGGTTCAGCCTGAGGCCAGCCCCAGAGGCAGCCCTGGCTCAGCAGTGTCACAGTGAGCACAGGTGTCCCCTGATGTTTCAGTGGCAGGTTTGGGGACACTTGGGGGACACTTACGTTCCACGGGAATGCCGTCGGCGTGGCCTTTGCTTTTGGGCTCCTGGCTGCCAGGCTTTGCCTCGTCCTCATCATCCAGCAGGGGCACGTAGTCTGTCTTATCCACTGTCTCTCCCACCACGTCATCGAATTTCTCAGCCTCCAGGGTGGCAATGAAGTCCCTCTTCACCTCCTCCTCGATGTCGTGGGGCGGCTCCGTGAGAGCGTCGGCCAGGCTGAGGTTGTGCTCCAGGTCAGCCATGCCTGAGCGCCTCTGCACCTGCAGCCACGGCCAGGGACACAAGGACACATTTCAGCAGCCACCTCCAAACCTCACCCACTTGGGTGCTGACCACCCCGTGCCCCCTGTGCCTTCACACCACAAAAAAAGGTTTGTTTAGGGCTCAGTAATTCCCAGATGTTTCTAACCACCCTCCCCACCAGAACAGAAATAAACCGGGATCATCTAAAGCGGGTTTAGCTCATGGATGTGGTATTTTGTGGGGTCTTTTATCAGAACCTTAAATAAAAAAATGTAAAAATTAACACCCAGTACCTGGCCAGGGTAGCCATGGTGTGACATTGACTCCTGCCCTGCCCCAGATCTGGAGTTAATTACACCCCTCAGCAGCACAAAGATAAATGACGCAAGAGAATTTAGTGCTGGGCTTGACTCCACCCAGCCTCCCCTATGGAGATTAGGATTTTACATAATCTCTGATGTATACTTCAGTGCTGCTCCTGATCCCTCCCAGAGGGTCCTGCAGCGTGTTCATGTCCTCAGCAAACCTTGCTAATCCCAGCCAACCCCCTCCAGCCCTGGGATTTGGGAGGGAAAGTGACGTTTTCATAATGCTTGCATGAAAAAAAAATAGAGTAAAATGCACACGTAGGCATTATAGCCACAGCTATGAACTGGAAACGGAGGAGAAGCAATCACCAGTTATCCCTCCCTGATTTGCATCTCTCTGCTCAATTTCATTCCTGGCACCAAGCTCAAAATGCACCTGAACTGACTCATCTCAAAGCTCCAGGCTGGCACAACGCACACCCATCACCAATTCTTTACTTTTCCACCTTTCAGCCTTTGGGAACAAGAACCAACACAAATTGCTTGGAACGTACAGAATTGCTTTGTCCCAGTCCCCTCTCCAGCTCTCCTGGAGCCCCTGGAAGAGGCTCTGAGGTGTCCCTGGATTCTCCCTTCTCCAGGTGAACATTCCCAGCTCTCCCAGCCTGGCTCCAGGCTCTCCCCAGGAGAATGAGGAGCTGCTGACACAGAGCTGCAGCCACAGCCCCAGGAACACAAGGGACACTTGTGTGTGCTGGGTCAGGAGGGGTGACCCGAGTGGCCACTGAGCAGCAGCCCAGGGTCGCTGCCTTCCATGGGCTGGCAGAACACAGATCCTCTTGTTCCCAAAACACAAAGGCTCCTACTCCTTGAACTCCAGGAAATTCTGTGTCAGCACTGCAGGGCCACCCCGTACCTACAGGCTGCAGCCTCTGGAAGGCAATGCCTCACATTCCTCAGGAACAATGCTGTCCCACTGAGAGTGGTGTTTCTGTCCTTCCAGGCAAGGGTATTATGGAAACGAATTCAGTTCAAGCTCTTCTGTTTTATTCTTTGAACAATAAAAGGTCAGGCTTGCAGGCAGACCACACTTCAGGCAGAAACTGCAGCTCTTGGTGGTTTAGATAAAGGCCCTGAATCACAGCTTGGAAAACCAGAGGTGAAAAGTTTGGAGCTCTTCACCCTCTGTGCAGGGTCACAGTGAAATGAATTACGGTTGGTACAAAAAAAAAATTTATATTTCAGTGAAAGAGTCTTATCAAAAAGGCTTCTTTCAGAGCCCCTGACTATTTTAAGAGAAACCATCATGCAGATGTGCACACAACTGGCTGCATCACCCTGTAGGGAGGTCCAGCACTTCCACAAGTTTTATCCCTGCACTGACCAGCCTCCTTCAAGGAACAAATGGGGCTCACAAAGAGCCAATTTTTCAGCCATGTCCTCCTTTGCTTTCAACTCCCAAGTGAACTGAAGGCTTTAGGTCAGTGAGCCTCAATGTGCAGCGATGAACATTCAATCATCTTCTTCTGAAAATGTCATTTAGCATCAGAAAGAAAAACAATATTTAAATTTCACAGAGTGACTGAGGGGGAAAAGGTCTTTGAGTCCATCGAGTCCAAGTGTCCCCCAGCACTGCCAAGGCCACCCCTGACCATGTCCCCAAGTGCCACATCCACATGGCTTTTAAATCCCTCCAGGGATGGGGACTCCTCCCTGCCCTGAGCAGCTGGGCCAGGGTCAAACAACCCTTCTGGGGAAGGAATTGTTCCCAATATCCAACCTGAGCCTCCCTGGCACAGCTGGAAGCTGTTCCCTCTTGTCCTGTCCCTGTTCCCTGGGAGCAGAGCCCGATGTGGAGCCTGCTGCACACCAAGGAATTGCTGCCATAAAATATGTGTAATATTTGGGGGTTTGTGGCACTGGCAGTGCTGCTGTTTCAGGCCTGCACAGGAATTAGGGCACAGGAGTGATCTACTTTCTGGGGAAAAATACTAATGAGGTTATGCAGCCTTATCAGCAGGACATTTCCTTGTCCATATTTAGCTAAATAGGGAACGTAGAAAGCATGTACAAAAATAAAGCAGTGTAACTAAGAAAAGCCATTTCCAACCCAGCTCTGGTGTCTGAGACACACAGGAGCACCTGGCACAAACTGCAGGGATCCCTCCTGAGCCCAGGTGGGCTCCAAGGACAGTCACAGCACCCCTGGGAATTCCTCCCCTTCCCTCTCTGGTGTTAGAGCAGCCAAATGACACCAATTCCCAGATTCCCAGGGCTTGGCTGCTAACTGAGGCAAAAGGAAAATGAGGATATTGCAGGGATTGTGCCCAAGGGTAGAGAGCAAATCCTGGAGCATATTCCTGTGTTGAGCAGCTCAGAGAGACAGATGCTTCCTACCCCCTTTCCATTCCTATGGAACAGAGCTGGCTGGGAAGCATTAAAGAAACCTCAGCAAGATGCACCTTAATCCCCTGCCTCCACAGCTCTGCAAATGAGACATTGACACAGCACAGGGAAGAGGAATTCTGACATTAACCTTGGGATGAAAGGGAGAAACTGAGCAGTGACTGAGGTTTCTGAAGGCAGAGGTTTAAAAATGCACTGAAATTCCTTCCTGGAAAGGGTGGTCAGGCACTGGGACTGCCCAGAGAGGTTTGGAGTGCCCATCCCTGGAGGTGTCCAAGGAATTCCTGGAGGTGGCACTCAGGGCTCTGGGCTGGGGCCAAGGTGGGGATCAGCTTGGACTCAGTGGGCTGGGAGGGTTTTCCAGCCTCAGGGATTCAGGGATTCAGCAGCTGCTGAGGTGCCCGTGGTTGGTAAATCAGCAGAGGGAGTGGAGCAGCCGTGGGTGACACCAACCTGACTGCAGGTTTGGATCCAGGATCAACTCCAAGGCCAGCCCAGCCCTCCCTGACGGCTCCAGTGGGAGGAGATGGCTCCAAGGAAAGGTGTGGAAGGAGCAGGGAGCAGCCCTGCCAGTGCCACAGTGACAGCTGCACCACAGACAGGGAGAAGGGCTTTCCTGGAGCCTCACATTCCAGGAAATCTTCAAATTACCCCAAAGCAAATCAATCATGTTCCTTTAATTCACACATTATTTTTACACAGGAGGATTGTTTAGATCTCTCCTGTTCCAGGCACAGCTGATCTGTTACACTCAGGCTTTGCCCCATCTGTTCTTCTCCAGGCTCAGAATCCCTGTGTACTCAGTGAGTAACCTGGGTGTTGGGATAAATAAAATCCATCTCTCCTCAGCTCATCTGCAAGGTTCAGCAGGGTTATTTTAATCCCTTACCCACATCACAGACCCCCATCCTGGTGTCTTGTTCCAAAGAGTTCCAAACATTCACTGGATTTTAGTTGTGGATGCCCCATCCCTGGAAGTGTCCCAGAAGAGTCTGGGTTGGATTGGGTTGGAACCTCATCCAGTGTCACCCCTGCCAAGGCAGGGACACCTTCCACTGTCCCAGGGTGCTCCCAGCCCTGTCCAGCCTGGCCTTGGACACTGCCAGGGATCCAGGGGCATCAACAACTTCTCTTCAGCCACTTCCTTGCCCAGATTTTACTCTAAGTGACCCCCTGGAACCACTTCCCAGAGCCACCCTCTGGAAAGGGAGGCAAATCAAAACCTGCATGAGCCACAGCCTGCAGCCTCCCATCCAGGGAAGAGTGGAATTTATTTCCTGAACTTTGTGCTTCCATTTTGCAGCTCCCCTGACTGCTCTGTTGTGTTCCTGCCTCCGGGCACGCACAGGCTTGGAATTTCAAGTTATGATCAGTCTGACCCAGATTTTGTCTGTCTCGTCTGGAGACAGAGAAAGAGGAGAGCAGGCACAGGGATGCTGCCCAAAAAACCCCAAACCTGAAAGCCTGTGAAGTGTCCAAACAGAATCCTGCTCAATGTGGGAAGCTGCCTTCCCTCCCTGGGATTTCTAGCAGAGGGAATGCAGGTTTTCCCAGAGCAGCACACCCAGGTAGCTCAGAGGCCTGCAGTGACAGTGACACAGCATTCCAGCCCCTCCAGAGCCCTGCCAGGCTCCTGCAGCAATCCACAGCTCCATCCTGCCCCAAATGGACTCAGCCTCTGGCCCAGCAGCCTTCCTGCCAGACAGGGAAGGGAACTCTGCCCCATCCAGGAGGAGCAGTCAGGGAACACTTCCTCACTGTTGCAGCTTTGAAGGAGACTCTGATGCCCGGATTTATGAGAAGCACATCCATTATCCCATCAGATCCACTTGCTCCTTTAAAATTAGCTCCTAACTCCATCCCAAATGAAATGCCTTGCTGGGAGAAACAGGGACAGCCCGGTCATAATTCCCATTTCTCCTGGCTAAGTCAGCTTGCTTTTCTTAGCTGGAGCTGTTGGGAGCACTGGGCCGTGGCTGCTGAGGTGTGAGGAAACAGGAGAGCACAGATCTGCTAAGTCATCCTCCTTCCCAGAGTCCTGGAATCCATGGAAAGATTCCTGCATCCATCCTTCCAACCAAAGGAGAGGACACAGCGAGCAATCCGAGCTGCTGACGTTCCTCACATTCCATGGCTGGGCACAAAAATCTATGACCCAACTGAAGTTTTTATGATTTTTTTTTTGGCACAGTCTAAGCCAATGGGATTCACTTATTTATTGTTTTAAAGTTAAACACAGCGAGAGCTCTGCTTTGTGGCTGTTTCTGGAGTCACAGGAAAACCCCACAAATCACCAGAAGCTTCTCAGAGGCACAGAGATGGAGAGGTTGAGAGATCTTTAATAAAATCTTTCCAACACTTAAAATCACACTCAGCTCAACTGCTGGAAAATCCAGCCTCAGAATGGGTGTCCTGGATTCCAGAATTAATTCAGGAATCAGTTCCCCAGGGACTCCCTGATGTGCAGGTGCCTCCCCCTGGCAGAGGGAAGGTGTCCAGTTCTTTGGGATGTTCCAGACCTGCTGCTCCAGCCCAAGCACCCCCTGGCACCATCAAACCAGGATTAATCAGGAGAGTCCAGATATTTCCATTGCAAAATCAAACCAAATTTCAGCTTGGAGGTGCTGTTGAAACCAGAGTGAGCTGGCAGCTTCCTCAGGGCTCCTGGGAGAGCAGACAGGGAGGCAGCACATCAAATATTCCTGATTTCTAGGGCACGTTTGGACTTCCAGCAAATCAGGATTTCAGGGGGAGTCACATTCTCCTTCAGACAATCCATAAATGCAGCAAGAGATTTTCCAGCTGTTATTTATAGGGTATAAGTGATTGCTGCCCTCCTGTGTGAGGGACAAGGGACAGGGCAGGACCAGAGGAGGCAGATTTGGGGACAAAGAGAGCAGGTTTGGGGCATTTGATGATTTTGAGCTTCAACTCCTAAAACAGACACAGTACTTCAGAATTGTTTCCCTTCTCAGCACAAACTCCCTGAACCTTCTGGCTCACTTTAATCACTCAGAATACATTCAGTCAGCCCCAGAGCCTCCAAGCTGCTACAGAAAACAAGCCAGAAACGCACAAGTAAAGGGAAAATAGTTCCTATTATTGCCTCCATGAGGGAACACAAAGACAACACAGGTATTTCCACTCAGGAATCCCAGATCCCCCTTTCCAGGGCCTAAAGGGGCTCCAGGAGAGCTGGAGAGGGACTGGGGACTAGGCATGGAGGGACAGGACACAGGGAATGGCTTCCCAGTTAATTTAGATGGGATATTGGGAAGGAATTCCTGGCTGGGAGGGTGGGCAGGCCCTGGCACAGGGTGCCCAGAGAGGCTGTGGCTGCCCCTGGATCCCTGGCAGTGTCCCAGGCCAGGCTGGACATTGGGGTTTGGAGCAGCCTGGGACAGTGGGAGGTGTCCCTGCCATGGCAGGGGTGGCACTGGATGATCCTCAAAGCTCTTTCCAACCCAGTCTGGGATTCCAGGACTGTAACCAAGAATTAGCCCTGAAGGCTTCATGCAGATCTCAGTCACTTCCACAATCCCTTTATGGCCACACACCAGACAATAAACAGGAAGTTTTCAGTTCTCACTTACGATGGGTTCAATGAAGTTTCAGCATGACCCCAAAGCCGAGGCAGAACTTCAGCCCTGATTGCTTCCTCCTGTCACTGTCTGCTCCCAGGCACTTCCCCTTCCATGGCTGGAACCTCCCTCCTTCCACATCCTGGGGCAGAACAACCTCTGCCTCAGCCTCAGGCTGCTGCTCCCACCTGGGCCATCCCAGAGGGGGGAAATCTGACACTCCTCAAGGGTCTCCATCCATCTGTAGGGTTTCATTCCTTAGGGAATGAGCCATTTCTCTGTTTCAAGCATTACTTTTGCTGTTATTGGTATTGCAAATAAACCCAGCTTGCTGCATCCAAGTCCTTAATGATGATTTCTGCTCCATAATCAGAAACATTTTCATCAGCTCCATTTCCCTTAGGAAAGCACTGATAAAGCCAACGAGCTGTGCCTTCCCCATCATCAATTATTGAGATGCCATGTGAATTAGCAGAGGCAGGCAGCAGACAGTCTCCCAGCATTCCTGCCTCCTTGGGAATGTTAAAAATATTCTCACTCCATTTCTGGAGATTTGGGAAAATTTCTATTTTCTTCCTGCCTTGCAGCCACTCGTTTGGAGAGCTTTCACTTCATGGAATGATAAAGTCTCCATGGATAACCAGGCAGAAATCCCACAGCAGCCAAAGGCAAGTTGTAAAACAAGCTTCTCTCTCCACGTGTGCAGCTCCTACTCCCTGTCAGCTCAAAAGCCATAACTGATGGTGGCCTGAAGGCTGCCAGGCCAGCATTTCCCACCTGCTCTTTGTAGATGTGGGTATTCACTAATATTAAAATTATTAGTGCTTGATTTTAAAAAAAAAAAAGGAATTTTTTTTTTCTTTTAACGTAAAGGGACTTTAGGTAAAGTGCAGGACCAGAAAGGCATCCAAGGGAGGCAACAGCAACCAGGATGACTCGAGGCTTCCTGAGTTAAACTGTGGTTTAGTTTAGTCAAAGGTTGGACTTGGAGATCTTGGGGGTCTTTTTCAACCTTCAAGATCCTGTGAAACTGCAGAGTGCATCTGAGGAACATCACACAATCCATGTGCTGCATGCAGGAAAAGCTCCCAACACCAATAAAAGCAGAACTGGAGCTGCAAGGCTGCTGCAGGAACTACCATCAAACCCTGAGAGAGCAGTGCAGATTCCCAGCTGGAACAGCCCCACCACGACAGGGCTGCTCCAGGACACAGATCCTGCTCCAGGAGGATGCTTCCCAAGGAACTCAGCCTTACCCCACAGGGATGGATCAATGGATGTCCCACTCAGCCTCTCAGCTTGGCACCTGCCCCTGCAATGAGCTCTCCCAAGAGCAGCTCGAGGCTCTGCACTGCTCACTCCAATCAGACCTGTGACCCAGCCAGAACACGTTTCACAGGGAATGTGTCCTTGGATGGGGCACTCCAACATTTCCCTTGGCTGGGATTCCACACAGGAATCCATCTCACCACAGATCTCAGCAGAGAGAGGTGTTGGCCACCCTGGCACAGGCCAAAAGCTGCCAGCAGCCAAAGGCTCTGCCACTGCTGCTTCCCATCTCACTGCCAATGCATCCCACAGAGAATTCCCTTCCACACAGCTGGAGCACAGCCCCATGGAGCTGGGATTCCACTGAGGGATCACCTGCACAGGTGGGAACTCCCCTGCACATCCCATCACATCCCACTAAATATTTCCCTCTCTCCCAGCACTGGAGAGGCTGATGCCATCATTCCCAGGTATTATGGAAGGTTCCAGGTCTCTACACAAAGGGATCACTGTGGCCAGAGCTGTTATTAGCAGAGGAAAGGGAACACAGAAATAAATACCAGTACTTCAGGACTTCGAGGAATTCCAGTGGTGGGTAACATGAATATTACACATCCCTTATTAACATTATTTTCAACTCAGTATAAGCAGTTTAAAAATAAAAGTCTACGTTCTGCACTTATGCAAAACAAAAGTAATTAGCTAGAGTCAGATCTGTGCCAGAGATCAAGGGAGAAGGAATATCCAAATGCAAGAGAACCAGGGAGAATTCCTGTTTGAGCGTGTCTGAATACACACACACATACATGTGCAGGTACCTGGTGTCATGGAATGCTATCACACGATGGTTTGGCTTGGAGGGATCTTTAAAATCATCTCTTTCCAACCCTCCCTGCCATGGGACACCTTCCACTGTCCCAGGCTGCTCCAGCCCCAATGTCCAGCCTGGCCTTGGGCACTGCCAGGGATCCAGGGGCAGCCACAGCTGCTCTGGGCACCCTGTGCCAGGGCCTGCCCACGCTCCCAGCAGCTCCAGGCCTCTGGAACTCAGCATTTCCATGGCACAGATCCTCCAGTTTGATCTCAGTTCAGCCCCACTGAGAACTCTGCAAACTCTCACTTCAGACTCTCACCTGCAGGTTTTCCATCAGCTCCTTTCTGGCCTTGTTTCAGGCTCCCCTCTGCTCAGGGGGAGGAGATTGAAGCACGAGCCTGTTTTATCAGGGCACTCCACAGCAACTCCTGCTGCTCTCGGGCTCTGGAGAGCCACACTCTGCCCACAGAGCTGGAGACAGAAACCTCCAGACACCCAGGAGAGCAGCCCTACCACATTCCTGGGAATTACACTGCAATTGCTCTGCACTTGTCCAAAAGCCTGAGGGCTGTTTTGCAACTTCCCTGGGGAAGGCAGCACCAGAGAGGCAGCTCAGCTCCATGCCAGGCCCCTGAGCCACCTCCCAAACCCTTCATTGACACCACACTCACGATCAGAGCTGCCCAAAGCCACCAAACTGACAACAGTGAACTGAACATAAAATTGTTCAGACTCCCCTCCTGTCTGAATCCCTGGAAGGACAAATGGAAGGAAGCCCACCTGGACCAGCTGGAACGAACAGAGAAGCATTCCTGGAACCAGAGCAGACCTGGAGCAAGGAGGGATGGTGGGAAGGGGGAGCCTCACGTAGGGAGAGGGCCAGATGCCAGCACAGCCACAGCTGGACAAAAACCAGAGCTGGGAGGCTTTGGGAATGTCAGGCTGAGGAGAGGAAGAGTGATACAACTGCAGAGAATCACCCCAGCAGCCCTCTGCCAGCCCTGACTCCACTTCAGCTGCACCCATTCCCAAAAAAGATCCGTGGCACGTACTCGTGCCTGCACAGAGCCTTTTACTATTGGTAATTATGCCTGAGATAAGAGCACACCAACCTCCTGCAGATTCCCTCCCTTTGGGCAATCTCAGTGCCATTAAGCACTCAGCAGGATGGGGTAGGACTGGCCAAGTTGGATTGCTCCATCCCGAGCTGTACCCTTTCCAAGTTGATAAAAAGTCACATTAATAAACTTGCCTTAAGTTACAGAGAGAGATGCTCTGCCAGAGCAGCTTCACTGGGAGGACAAGAATAACTTTCCTCTAAGCCCCAGCAGGGATTAGGGACTCTAGAAGGTGGGGATTAATGCTCTTGGCTGGCCTTCAAAAAAGCCACATGGAAGATGAGTTCATAGATAATAACTGTGAGGGACTTTCAAGTGTCGAGCTGCGCACAGGCCTACGAGCACTGAAGTAAGAGACCTAAAAAGGACTCCAAAAATCATAAATATTTACCTAGGGAAAAAAAGAGAGTCTGCCCACCTTCTGCCCAGCCCTGGAAGTTTTAGCTCCAAAATGACCTATTCTTTCACAGCTCTAAAAAGCCAGCCTGAGTGCTGGTTTTCAATGCCTCGCAGCAGAGGGGATTTCGTGCACCGCTTCCCGGGAGAGGCAGCACCAAAAAAGGAGAGTTTCATCAATCATGGGGGAAGAGCCTCCTCTCCTCTCCTGGCACAGGCAAGGAGAAGTGGGGGCAGGGTAGGAAAGGGCTGTTTGCAAAGCACTTTCTCTGGAGGATGCTGGGCTGAGCCCCAGCCCCAGCAGCTGCTCCCGTCAGCTGCTTTCCTTTAATAGCAGTGGGCCCAGGGAGGAGCCTGGATCCCAGCTCGTCCCAGAGACACCCACAGCAGCACAGGGGCTGCCTGTGCCCAGAGACACCCACAGCAGCACAGGGGCTGCCTGCCTGTGCCCAGAGACACCCACAGCAGCACAGGGGCTGCCTGCCTGTGCCCAGAGACACCCACAGCAGCACAGGGGCTGCCTGCCT
>VZTZ01016351.1:78562-107995 GCA_013400955.1 Drymodes brunneopygia
TCTTCCAGCCCCTCCATGGACTGGGAGCCTCTTCCAGCCCCTCCATGGACTGGGAGCCTCTTCCAGCCCCTCCATGGACTGGGAGCCTCTTCCAGCCCCACCCTGAACAGCAGCACCAGCGCCACTGAATATAAAGGACTCTGCACCTACAGTGTTATCTCTGCATCTGCCATTGAAGGGCACTGATAAAAAAAGGCACCTGGGGAACAGCTTTATCCCATAACTAAGTTTTAGAGGTGTGTGAGGCTCCTGCCAGCTCCAGGCAGTTGCAGGAGATCACAGTGGATGAAGCTGGGGATGTTAAATCGAGGTGTTATGGGCCCCATCCATGTGACTCCTCACAGCCAAGGGTCACTGGGTGGTACCAGCACTGCCACTGACAGCTCAGGCCTTTCACAAAGGAAAAGGCAGCTGGATGGATCAAACAGTGAGGGAAACAGCAGATATTCCTCTCAGGACTCCAAGATACAGCCAGCATTTGGGAACAATCCCTAACTGCTCTGCAGAAGATGCCTGGGTCTCTCAGTCCATAGAAAAATCAGGAATAAATTGTAATTCCTTCCCCAAACCACATCATGTGAGCACCTGCACCTGGAACATCCTGACTGCAGATCTGAAGGCAGATTCCAGTGGAACTGGAGTTTTACTGTGCCTTCCCAAAGGACAGCTAGGATAACAAACATGGATGATCCGCTGCTCCCAATTCCTAATAAATCAAATCAGACTTGTTTTCCTTAGCCGTGTTTACCCATTTTAATCTTTTGTAGTCCTCTTACTCTGATAAAAAGAAGATTTGAGTGACCAAGTTAAAGAAGATGTGAGCCCTTTGCAGCAGAAAAGGCAAGGAAAGGAGGTCCAAGTGGCCAGAAAGGGCAAGCCTTGAGTTCCACATCAGCCCTGTTATCCCAAAGAGAACCCCAAGAATATTTGAAACTTTAATAAATACCTGAAAGGCTGGAGCCCCTCTGCTCTGGAGCCAGGCTGGGAGAGCTGGGAATGTTCCCCTGGAGAGAAGAAGGCTCCAGGGAGAGCTCAGAGCCCCTTGCAGGGCCTGAAGGGGCTCCAGGAGAGCTGGAGAGGGACTGGGGACAAGGGATGGAGGGACAGGACACAGGGAATGGCTTTGAGCTGAAAGAGTTTGGATTTAGATGGGATATTGGGAAGGAATTCCTGGCTGGGAGGGTGGGGAGGGGCTGGAATGGAATTCCCAGATTTGCTGTGGCTGCCCCTGGATCCCTGGCAGTGCCCAAGGCCAGGCTGGAGCACTCTGGGACAGTGGGAGGTGTCCCTGCCCATGGCAGGGGTGGCACTGGATGATCCTCTTCCATCCCAAACCTTTCTATGATTCTATGTGGAAGGATTCTACTGCTGTTCTTACATCCTTGCAGTTAATCAGAAGGTTTAGCAGAATAGGATGGGAAAGAGAGTGTGTTCCAGATGTGTTTGCTCCACAGGAGTTCCCAGTGGCAGAGCTCTCATTTCAGATCTCTGGGTGGTGGCTGCAATTCCCAGCCCAGCTGTTCTGCTGTGCACACACAGCTCTGTCAAACCTCTGCTTTTGAATTAAACATTTCGTGTTGGGTCATTAGAAGTTCGGTTCCTACCTCACAAGAAGGTGTTCCCTGGGCAGGTACTTCAGTCCTCAGAAAATGCTTATCTGCAAGACACAAAGTAGAAGGAATTGAGTGATTACAGGGTCCTGGGATGGCAGGGAATCAATCAGGGATGGCAGGGACACGAGTGGTGTTACTCAGAATTAAATAAAACTTGGGAGATTCTGCTGCAGTCCCCTTCCAGTGATGCAGGCAGCTTTTCTTGGTGTTCCCTCACTGCTGCTGGGATTGGGATTGAGGGAGGGGATCCTGCCCCTCCACCCAGCCCTGGTGAGGCACAGCTGGAATATCCTGTCCACTTCTGGGCTCCTCAGCACCAGCAGGACAGGGAGCTGCTGGAGAGGGTCCAGCAGAGGCCACAGAGATGTTCAGGGCTCTGGAGCATCTCTGATGAGCAGAGACTGCAGGAGCTGGGCCTGGTCAGTCTGGAGAAGGGGAGGCTCACAGGGGATCCCATCCATCCACACAAATCTCCCCCAGGGCTGTCACAGGATGGTGCCAGACTCTGCTCAGTGGTGCCAGGGACAGGACAAGGAGCAATGGCCACAAACCAAAACACAACAAGTTCCAGCTCAGCAGGAGGAAGAGCCTCTGTCCATGGAGAGGCAGAGCCCTGGAACAGCTGCCCAGGGAGGCCTGGAGTGTCCCTCTCTGGGGACATCCCAAACCCACCTGGTTCTGTTCCTGTGTCCCCTGTCCCAGGTGACCCTGCCCGGGCAGGGCTTGGACTGGGTGATCTCCAGATGTCCCCTCACATTCCAGCCACCCTGTGATTGCTATTTCCCATCAACACTTGCTCAGACTGTTTAGGGTATTCCATGAAAAAAAACTGTGAGCGACTTTTCCCTCGTCACACACCTTAACAGGCTTCCCCAAACACAGCATTAAAGCTGAATTAATCCAGGCTGATCAGGACATCCCTGCCCTAAGCAGCATTTCAGGTGCTCAATGAAAGGCTTAAGAGCTCACAGGGCCCCTGCCAGTGCCTGTCACACCTGCCCAGCCACCTGTGACAGCCACATCCCAGTCACGAGTCCACCTTGATCTGCTCCAGCTGTTTTCCCTACATTTGCCACCATTCCAGTGCAGCTGCTCCCACCAGCTTCCCCAGGGAACCAGCTCCTCACCTGGGTGTTGTGTTCCAAATTCTTCTACCCAATATTTTACATTCAGCTGATAATTTTTCTTAATTGTGAAGCAAACATAGCTATTAAAAATATTCTAGCCAAATAATTACTCCTTATAGCCCCCTTGCAGAAGAGAACATAAATTGAGCCAAAGAGTTAAAATATTTCAGTCCACATGGAAAAAGAAATGTCCAACTCGTTCTCCACCACTGCAAGTCATCAAGCCAATCTCCCAGGAAAATGTCTCAGTACCTGCCCAGCAGTCAGACAAACACAAATCCAGGTTCCTCTCCCCACAGACACCTCTTGTTCCAGAGAAGTAAAATGCCAGAGCTTAGAGCTAAATGAGGAAACAGCCCAGTGAAAAGTGTCATTTCAGCTTCAGTAAAACAGTGAAGCACTCAGGAGTGAGAAAAACCTTCCAGATGAGGGCTGCTCCCTTCAGAAGGGTGGGAAGGGGAGCCATCACATGAATCAAGGACTGGGGGAATCTCCGGTGCAGGATTCAGCTGCACGAGGTGCTCAGTGCCAGCTCTTGCCCGTGTGGTGACACTGATGCTCCCCTTCCCCACAGAGGGACACTCTGCTAACACACACCACAAACCCACACCTCCCTTCTCCACATCATTATTTGCAGGTGAGCCACCCTGGGATAGATTGGGACATCAGGGTCCTTCTGTGCAGCTCCTTCCCACTGGAGAACACCCACAGCACTTCCCAAGGCATCACAGCCCAAGGCACAGCCCCACTGGCTGCTCCCTTGACATCCATCCCACAGCTCCTGCTGTGATCCCCTCTCACACATGAGATTCCAATCCCTTTGCACAGAAACCACTAAAACTTTACCTTGTTAAAAAAAAAACAACCCTCAGCCCTCTCTTTTTGGGCAGAATTGAAGAAAATGAGAAGCAGGAGCTCCTTTTTTAGTGCTGCTCCAGGTCAAATGGGGCACTGCTGGGTCAGCCTGGTAATTCTGAGATAAAATCTACCACAGGTTCTTGGTCTGGGCAAACCAACTTTTCCTCTGGTAAAGCTGCACCTCTGGTTGCTCTCTAAATAACCCCTGAAGGGCAGAATTCCTGTACTGTGGGGGTCTTAACTGCCCCCAATGTAAAATTGCTGCTCTTTAAGTTTGGGGGTGTTCTCCCTGACAAGCAGAAATGGTAAATATCTGTGCTTCTTGCCCCAAATCCAGATTTGCTGAAATTGAAGGCGTGACTGCAAAGATTTCTTATGTGTTGAGTTTTCCAGTAATCTGAGAGACTTCACCCCATCCCCTGACATGATAACTTGAGGAAGGCTCTGACTGTTCCAGAAGCCTTGCTGAACAGCAGGAAAAACCCCATATATCCAGCAAATCCCAGCTCATGTGGCCCATGACTAACCAGGATTGTTCTCCCGTCTGAAGAAACACTTCTGAGAACTATTTTAATGTGTAGAGATACCCATCCATGCATTGTGACCCCAAGTTCCCAGCTTCCTTCCTCCCCAGCACTGTTCTCCCACGAGTGAGGTGGAAAAGCAGCACCAAGGCAAAGCAGGGATCTCATTAAAGCCACTCCCTGCAGTGTCAGAGAACAGGCCCTGCCTGGCATGCAGACTGCTCGTGTTTGCTGGCCCTGTGAGATCCAGTTCCACATCCTGCACCAGCACTTCTTGTTCCTCAGCTCCTCATCCTGTTAGCACAAAACATTCCAAGGGCTTCTCCAGCCTCTGAGATTCCCCTCCCAGAAAACTGAGCCCCCTGCATCCCATTAACACACTGACTACTTCCAGGTTACCTCCCAGTCTCTCACCTGGGAGTTCACCCAACACACCCCATCTGTCACACAAAGGTTATTCCAAGGAGTCCCAAAATCATAACTGTCTTTTGGGGCAAACAACTCCCTTCAGGTTTTTGTAATTTTGAAGGTCCTTACTACTTTGAGTAGCAACTCTTGTCTCTACCAGTTTCCAGTAACAGTCCTTTGGAGGATGGAGTCAACTCCCAGCTCTGCTGGGTCCCAGAGAAAAGCACAGAGCTCATCCTGGTAAACCACCCAAAAAGGATGAAAGAGGGTGATTCCCCACATCCACCTCACAAAATGATCACCACTGGAAAGGCTCCAGTTGCAATGATCCAGGACTTTCTGTATGAGCAGTGATTGTCCCAGTCCCTGTCCATGATGAGAGACAGGGAGCAGAGCAATGCTGTGGTTCTCACTGACTCCAGCCAGGTGGAATGCATTTCAGTGCCACTGAGTTTATAACAGAAAGAATGTGCCATTCCCCATACCAGAAACCCTTATCAGCTCCCTTCAATTCCCTAAACAAGCAGCACTTTCTGTCTGCCCATCCCAAATTCACAACCGTTTCCTGTGCCTTGCAAGAAAGAGCCCCTCAACCTTTGAGTTTCCTGTTCTCTCACCCTTCAGGCCTGGTTTCCAAAGCTCTGGATAAACAGCTCCCTTTAAATAGCTCCGTCTCCAACACATCCAGGGCATGAGGATCACTTGATAGGAGAAGCCAAGAGGGGCGTTGCCCATCCCAGCTCCAACATTCCACATGCAAAGCAGTCCCAGGGTGTCGGATGCCACGGCTCCAAAAGCAAAGGCTGGTAAACCCTGAGCTAAATATACACAGTGGCCATGAAATCCACATTGGCCAGCTCAGATTTCCATCCCTGGCTCTTCCCAGAGGAATAATGCTAACAGCAATAGCTACAACAACCTGACAAGGAATCACAGAACCACACAATGGTTTGGGCTGGAAGGGACCTTAAAGGTCTCATTTCAATCCCTGCCATGGGCAGGGACACCTTCCCCAAGAAGGAAAATTGCCTTTATGGCCACAACCCTCTACGTTGTTTCCCTCTTCCTGAACTCACCAAGACCCTAAACCAAGAGTTTATTTACAAATATATGATGGACTTTTTTCCTTCATAGGCACACCACTGCCAATAATTGAAGAATTTTTGTTCAGCAGCAAACTCCTGTTCCCACACTGGCATGAGGCACCTTTGATAAAACTGACAGTAAATCCCAGCAGAAATGGATAAGGGAACTGGGAAAAGGGCTCAGCCTGGAGAAAAGGAGGTTCAGGGGGGACCTTGTGGCTCTGATAGGAGGAGGCAGCCCAGGGCGTTGGGCTCTGCTCCCAGGGAACAGGGACAGGAGGAGAGGGAATGAGCAGGAGATGTTCAGATTGGACATCAGGAGGAATTTCCTCATGGAAAGGGTGCTCAGACATTGGAACTGCCCAGGGAGGTTTGGAGTGCCCATCCCTGGAGGTGTCCCAGGAAGGCCTGGCTGTGGCACTCAGAGCTCTGGGCTGGGGACAAGGTGGGGGTCGGGCACAGCTTTCACTCGATGGCCTTGGAGATCTTTTCCAACCCAGATGATTCTGGGATTTGAAAGACACTGCTTCTACATTTAACTCCAAGCTTTTGAGTGGAGCTTCTCCCAAGAGAAGTTAAGCTAGACTAATAATTTAAAGAGTCTTCAAAACACAGGACGTAATTCCACTGCACTTGAAGAGTGAATCATTTTCTAGGGAAATATTCATGAACAGCAAGTCAGAGTTCCACGGCAGTCACGCAAGTGCTGCTGCTTGGAGAAGGAGATGATCCTCCCCATCCCAGGTAGCACACGGCACAATGAAGGTCTCCCACTGCCAAGCAAGTAGACACTGGCAAAATCCACATTTCATCCTGATTAGAGGGGACAGACTTTAAAACAAGAGTCTTCGGCAGCGATTCGGGCTGACAAAGTCAAAACCCAGAGAGGTTCATACAATCAGACAGGAAATAAGCAGCTGCACAAGCGGGGCTGTTTTTATAGCACCACGGATTTTGGGATGTCAGGAGCAATTTGAAAAAAAGAAGCAACGTGCAATGACTCCGGGAAGCTGGAGGAGTGACTCATGGGTTGCCACAGTGCCAGTGTCAAGGACCAGCCAAGGACCTTCCCCAAGGGCTCTGGGAGGCTGGGCAGGGCAGCAAGGGCTGCACTCACCTGGGAAGGAAAGTTCCAGAAGCCTCTGGTTTGTTAGTGCCCAGGGGAGGAACGTGGGAAGGGTGGGAGAGACTGTGTTAGACACAAAGACATGTGACAGGAGCCTGGAAACACCCAGAGAAGGCTGAGATGAAGGGGTTTGACACAAGCAATGTGTAGAATCATTCAAAGATCTTTCTGAAGTGTCAAAACAACAGCAACCAAAAAACCTTAACATCCAGATCCACACCAAAAAGAAACCGAGCACCAAATCCCAAGGCAGAAATTGCCCTTGGTGAGACTCAGCAAAGCCTGTCCCTGTTCAGCAGAAGCTCAATAAAAAAAGAAAATGATTTAAGCAAGAGCGAAGTGTCTCTTTTCACAGCTGAAGGACTCTGCTGCTCACAGGACTGAATTAGCTAAAATTAGCTCTCACAGTTGCATTCTCACCAGCACCTCCAGCCTCTCGTGTGAACGAGTAATTTTGGTGAAAGCAGCTCAAATTTGGATTCAGAGCATGCAAATTTAAGGAGAATAGTGATTTCTGACCAGCTCCTTCCATGAACACTGATGCATAAAAAACACTGTCTTTCACATTCAACTTTAATCCTCTTCTGAAATATTTATTTTTGGAACAATTCAGGGAACAGAAAGCCTTCAGCCCAGACGAATTACGTCTAAAAATAGAGGGTTTAAGAATTCAGGAATTCTTCCTACAGTTCTGTCTAATCAATACAGATCCACCGTGACTCCTGTCATCTGCTTTATTTGTCAAAGCACATCCCCACACCCACCCTCTGCCAGCATTATCCAACCTGCATCTTTTGGGATCCTACAGGCCAGAAATAGCTTTTTTAATGACTGGAGATTCATAAAGACTCAGTTGCACACACACATTATACAAGGAGCAGTAAGAACAGAGTCCAGTCCTGAGCTATGAAATCATCGTTCGAGGCTGGAGCTCCTCCAGTGCCTGTCCTGCCTTAGCTGGGGGAACATTAATGAACTCTTTGATGGCAACAAGGAGAAGAAGGAGCTTTCATTACCCAAATGTCACTCGTGCCCTAATGAGAGGCACTGATGGCCTTGCTGAGATGCCTTCCAGCACCAGGAAGGAACGGGAAGGAGCTCCTCACCTGAGTGAGGAAGGAGCTGCAGAGTTTGAGTGACCAGGAACATTCCCACATATAAAATCCTGCTCTCTACACCAGGGCTGCAAACAGATCTGAGAATGGTCCTGGTCCATGGTAGCTCTGGAACACTCTGGGAGAGGACTTTTGCCCAGAGTCAAAGGCTACAAGAGGAAATCTCCTGAAATAAAACATCCCAGCACTACCAGAAGTCACCAAACATCACAACTCAGTAGCACAAGGGTAGCCAGAGACACCAGACTGTGACAAGCTCTTACTGAACCTTTTTTAATATTCACCTCACCCCAGCTTCCAGGAGCTGCAGCAGCCCAGCTCACCTGCCTCTACACAAGAGCAAACCACCACAGAAGCCTCCCCAGCCCATGACTGGAACAAACAGGGCATTTGCAAGGGCTTATCTCTCAGTGCCTCTTTTAAAAATTAACATTTTTTGCTGGTTTTTAGAAGGTCTTCTACAAAGTCCCTCAGCCAAGGTGTAACAGGTTGTCCAACACGTCCAACGAGAAGGATCCTCCTGTTACTCACTGCAGGCTCACCACACCCAGAGCAGCAGGAGCAGGACACAGCTGCTCCACCAAGGCTGGAGATGCTTCCAGAACAGCCCCTGGTGTTTTATTCCACTTTCACCCACGACAATCCTTGCTGTGCAGATCAAAGGTTCAATGGAATGGTCAGCAGTGTTATGGACATCCAGAATTTAAGGTGAAGGTGTGTCCTGCCTGTACCGGCTTAGAAAAGACAGACAGAAGACTGATGGAACAAGGGGTGATGGTTTTAAACTGAAAGAGGAGAGATTTATATCGGATATTGGGAAGGAATTCCTGGCTGGGAAGGTGGGGAAGGACTAGAATGGATTTGCCAGATTTGCTGTGGCTGCCCCTGGATCCCTGGCAGTGCCCAAGGCCAGGCTGGACAGGGCTTGGAGCAGCCTGGGACAGTGGAAGGTGTCCCTGCCCATGGCAGGGGGTTTGGAATGGGATGATCCTTAAGGATGCTTCCAACCCAAACCATTCCATCATTCTATATCAAACACACCCATGAACCCCAGAATGGAGAACTCCCTCATCTCATTGGAACTACAAAACATTGTCTTTCCTCAAGTTTGGGAAAGGCAAACCAAGAAGGAAATTGCAGGCACCAACAGCAATTTTACCAAGTCACACCAGATTAAGCAATGTTGTCTGCAGTGTCAGCTCTGGCCCTGCTGTGGGCAAACTGGAGAGAAATTTGGGGGTCCCACCCCCTTGGGACCTTGCAGGCTGCCACAGCAATGGCTTCAAATCCAAACAGCTCCTGGAGAATTCCCAAGCATCTCTGACATTTTATTAGTGTTAGAAACATGAAAATTCATGAGACTGAAATCTCCTTACATTTTCAAGGTTGATGCCTGCCAAGTTTCATAACTGAAGTGCCCGAGCTGCCCGTTAATATCTCCTCACCTACACCAGGTCACAACCTCCTCCTGTGTCCCTGTCCTGGAGGGTGGAGGGGATTATCCCATGGGGACGTGTGGGAGGGCAGGGAGCTGCAGGTCACAACCCAGGGACAGTTCAGGGACCTCACTGAGCACTTAAAAACCCACCCAGCAAGGAGTTTTTGGGAAAGGATCCATGCAGGTGGCTCTTGGAGCTGAGTTTTGCTTGGAGCTTGTGAATGGAGCATTTTACAGGGACTCATGGTGGAACCACTGACCTGTGCTGCTTCACCCCAACTTGCAACTGCCCCAGTCTTGACCTAAAAGTACCTTTACAACAGAGATTTTGGATTTATTTAAGTCCTGACTTTTCAGGTTGGAAACTTATTATGGCAGTAGATTTTACCTGGATGCTTTGGAGGAAAAAAGGAAGAAAATACCAAAGTTCAACAGAATACAGGCTGGCAGCATGACCAGGACACTGGGTTAAAAGTTCTGAAAATACATGTTATTTTGTTAATATACAGATAAATATTTCCATGAAAAAGGTCCTTTATGTATATTTCTATAAAGCAAACTCTCATTCCCAGATGTGCTCTAAACAAGGAGCAGTAGTTCAGCAGTACTCAGGGTGCCCAGAGCAGCTGTGGCTGCCCCTGGATCCCTGGCAGTGCCCAAGGCCAGGTTGGAGCAGCCTGGGACAGTGGAAGGTGTCCCTGCCATGGCAGGGCATGGAATGGGATGAGATTTAAGGCCCCTTCCACCACAAACCATTCTGGGATTCTAGGATTTTGCTTTTACCTTTTCCATATCAATTTTGGGACAATGATGATACAGCAGATGCTTTGTCGCTCTCTTTAGGCAAAAGGATTTCAACTTTTGTTTTTTAAATGATGCCAGAGAGCAACACAAGCAGTGTTCAAGGAATACATTAAAAACCAAACAATAATCTTTATTTTCCACTGCACAAATACAGCAGGTTTAAAGTCTCTGCATCATCAACTGATTTCTGTGACTACTCAAGAGCAAAACCATGAACGTGGCTCAGAAGGAGGAAGGTAAAAAGGCATTTACACCCCGTGCAGACACAGGGATAGAATCACACTGCTGCTTCAGGGCTGGAAATCACTGAGCTTCCCTGCTTATTTTCTGAAATCTCCTGCTACTGAACCAGCTGCTCCTTGCACATCTGAAACATTAGTGAGCTACAGCACTGAGTTAGACCAAGCAACAAATCTCCCTTATTTCTTCACACACAAGAACCTGTCCAAGCTCCTGCCTGTGGAGCAGTGGGTGCTGCAACCACAGGGACAGATTCCCCTGCTGAGGACAGAGTCAAAACTGCCCAGGGCTTAGGTGACCCACTGTTTGACAGCTGAATATTTCAAATCTTGCTATTTTAGAGCCTGGGCTGCACAGGGAAGAATTACAGTGCTCACTGTGCTTCTATAGCAGGGGCAAACCTGAGCCTGCACTGCAAGGTAATGAGCACTGTAAGACAAGCCTGGCACAGGTTGTGCTCAGGTTGGGCTTTTCTTCCCCTCTTTCTTCCAGCTAAAAAGCTATTCCAGGGGCCATGGCTGGTCAGCAGGACAGAGAGGATACACCTGCTCTGGTGTCAAAATATGTAACCCATAGAATCAGAATTCCAGGGACACCTCCCACTGTCCCAGGCTACTCCCAGCCCCAATGTCCAGCCTGGCCTTGGGCACTGCCAGGGATCCAGGGGCAGCCACAGCAAATCTGGGCACCCTGTGCCAGGGCCTCCCCACCCTCCCAGCCAGGAATTCCTTCCCAATCTCCCATCCAAACCTTCTCTCTCAGTTTGAACCACTCCCCCTTGTCCTGTCAATCCAGGCTCTCAGCCGAAGTCCCTCTCCACCTTTTTTGTTGGCTTCTAGACTAGAGGCATCCTCTGTCACAAAAGTTAGTGACACTCAAAATCATTGCAGAGGCAACATAAAGTGTTAGAAACAATTCAAATCCATTCAGAATAGGAGCATATTCCAGAAGTTTTCAGAGGATTTGTTACCTGAAAGTTTTACAGATTAGCAAGAATTAAGCAAAGTCTGTCCTGAGATACCAAAACTACTAAAACATTAAACTCCAGCATACACACTGACTGTGTCAGGAACTCACTGTGATCCCAGCTGGGCAGAAGTCACTTATGGAACATCCCAAATTCTCCTAGCAAATTCAGGAGAAGCCTCAAAACATCATTGGACCTCCCCTGTGTGGGGACAATGCCCAACACCTGACAGAACTTGCACCTCAGCTTAGGCAGAGCTTTGTTAGGTCAGCTCTCAGTGATCCCCAGGATAACCAACCTCTCTCCACCCCAGAAACAACAATTTGGGCACTACCAGGGTACAGGAGAACCAAAGAAAACCAACATTCTCCCGTTATTTCAGATTTCCAGCTAAAATCAGAGCATCTCTGAGCAGATTTGTTGTGGGAGGTGCAAGCAGAAAGTGATACCTGTACCTGGGGAAAGGGGAGATGGGAGATAAAGGTCAGAGCAGTGCAGCCAGATAGGGTTAAGGTCATTAACATTTAGTTCTTTGCCTTTTAGCTCACAGATCACATTTCCAAGGCATAAAGACACTCACCTTACCCAAGCTTTTCAGGCTCAGATTGAAAAACAAACCCACCAGCAAAAAAAAAAAGTCCATTTGTAAGGGGTAAGTTTCCCTTTGTTAAAGGTGGCTTGGGAAACGAATCAATCAGAGTGAGACTCAAAGCCATCTTGTGGATAAATTCTTGGACTGAGCTGTAACACATTCATATATTCTGCATCCAATCTATGGCTTTTAGGGATTTTAAAGCAGTGTCACTCCTTAGCAAATTCAAGACAACAGTGGCCAGCCCTGAAATTACCTGATAAATCCTTAAGTTGTTTATTTACAGCTTTAGTAGAGTAATGAAGGTATCTAAAGAAAAAAGTTTCTAAAGCCAACAAAAAAATTACTGGAACAGAAGATGAGCAGCCACTTCCCGTTATTCAACTGCCTGAAAAAGCAGATTTGTTCAATTCGGCGTGAAAAGCTGGGCTGGAGTCTGAGCACCCACTGTCAGCTGCTGACAGGTTCCAACAAGGTGCAGACAGCTGTGTTAAACCAGAACCCAGCAGCAAATTGCTGCAAGATCTGAGACATCATACAGGGAATGGGGTGTTGGACACACACAGGCTCCAAACACACCCTGCAGAGCACCAGGGGCTGCCACTGTCACCCACTGCCCCTCCACCCTGCCCCAAACCTGCAGGGTGCTGCTGAACATCATTTAATTACAGGTTTTTAAACCTATCTCTGGTGTAGTCATGGCAGAGCCAGCCACAGGTGTGGAGGGCATGAGAATCCCAGAATTAAGAATGGGAAAGATCTCCAAGGCCACTGAGTCCAAGCTGTGCCCAGTGCCCACCTTGCCCCCAGCCCAGAGCCCTGAGTGCCACATCCAGGTGATCCTTGGACACCTCCAGGGATGGAAACTCCAAAGCTCCCTGGGCAGCCCCTGTCAAGGCCTGAGCACCCTTTCCATGGGGAAGTTGCTCCTGGTGTCCAACCTGAGCCTCCCCTGGCACAGCTCAAGGCCATTCCCTCCTCTCCTGTCCCTTGCTCACCACAACCTCCCCTCAAGTCATTGCAGAGAGAGAAGATCTCCCCAGAGATTTACTTTGCTGCATTTTTGAAGGTTCAGTCACCACAAACAAATAATGAGCAGGATAAGAACGACAAGGAAAATAAAAAAAAAAGGAGAGATTCAGCATCTTCAAAGATTCCATCCCACAGACTGTCTTATCCTGGGAAAGCAGAGGAGCAGCTCTCACCCTGGCTGTGTTATCAGAGCAATGACAGCCTAAGCCCAGGGAGCTGCTGGAAGTGTTTTCTCTGATCCTTGTCCTGTGCTTATCAAGGAAAGCGACTCCTGCTCTGAAAATGCAGCAGGAGCAGCAGCAGTTTCCTCATCAAGATTGGAACCAGTACAACGTGTGTTACTTCACACCACAAGCAAATAAATCAGTGCAGACTCTGTGCTTAAAAACCTCAAATAACGCCTTCAGAAATCCAAAGCTGCATTAATAAATACTGAATTATGACTGAATGAAAATGCCTCAGACATGCCCATAAAATGAATTTCCAGCACTGCACTTAATCCACCTGATTTCTACTTCTCACAGCAACTGGAATTCAGAAAGTTCTGTGGTCTAATGCACAGGTTCTTACTGCAAAGACCAATTAAAAAATAATTATACCATCCAGCTTTTAATCTAGACTTAAAACTGTTCAGCTCAGACTCANGGGAATGGCTTTAAGCTGAAGGAGGTCACATTTAGATTGGTTATTAAGAGGAAATCCTTGACTGTGAGAATGCTGAGGCCCTGGCACAGGGTGCCCAGAGCAGCTGTGGCTGCCCCTGGATCCCTTGGGCAGTGCCCAAGGCCAGGCTGGACATTGGAGCATCCTGGGATATTGGGAGGTGTCCCTGCCATGGCAGGGTGATCTTTAAGGTCCCCTCCAGCCCAATCCATTCTGGATTCCAAGGCCCAGCAAAGCCCTTTCAGTGCTGCCCTGCCCATGCCAGGCTCTGCTCCCAGCACTGCATTCACTGCTGAGGGAACACTCCCTGGAGCTGGGAATGCAGGGACCCTGGCCTGGGCAGCACATCTGACAGTGAGGAAACAGAAACTGTGCCAAAGCTCTGCTCCTGAGCCCCCCAGGAATTGGGGATTTCTGAGTCACCCCCAGCATGATGAATTCAGTCGCTCCTGCTGTTCACGTGTAGGAGCAGTTACCACTCAAACCCTTATTCACTCTCCCATAGTGCCAAAGACAAATTCCAGTGACAAGGGAGACAAGTCTAACACATCGTCTCACGTGCAATTCTGTTATTTTTACAGTTCTCAGCATTTCTTTAGTTGCCAGAAATAAAACATTTGTATTGGAGTTCCAGCAGACTCCAAACCTTCCGGCCTCCCCTACACACAGATATTGCGATTTAAACTGGAACCAGCATGAGGCTCCCAGTGCCTCCAAGGACAACAAAGCAGCTTATCAGGGTGAGAAACTGAAAGAACAATGAATAATACAACTTCTGGTGCTTAAAGTTGACTTAGAATGAAGCAAATTCTGTCTTTCTGGCACATCACTGAATTCCCACTCAGCAAGATCTCAGTGTCAACCCCCACAAGCATTGCACAAGCTGAATATTCAGGGTTTGCCCTTACTACAAGTAGTTTTCCCAATCAACTGCTTATTTTCAAGAAACAATTTCTTAATTTCAAAATCAAAAACAGGTAGAAGGCACAGAAGGCACATCAATTCACTGTACTACATTTTAAAAGGAATAACTTAAAATTATGAAGCCAAGGATAACTGATACATAATTTTTAACTCCAATTTTGCTTGGCTCCACCTCAAGACCAAAGCGATGTTTCTCAACGAGGACTGGGACCACACTTCTTTGCTCTTCTGTAAAAACTTCTCATTAGAGACATTTGGGTTTAAGGGACCTTAAGGATCATTCCATTCCATTTCCTGCCATGGGACACCTCCCACTGTCCCAAGGCTGCTCCAAGCCCCAGTGTCCAGCCTGGCCCTTGGGCACTGCCAGGGATCCAGGGGCAGCCACAGCTTCTCTGGGCACCCTGTGCCAGGGCCTGCCCACCCTCCCAGCCAGGAATTTCTCCCTAATGAACAATTCAAATCTACCCTCCTTCAGTTTAAAGCCATTCCCCCTTGTCCTGGCACTCCATGCCCCTGGTAAAGAGCCCCTGTCCAGCTCTCTTGATGTACCCAAAATCAGTGCAATTGCCAGAAAAATAAGTACAGCAAATCCACAACCTAAATTCTTGCTGACCCCACCTGAAAGCTCAGGATGGCCCAGCACTCCCAGCTCCCCCCACCAGGACCCCACAGCCCACGCAGCTCCCTGGGCTCAGCAACAGCTCCAGCCCTGCCCAGTGCCCAGTTGGGCACCAGGATGAGCTCATTCCCAGCAGCAAACCCCATCAAAAAGCTTTTTGTTACAAGCTGCTGTACTTCAGTTTGCTCCATTTTCGGATTAATTAGTAAAGATGTTTTACAGAAAGACCCACTTTATTATTCAGAAAGTGTTCAGTACTTCCCCCCTCCCTTCCTCTTATACTTCTGCCTCTTGAGATTTAGAATATTTATAAGACATTTTCAAATTTTTTAGCCAAATTATTAGTCAGGAGAGGATGAATTCTGGAGGGGCTGGGGAGGTGCTTTTTCTTTGGGTTGGTTTTTTTTTTTCCTCTTTGGTGTTTGAAAGAAGAAATACTTTCAGGTCCTGCTTTCAGATCTCTCCATCCCTCTCCTAACCAGGCATTCCAGGTTTTGACTTCTGTTTCAGGAGCTGCTTCTGTGCTTCATGCAAGAAACTTGCTGGAATAGAACAAAAGTAATTCCAGACAGGTTTGGGTTGGAAGGGACCTTAAGGATCATCCCATTCCACCCCTGCCATGGCAGGGACACCTTCCACTGTCCCAGGCTGCTCCAAGCCCCAATACCCAGGCTGGCCTTGGGCACTGCCAGGGATCCAGGGGCAGCCACAGCAAATCTGGGAATTCCATCCCAGCCCTTCTTCCCCCTCCCAGCCAGGAATTCCTTCCCAATATCCCACCTAACCCTGCCCTGTGCCAGTTTAAGTGGCGCAGAATTCAGATTTGCCATTGCACAGCACAGAACTGACACCACAGCACAGGGACATTCATTAACAGCCAGGCCTCAGGAATTAAGAGGACACAAACCAGAAGTTCTGTAGTGTTCAGGAATCAAAGAACCTGTGATTATGTTCTGTGAAATGCCCAGTTCTGCAGATCCCCACTGAGGCACAGGCTGCCTGTTCCCTATTCACTTTCCAGAAGGAAGCTCAGAGTTTCACCCTGTGCTGGGTTTGTTTTTCTCTTCACCCCATCATGTGCTGTCAGAGCTTCCTTGGCCTCTGCAGCCTCAGCCAGACTGAATGAATGAGTCACTTAATTAACCCAGAATTCACACAAAGGACATGTGAGAGCAAAAGCCTGCCTTGAGTCTGGTTAGCCCGGTGAGCATCTTAAAACACTCCATTTTTCTTTTTGCAAAAATGTATTTAAAAAAAAATTGTAGAGTAACAGAATTTAGTAAAAACTTGCTGAAAGAACAATCCACGTGCAATTTCCAGATTTAAAAACATGAGATTTCAGTCAATTCCATAAAATACAGCCTACATCCCTGTTCAGTAGATGAAAATGCTCCTCCCAGTCCACAACCCTCTTTTTTGGTATTATGTTTCTGAAAAGCACAATATAAAGCATTTCATCCAGAAATCACAGCTCCTGTACTCTGAGGGATTAACAGCAAAACTCCCACAAGAGATAAGCAGGGAGAGCAGTGTTCAGTGTGCCCTGCAAGCTGCAGGTGTGAAACCTTGTGCTGAGGGGACAAAGGTGACAGTGGCAGCCACAGATTATCTTTTTTATTTGCCAATATTGAGACTTTAGAGCCGGGTTATTTCCTCCACACCACCAGTGCCAACCTGTGCACAGAGCACTTGGCTTGAGAAGGGAAAGGCATTTTCTGCTGCAGAGGAGCTGGAGAGACTCTGAAAAAGCCAAATTAAGCACCTGGGACTGGGGCACCCTGGGCACTCTGCTGGTGACACCGAGCTCTGGGTGCTGTCACAGGCATAGGGAAGGGATGGGGCAGCCACAGGGACCTGGCCAGGCTGGAGAGCTGGGGCTGTGCCAGCCTCAGGAGGTTCAGCCAGGCCAAGGGCAAGGTCCTGCACCTGGGCTGGGACAATCCCAAGGCTGGGGATGAAGGAATGGAGAGCAGCCCTGGGGAGAAGGACTGAGGGGTTTTGGGGGATGAAAAGCTGAACATTCCCTGCCCAGAGACCCCCCCATGCCTGGGCTGATCCCCAGTGTGGGCAGCAGGAAATGGGGGCTTCTGCCCCTCTGCCCCCTCAGGTGATTCCCCACCTGCAGAGCTGCTCCAGCCCTGGATCCAACAGCACAAGGACCTGGAGCTGCTGCAGAGATCCAGAGGAGGCCCCGGAGCTGCTCCAGGCCTGGAGCCCCTCTGCTCTGGAGCCAGGCTGGGAGAGCTGGGAATGTTCCCCTGGAGAGGAGAAGGCTCCAGGGAGAGCTCAGAGCCCCTTGCAGGGCCTGAAGGGGCTCCAGGAGAGGGCTGGGGTGGGACTGGATGATCCTTAAGGTCCCTCCCAATCACCCCAGTGTGGATTCTGTGATCTGAACCCCACAGAACTCCCAGAGGCTGCAGCACAAACAAGGAGCCACAGGGACACAGCCCCCACTTCCCCAGCACCTGAGAGCAAAAAGCAAGGAGATGAAAAAAGGACAAAACAGAAACCAAACCTGCTCTGCACAAACCCACATCCATGAACCTTTTCCTGATCTGTTCTCACAGTTCTTACACTCTGATTGTATTTAACATGCTACAAAGTGGGGAGTGCAATACTGTCCTGCTGACTTACAAACACATCACAATAATTGACTCACCTCACCCTCCTGCTCTGCTGCTCATGCTGAATTATTTGCATTTCTTCCTCTGATCTAGCTTTTTCTTCTTCCTACCCCTAATCCCACAAAAAAGTTTAGGCTTGAATTTAAAGCATTAACAGGATTGCTGAAAGAAACTACTTTGAAAAGCCTGTTATCAGTCAGGGAGTGCAGCTGGTGGATGCCCAGCCTCCCTTTGTAGTTGGAATTCTCTAATAAAGGAACATCTGAGCTTAATCCAAAGCTTCTGTTTCATAAATAATGAGATTCTACAATCTTCCATTTGAAAACGAAACTAATTTAAGGACAAAAATGCAGGTCCTCCAAGGCACTTTGGAAGTTTCCTTGCTTTGAAGCAAGGGTTAAAAATTCAGTAAGGAAAATTACACTGCTCAAGGTGATCTCTGTGTTAAACAAGATATTCATCACCAGAGCCCCCCTGTTTCACTTCTGCCTTTCAGAGGATCATTTCCCAATCTATGTTTATATTTTACTCCTCAGTTTCTAAGTTGGGAAGTTTCTTTTAAGTAATACAACTATTGAGAATAAAGCAGGGTGCTACACTTCTGCAACCAGGATGCTCTAATGCATTTCGATTTAGATTAACTATTTTCATTACTCCCTGTGCTCCCCCCACACATTTGCAAAATTAGTCCAGCACAATGTTTAATTATTCAAATAGAGCTGAAAAAATAACTCCCACTGAAATTTTGATGAGGTGTTGAGGATCTGTAACCGTCGGTCCTGCTTTCCCCCCCTCCCCAGGCATAAACTGACATCTCTTAATTAACAAACAAGCAAAAGCAAGGTTACTGAATAGTACAAACAGCTACACTAAAAACACACAAAAATAACAAACACACTTTAATTCCACATGGATTTTAAGAGCAAACTTTGCACTACATAATTTCTTGAGTTCACATTCAACCGTTTGATTACATCAGCACCTCAAAATGATCTTGGAAGAAGTGAAGCTTGCCAGGAATTTCACTGGGGAAACGTAACAGGCACAGTCAGCAGATCTGGCTGCTGCAAAAATTATTCTACAGATAAATTACATACTAGAAAAAATAAACATCCCCCAGACTAGCAAGAAAACCAGCTTCATTTTGATGAATCGTGGGCATTTTCCATGTTTCTATGGGCATATCCCAGACCAGGGAAATCAATATTCCATTTTAAATCCATAGGGAGCTCAGACTTGCAGGAGCAGTGTCTGGAGGGAGTGTGGGGTGTGTGCAGTGCTGAGTTTGAACTCCAAGGGCAGGAACTCTGAAGGCTCAGTGAGTTCAGTGACTCCCTGCCAGAATCCAGCTGCCTTTCCTGGGAGTTTGTGTCCCTGCCTCCCAAAAACCTGTGCTGAGGAACAGCAAACTGCTCTGGAAATTTCAATTCTGCCCTACCAACAGCATAAAAAGCCAGTTTTCACTCTGCCTCCTGCACAGTGCTTGCCAAGTTTGCCATCCTGGTAAGGAGGGACAGAAAGTGCAGGTGGAAGGAAGGAAGGAAGGAAGGAAGGAGTTCCCTGCTCTGGCATTGCTGGGGACACACAGAGACAAAGCCACATCCACAAATTCAAAAATAACTTCTCTCCATGGCTTCAAAGCCAACAGCAAAAGCCAGCACAGCTCCTGGAGGGTCAGACTGGAGACTTCTGGTACTTGGGAGCAGCTTATGGAGGGGAGGGAAAAGCAGTTTGCAAAGAGTTAAATCCTCTAAGAGGAATCCTAGCCGTGCACTGGACAGCTCTGTCCTCACCATAACCTTCCTTCCGCTGCTCTGCCCTGGTCACTCCCTCACTTAATTCCTTAAATGTGTTCCTCTCACTTTCCCAAGAGGACTCGAGTTACCAGTGCCCTCCTGAGCAAATTTTCTATTCTCCTGTCTAACAGTCAGTCACCAAAATAACTTTTCTATTCTCCCAGTGTCACTTTTGGAGTATTTCCTTCTCTCATTATATAACCACGGAGAGCTCTGCTTTAAAAGGGAATCTCCTTTTATCACAGGAAGTCAAACCCCAAGGGGAAAAAACATCAAGTCTGTGGTATGTTTAAACAAGACAGCACCAGCTGATGCCAGCCAGTCAGGATTTTTGTATTAAATTCTGTGCTCCACTCACTCCTCCAACAGGCTTTTTAAAAGGTCTCTGAAGCACAAAAAGAAACCCACCCTACACTGAATACACTCAGATGGCCTTAAACAGGATCTGAGAAAACAGAAAAACCAGCAGCTGGAAGCTTTGGAGAGAGAGCAGAGCAGCAGGAAAAGGGGAGCAGAGGGAAACCTGTGGCACAAACACGGCTCGGGTAATGAAGGAAAAAAAAATGCAAATGATGCTTTAGAACTAAAGGCCTTTGTGAATCACAGCCATTCATTCACTCATCCACCACCACCTGAAGGGATCCCAGGGCAGGGCAGGGCTCTCCCTGCCCACCAGAGCCACACAGAAAACCCCACTGACAGCCCAAGCTCCAGCCAGGAGCAGGTGCCAGGCTCTGCTCAGAAACCAGCACACAGGGATGTGCCCACGGGCAAAGGCTGTCAGCAGGACCAGCAATTACTGCTCATTTGGCAAGTTCAAAACCTGCGCTGCACAAAACTCAGCTTGGAGGTGCAAGGAATTTCCTTTATGTTCCCCAACGCCTTCAAATTCGTGTTAATTCCTTCCAGGAGAGGGAAATCCCACAGAAGCTGCCAGCAAAGGGTCACAGAACACCAAAATAACACAAAACACCATGAGGGAAAGAGTTGTAACAGTTTGAAGAACAAGACAACGACTGATGGAAGGAAAGAATCTTGGAAAGTTGATAATGATAAAAGGTATTTTCTACACCATTAACACCCAGAGGTCTCAAACAAATGAGCAGCTTTTGGGATAAATTTGGGTTTCAGCCACCATGCAACACAGTCCTACGTTTATATTTAGAGCTATTAAATCCTGGTAAAACCACCATTGCTTTTAAGGGAGAACACAAGCCTAAAAATGCCAGTTTTAGGCAAATTATAGCATCTCTCCTTAAAAGTGAATTCCCCAAGCTGAAAATAGTTTGGACCAAAAGCAAATCAGCTCGAGTCACATCAAGCCAGTGCTAATGCAGATATACATCCCTATAAATCCAGTCATTCACCAATTACACCCATGCAAGCTCCTAAGAGGGTCACTTCAGGACAAATATGTAATCCCCAATGTGACACTTGATCCTATTGCCCTACATGCTCTGTCCAAATCCCAATGCAAAAAAAAAAATTTTACCTAAAAAAAAAAAACCCAGTTAAATAAAAATCCAGCCCTCAAAACACAAGCTGGAAATACCCTTTAATTCTCATGTTGTAAGTGCTTAAATAGGTTAAAATACAGCCTAAGGAAAAATAATATGTATGATTTAAGCATGAAGATATCCTGGAAAAATTAACCCTGCAGATTACACACATTGTAGTTTCATACACAAATGCCAATTTATAATATAAAACACAGCTTGAACCACCCCCAGCACCCTACAGTCCCTACCATCAAGGTGTCACAGGCCCACCTGACACGTGTATTGTGTGCCAACCCCACAGGCCAGGCCCAAAAGGATTTATTGAGGGACTCAAGCCTCAGTGACATCCTGAGGGTGTGTCCCACCCTTGCACAACTGTGCCCCTGTGAATGGAACAGCTTCCACTCTGGGAGTCCCATCCTGCAGACCTGGGAAGGAACAGACACTCAAATCACCCAGAGCTGTTGAGCATTCCCAGAATCCAGAGCCCTGGGATGATTTGGGTTGGAGGAACCCTAAAGCCCATCCCACCCCTGCATGGCAGGGACACCTCCCACTGTCCCAGAGTGCTCCAAGCCCTGTCCAGCCTTGGGCACTGCCAGGGATCCAGGGGCAGCCACAGCAAATCTGGGAATTCCATCCCAGCCCCTCCCCACCCTCCCAGCAGGAATTCCTTCCCAATCTCCCATCCATCCCTGCCCTCTGGCAGTTTGAAGCCATTCCCTGTGTCCTGTCCCCCAGTCCCTCTCCAGCTCTCTTGTAGCTCCTCCAGGCCCTGCAAGGTCACACTGAGCTCACCCCAAAGCTTCTCCTCTCCAGCTGAACAATCCCAGCTCTCCCAGCCTTTCCTCCCAGCAGAGCTGCTCCATCCCTGGGATCATCCTGGAGCCTCCTCTGGGCTCTCTCCAGCAGCTCCAGGTCCTTCCTGTGCTGGGACAGGGTTGGGGGCTGCACTCAGGGTTATGAAATCAACACTTCTGAGGCTGTGCATCCACAGCATCTCACTGGGGATCCAGCAACAGGCCATCACACAATATATTTAACTTACTGCTGCTTATTCAAATCACTTAAATCCACAGCTCCTGCTAAGTAAGAAGTTCAAATGATCCAGCCATTAACATCCAGAACCCTTCTTTAATTGCCCTGATTTATGACTAAAAAGAGAAATGATTCACTCCCACCACAAGAGTCCAAAGGAAGGAAGAGAGGGTGACTCAGTTCTTTGTCTCATTCTTTGCCTCTCCTGTCTGCAGAGCCTCATTCTGAGCCTCTGCTGGAGCTGTTTGGAGATTTTTGTCTTTGCTATCCCAATTTGGAAGTTTCCAATTACCTAATTAACAGCAGTGAAAGTATCCATGGACAGCAGAAAAACTTCTGAGATTCCTTAAAACCAGTGCAGATAAGAAAGGAGCATCTTTTAACAGGGCACTGCACTTAATAAATCTCCAACAGAGAAATTGCTGAAATTGAGAGGTTAAGCACAAAGAAACATGAAGATGAATACACCTCATCAACAACACCAAAATCCCCCACCCCTGGAAGTGTTCCAGGCCAGGCTGGATGGGGCTTGGAGCAGCCTGGGATAGTGGAAGGTGCCCTGCCCATGGCAAGGGGTGGAATGGGATGGGCTTTAAGGTCCCTTCCAACCCAAACCATTCTGGGATTCTGGGAAAAAAAATCATTCCAAATCCAGGCAGATCTGAACTACTGAGAGTCAGGTGCTTAAAAATGCCCAGTGCTTTCCAGAGGGGATTAGAGGAAAACTGTCAGTGAAGCACAACTTTCACATTTCCAGTGCATCCTGTTCACGGCAGTTCCAAGTGCCTCATTCCTGCCCTATCCTCACTGCTGTCTGCACTCAGGTTCCCTTTCTGATGAGCTGAAATGGAGCTAACACCAAACACAGCAACACTGAGTTTGGATTTGGGGTCTGGCTTTGATGAGGGGTCTGGAGCATTTCCCAGGTGAGCAGAGACTGCAGGAGCTGGGACTGGTCAGTCTGGAGAAGGAGCAATGGCCACAAACCAAAACACAAGTTCAAGCTCAGCAGGAGGAAGAGCCTCTGTCCATGAAGGGGGCAGAAGGAAGAGTCTCTTTCCATGGAGACATCCCAAACCCACCTGGAGAGTTCTGTCACCTGCCCCAGGTGACCCTGCCTGGGCAGGGGATTGGACTGGATCATCTCCTTCCAACTCCAACCATTCTGGGATCCAGGAGTGTCTGGCAGCCTAAGCCTTTCCAACAAAACTCTGTCAAGGATTTTTCACCCCAAGCTCTTACTCATCCCACTGACAGCATTTCTCCATCACATTTTCCCCAGCAAAGCCAGTGTGAACCCCTCGGTATCCCCTCCTCCAGGCAGCTGTTTCTAATTCCCCTTTAACAGAATTGATGCAGCTTCTAAAATTAGGTGTAGCAATCCCACCTGAGCACCAACCCATTTCACTGCACTGAACTTCGGGCACAACAACCTGATAGAAAGCATGAAGTGGAGGAGGGCTGGAATCTCCAACGAGTTTTGTTAGAGAAAATAGTCATAACATGGAAACAAACCCTCAGTATCAACTCCTGGAAGGACAAACTGCCAGAATATCTCCAGCCAAGAGCCAACACATCGCAGTCCCTGCAAGAAACAAGTGGGAGGCAGGGAAAATAAGAGCAGGTAACAGCACCTGGATGTTTCCCTGCCTCTTCCAGAGGGTTTTAAGCACTTCACAAACATCATTTAAGGTACATGGAGATATTTGCCCCAACCCTCAATGTGAGAGCTGAGGGTTTCCACTCACAAGAACGAATTGAGCTCTGGAACTTCGGGAGTCACAACTCCAGGGTATGTAAACACACTTTGAAATTGGTCTGATAAATGCTCCCATAGTTTTACTTTGTTTAGAGCAAGTGTCAACACCCTAAATTCAGCTGAAAAACAGCTTTTGGGGATGATGTAGCTCTAATACAATTTTACAAAAGGAACAATGACTCAACTCCCAGGCGGGAATGTGTTGGAAGCCTATGACCTAATGCTCAGAGACGTTTGCTTTTCCAAAAAGATCCAGTTTGAATACGTACAGTATCTCCCAAACCAGTGAAGTTTTTAAAAAAGAATTTTTGCACACAGGAATTTACACAATTACCTCATTTATTGCCTTTTTTTCCACTTCTAGTCAAAATCTAAGCAGCTGATCTGCAGTTTCCCTAACCTCAATTTCAGCCTTGGCTTTCCCTATCATCCCATCCCTGGACATGCTCTCCAGCCCATTTAGCCCTGGCTACTGGAGGCCAGAGGAGCCCTGCCCCAGAGTGCCAGCCAGCACGAGGAGCCCCTCAGCACTCAGGGATGGAGATGTCAAAATTCAAGTGTTAGGACACACCAGAGATGGAACATGAGCAGGGACTGACAAGCAAGACGAGCCCACTCCATGCTCAGCTGGATTCCCCACAGTCCTGCTGAGGCTCCTCCAGCTGTGAGGGGCTGATTTTTCAGATGTTCTGTTTAGCCAGGAGCTGGGCAGCCTTCTGAGGAACTTTGTCACAACACAAATCAGAATCCTGGGATCCGTTTATGATTCCCAGCCTTAGTGTTGCTCATACTTGCAAATACCCCGGATAAAAAGGAGCAAAGTGTAGGAGGAAAATGGGAGTGAGTGACACAGGCTAATCAGGATTTTAATCATGCTAATGGGTGTGATTAACTGCATACTTCTCCCAGAAGCCTCCTGCAGCTCCTCGGAGTAGCCTGATAGCCAGCACGCAGCCAGGGCAAACTGCTCATCCCATTTTAATCTGCAGCTACACCGTGTGTGTCACGTCACCTCTCAGGGATACACCTGGTGCTTAACCTTCCTGCCACCCACACAGCCACTCTTGCACCCTGCCAGCACGCTCATTTTGGGCAGGGGACAGACTCCAGCACGGTGTTTGTGTGCACTAAACTCCCTTTACAAGGAGAGTTACAGCTCCAAGAGGCTGGAAATCCAACCTTGGCAAAGGAAAGCTAATCCAGGGCCTATTGCGTTACACAAACCTCCCTCGATAACGCAACTACAACTATTGTTTTTGTTTGCTGGTTTTGTTCAAATCACTGGGACACTGTGAGCTTTATCTCAGTGCTGGTATCTTGCTACTCCCTGGAGGAACTACCAATTCAGCAGTTGCCACTCTCCCCGAGAAAAGTTCTGAGGCAGGGAGTAAAATAAGGCCAGGATTAAAAGAGTAGCAAGGAGCAAGGAAAGGAATCAACCTCTTCCCTCCCAGTCTCCAGGGCAGAACAGAATAAATAACCCACCACCCTCCCACCTTCCAGCAGACATTTCCAGGGAACAACGTGCATTATGGAGTTGGAATATACCATTATTTACATGTACAGCCATTTTATCCAGGGAGGACCCTACACTTCCCATTAACTTGGTGTTTCCCGTGTTTTCTACAGCAACATTTGCAAAAAGTTTTGCTCTCCAGCATTCCAAAATATGGGGTCTTATGGCAAAATACAAAAATTAGTAACTTGCTCAGAGGAGGCTGAGACTGATCTTGTTTGGGACAAATCCTCAGTACTATCCTGATGTAATTTTTAAGAGTGCTAGAGCATCACCCCAACGTCTGTTCATAATCCTTCGCGGTCAGATTTCCCAATAATTTTAAATAAATTTAACATTTAATCATTTCTATGGTAACATTAAGAAGCCTCCCCAGGAGCAACACAGGGCACCAGTGTGAGCTACAAGTATTTCATTCTTCTCATTACCAAGTTAAAAATCTGCATAATATCTCCAGCAACTGATTCCACTGACCTTTTCTTCCCACAAGAAATTCCTTTCCAACGTGCGGAACACTGAGCCATGGAATTGCTTTCTGAGCTGTAGGAGGAGAAATCCCCCCACAGGAGGCAGGGATCCTACCTGCTCTGCTCAGCCCAGCTTCTCCACCATCTCCCAAGAACCTGCTCCAAAGGACATCCACCCTTTCTTCTGGAGATGAGCTCTGTGGAGATGACACAGCGCTGGTGGCTGCAGCTCTCTGCCACCCTCCCACGTGCTGTAATCACAGACCCCTGGCTTCTCTGATCTACAGCTGACTATAATTTCATTTGCCTTCAAGGAGGAAAAAGAGAAAGCACAGAAATGATCATTTCAATTGCTATTAAAGCACAAGGAAGCTATGTACACAGACATTTGACTAAGCAAGAGATTCATGCGTTTTATTTGGGACAGGAAGCACAAACTTGGAGTTCCAGGAAATAACTCTGCCTTTCAGAGCACTATCAGCTTCTTCAATTTGCCTTTGAAACTCCACAAGTACCTACACAAATTATAATTTTGTTGTCTGCAATCTGACTCCCAACAACACGATGAGTAACACGCCTTGAACTCCTCATTCTCAGCGGAGGAGACTGGAATTTTATCTTCCAATCTATGTCTGGCCTAGCAAAATAAATTATTTGGGGTTTTTCTGGACCAAACCAAGGTATAGTCACACATTATTTCGCTTTCAAGTAACCATCACTTTCATTTGAATTGCAAGTAGCTTGAATTCATCCTGACAGACTTAAACCCTGTCTGACCAGTGGTTTCCCTGAGTCATAACTTTGGTGTAGGTCAGAATTTGGAAGTTGTACAGTGCAGAGAGACAAATGCAATTCAAGTATTGAGTTCTCACTGGAGACATCACTGGGTCAGCAAACAGCAGCTGAGTTTAAGCCTGAGGAACACAAGAGTGAGAATATGCTAACAGCAATGGGTGTAAACCAGACCTGAACTCTGCAAGAATTCAGAGCTGATTTCATGGCTCAGATTCATTTATTTCTAGGGAAGAGAGGCAACCACTAAAATACTACAGGGGTTGGGACCTCAAATATAATTACAGCTCCATTGGCTGAAATTACAGCTGTGTCAGCCCTTTTACCAGCAGGAATACGTAACTCGTTTGCTTCAACTGAGCACCCATCAGACTCCACATAACGAGCTTAAGGCTGGAAATCCAGCCCTGCCCCAGCCTCCACTCAGCCTCACCTTCTGCCCCTCCAAAAACCCAGTTTGCTTCTGTTCTCACTGTTGCTCAGGCTGCTGGAGGCGTGGGGGTGTTTGGTATCATCACAGAACAGTTTGGGCAACACTCTGCTGCTTAAAACCTTGGCTTAAACTGCCCGGTGTCCCTGGGAGGGAACAAACGAGTGCACTGAACCCAAATACTCCAGAATTAGTACTTCCACCTGTAGATGACACTCACCTGCACACCCTGCTCCCAGAGTGAGCCCAGGTTGGTTCCAGCAGTGTCTGGCAGCCTGTGCTGTGATTATTCACCCCCTGGCCACTCCAGAGCAGACCCAAACAGGGCTGCACTGCTCATTTACCACAGCACTCACAACCTTCAAAGCTCCCCACAGACAAATTAGGCAACTTGTTAAAACAGATCTGCAGATACCCTGCCAGGGTGAGGTGCTGCAGCTGGCAGAGCAGAGCTGTGGTGTCCCACGGTGTCCCCAGTCCCAGAGCCTGCCTGGATCAGAGGCCAGCACAGGGACAGGACCTGGCACAGCCCTGGCTTTGGAGGGACAAGCTGATAAAGTCAGGCACTAAAGCCCCAGCGAGGATTCGCTGCCATAAGCGCCCTCCAGCAGCCTCCCTGTTTGTTCTTTAAGGACAGGAGTGACATAATCCTCTCCTAATATCAGCTGAGGGCTCGGGGGGAACCAGGGATGACCCACAAACTGTACCCATGGCAACACTGGGCTCTAGCTGAACTCCCCGGGCTGGCATCTTCACACCACTGACACTTCTTTGTATTATCTGATCTTTCCCTGATGTCATTTCTGCAGAGACACATAAAAACAGATTTAATAGTATCCACGGCCTTCAGCTTCAGAGTCAACAATCACAGTCACAAACAGACCAGCTATTCTGCCTTCAAGCTTATTATTTGTCACTAACATGTAATTATTACCAAACAAAACAAAAGACACAGGATATTGCTGCTGTTGCAATATCAAGTAAGTTAAGCTCTTTTTCAAACTGAAAAAGTCCATCTCTTCTGATGAAAGAAGGCACAAAAGAATAAAAAAATCAAAAACTTTAAAGGAGCCCGTGAATTCCCCAAAATGCATCTAGAAGGATAATCAGAAATTTCATCAGTTCTCACAAAGAAAAACAAACAAAAACCCATAAGGTAAATTTAACAGACAGGTCTGTGCAGCCAATGTCACCTTTATCATAATTGTATTGCTAACCTGAATAATTCTGAGTTACAATTTCTCTTTCTCACATAAAGGAGGAGTTAATCAAGCTGCAACAGCACCTTACAGACACAATACCAGCAAAACATTCCAGATGGGACACCAGGCCCTGGCAAGCAGAAAAGAAGCTTTAGAGTCGTAAAACTCCAGTGCAGTCCTGTCCCTTCACTTTAGAAAATGAAGCTCCAGCAGCATCACACGCAGAGCAGGAGGAGGCCCCGAGTAGGGCTTGTTACTCCACTCTGAAACGCTGGGCAGGACTTGCATGGCTATTGTATTATTCAAGAAGCCTTTCAGCTGGAATTGTAAGCTGGGAAGAATATGGTTCACTGAATAGATGATTCCAGCTTTAAAAATAAATAGGAAGTTTTTTAAAAGCTCTAAAATCAATGGGTTAATCAGCTAAATCCATACAGGAATCAGGGGAAGGAAATAAGCAAGGGAGCAACCAAGTAAGAAAGATGAAAAACCACCTAAAGAAATGAGTACTAAACATCTAAATTCAGGTTCTGTATGTTCACAGACCAGGCCTTTCTAAGAGAGGGAGAGCTTACAATACTCTTACTACCAGGATACGCTCAGAAGCTGAATATTTTGGCAGCAGAATAGCATCTGCAGAACCCAAAACTTCACCACCTTGAGTTCAAACTTATTAACAGCCACCCTGCATCACGGCGTGGCGAACATTTGTTTATTTCTTGTACCTTGCAGGCCGGCCGTGCTCTGTAAGAGAAGTTTGCTCATCCCGAAACCGGGCCCGCTCCGCAGTGAGGGCTCGGCTGCGCTGCGATGACTGAGCAGAGGCCTGGAGCCTGGCGCATCCCCGGCTCGCCACACCCAGCGCTCCGAGCCGCGGCTCTGCCCATGCCCATCCTCACCCCGCGTCCCGCTGCGAGCCCGCAGCCATCCTTATAAAGCCGGGACTACGAGGGATCTGGCGGGAGCGGAGCGGGGAAGGACGGGGCGAAAACATGGCACGAAAAGTTTCGAGACGTCCCAAGGAGAAGTGCGGAACCGCTGCGTCGCCCTTGAGCAAAATCCGCGGGTCGCTGTGCCCGGGGGAGTCGGATCTGAGGGGACCTTGCGGGAGCAACGCCGGGGAACCCCGGGAGGGCCCCCAGACCCCCGGATCCGGCCCAGCCCCTGCCCCC